>VXBZ01006684.1:432136-556259 GCA_013399135.1 Heliornis fulica
GGGGGGGAGAGAATATCAGTAGAGGGAATACTAAGACAACTTTAATGAGAGTTACCAGAGAAGTACTATTTCGGTGCCTTCCACACTTTGTAAACATACTGTTTCCAAGCCTTCTGTTAAAGAGAACAACAACAAAAGCTGTAGCTAGTCCTATTTTAGTGGCTCGAACAGCAGCAATAACAAAACCAGCAGCTTTTCTTTTCCCTTCCAGAAAGCAGCAATGTCAGGTAGAATTGGCAGCAAGCTGAAAATAAAGTGAAACCCCAAACAGCTGAGATGACTGTCGACATTTTCCACACCATTGTACCTCCAGGCTTCTTTCCCTGTAATTCTAGAGAGCTTGCCAGTTTTGTGCTGCTATTTGAAAACGGGATTGGGGCGAGCTGAAGTGAGCTAGCAGTTCAGTAAATTGTTCCTCTGCCTTCATTCTTGTGATTACCTTTCCAGAATGACAGTATGCATTTCAATTGAAACAGCTGACAGCTTCTGTAGGCCCTCATTGTAACCTTTCTATGGAACTTTTTTTTCCTTTTTCTTTTCCCCCATGTTCTCTTTGCTACTAATGCTGCATCCTGCTGGTTGTAACCAGTATTTATTAGCAGTGAACAATGACCTTTGGGACATTTAAGACACAAGGAATAAATAGGTCTCAGTTCCAGGCAACTTAACCACTTTGGCCAATCCAGAGATAATGTTCTAGCAGACTGACCATGTACTGTGTGCGATGCTGTGGAAGGGACAGATCCAACCACTCACGCTCTTCAAATTTCAGCGGGAATTCCTTATTGAATTATTTGAATACTACCAAGAGAGGCAAAATCAGTCCCAACACAAGTGGATGTATTTTTACAGGCATGGATCAGCATTAGATAAGCTTTGTAAAATAGAAACAAGCATTTGAATGCAGAGTTGAGTACAGCTACATATGTAAGAAATTCAGGAGACAACAGAAATTTAAGAAAGGCTTCATGAGAGTACGTAAGTGAGGAATGAAAGATAAAAGTACGTATATAAACAAGGGAAGCTGTATACGGCACTGGAGGGAAAGAGCATTATCTTAATTTTCTCAAAGAAAGGGCCTGGATGAGGCTCTCTGAATAACAGAGAATTGCAGTCTAAGTGTATTTGAGTACTTGTGATAGACAAGGATAAAATAAGACTTCTGCTGGAAAGAACTAGAGTAACAAACAGAAACCTGTGCTGGAGACTAAAGTTTTTTTTTGAGAACTGAAATGAGAATCCAAATTTTATCAATAGACTTTGTTTTAGGAGACAAGGCAGTTACACCTAAAGTGCCTCTGAGAGAGCTTAAAAGATTGTGCTGGGCAGGCAGGGAGAGAAATTTGGAAGAAAAAGTGAACTGGAGGGATGATCCTAAATGAGACCGGGCAAAAGTCCGTTGCTTCGGGACTACGCAAAAGGCTCTCCAGTTTCAGTGCTGGGATAGCACGCAAGCACATGACATCATTCACAATTTAGGTGACAAGACAAGCCCACTGGGTTTTTACAATACAGGTGGCTGAAAAATGCAGCTAGGCTGTGATTTCTTTAAATGATAAGTTCTTGTCATCTCCCATTAAACATTTTTTGACATTAACTACCTTGAGGTAGATAACACATTCATAAGTGACCATTTAAGAATATGACAGTAGGAATATGAAATTCAAACTGGAAGATGGTACAGAGGAGGAGAACTCAACAAGAAGGGAATAATTTATTAGCATAAAAGAACCATGGGAGAAGGAAAGGTGCTGTTGCCCAAAAAGTCATTAAAATCACAGTGAAGACAATAGAAACAATAAAAATAAAGATGCCTTAAGCACCAGTCAGGGAGAATGACTGGGGTTTTGACTGAAATCAGTAGAAAGAGAGACTGTACCAAGGAGTATTAAAGATGAGCCCAGAGAAATAATAATTAAAAAAAAAAATGAAGACATCAAAACACTTTAAATCAGGTTTTTGAATTAACTGTTCCTAAAGGAAAATCAAGGCATACTGTAATTAATTTTTCTTTCCTCCTCTTCAGTGATAAAATTGAAGAGAAAATAGTAAATCTTTTTGTTTTCCATGCATCTTCAACTTATTTTCAAGGGCAAAATGGAAATGTAAAAAAGAGGAATACTGCATTTTCAAAGAAAAAAAAAAGTTATACTGACTTTTGAAAATAGAATACCCTGCTACATTTAGAGCTGTGAAACCCAAAACTTATATCAAATTATTAAAGACAAAGAGATAAGCTGGGAGGCATTAAAGACAAAGGACACATGTTTGGAATTTACTAGATTTGCAAAGTAAAAGCAGCAAAGGCTTCAATTCTAGGAGATTACAATATAAGAATTTTAAGAATATTTAAGAATATAAGAACCATTGCATCAGTCAATGACTAGCAAAATGCAGAATCCACCTTTCCAGCCTTACCAGTCTAATGGATCTCTCAAATCAGCAAAAGCACAGTGAAATCTGCTCTCATGCTAGTAGATCTTGACATATCAGGGAGTTTAGGAAGATAAGGTGTAGAAAGCCACATCCTGACTGGCAGATGTTTCTTCTTGACAGCCAATAACATCTGCTCTAAGATAAAGAAAGGCTGTTTTACATACACCAGGGCTGGATCCAGGATGCATCCTGATTACCTCTGTTATCCAAATGGATCTTTGTTTTTCAGAGGGTCTGGGCTGTAATGTGCATGCAAAATCAATGAGAAAAGTATACAAGGTTTAGAGACAGGAAACTCCATGGAGACAAGCGGAAAGGTAATTGCACAGAAGAACAAAGGGATTTATGTAAATGTATCTGGGTACGTTAGATGAACTTTTCAGTGACTGCATCTCCCCATGCAGGGGAATTCAACTCTTAAAGACTCTCTCTCCCAACACTCTCTTTTTAATCTTGCCTTTTTCACATATTTCTTTCTTTAATTGTGCAGATCTTAGGCCTTAAGGATGTTGTTTTCTGTTAATTATGATATACAATGCTGACATGAGGTCAGAACTTAATTAATTTCAGTTCTTTGACTACATCCAAAAGGCAGCAGGAGAGGGGAGAAGATGAATACTTTATGTCTTCCGAAAAACCAACAACAATTACTTTAAATAAAAAGACCTTCTCTCTCCAGGAGTAACAAAAATGTAGTGCACAGAAATAGATGGCACAATTTGTGACTGTGTGAATTTTTTATGAAGATATATTTCCACATTTGCTTCTCCCAGATCATGTGAGTTACAAGCATGGTTTCTGATCAGCATCCTATTTTTGTGGCTCTGACTGCATACTGCTAATTCCAGTTTTAAATAATGTATCGTTAAGGGGCATATGTATGTTTGTTTCCAATGAACCCACCAGTAGAAAAGAATATTGAATCTAATTGATGCTGCTTTGACAGCCACAGAATACAGCACTGTATTGGAATATGCAATTGGTACATTTGTCTTTATCTCCCTAATCTAAGAAGAAAATTCCTGGGCCTCTAGTCTGCTTCTGTAGTGAACATTATCAAATCAATAAAAGGCAAAAGAATTGTGCTATTCACAGTTAGTAAAAGTTTTTCTCTGAAATTCTTTAATGCTAGAAAAACAGCTTTTACAAAAAAAAAAAAAAACAACCCTACAATTTCTGTATGTGAAATTTCTTGCTTTCTTTATAATCAGAACTTGCATTTTAAAGTACACTAGAAAACCAGAAAGCTTGTGTTTTAGCAAACAACCAGTTATTTTCATTCTGGAAAACTCTCATGGTATCTTAGAGTACATAAAGACAGTTACTTTCTTGTCTCTGCTCGTGCCTATGAACCTGAGTCTGTGGTGAAGCTGTGTGACTACCATCATGAAGAGTCTCCAAAATGGACACCATGTTGTAACTTGGGCACTGCAGTCTACCCTGGGAGACCTGGCTATTAAAATACACAAGGCAGATGAATAAAAAACCCAATTCTGCACAGGAGAGCGATAGCGAGAAACACTCTTAAAACTATCTCCAGTGATGGGGGGAAGGGAAGGGGAAGAAGGGGAAGGGGAAGGGATAGGGATAGTCAGTCGTCACCTGTAACCAGTAAGTCAGTGTAAATATAGTAACAATGTCCACATACACATTCGCTGCCAGCGTGGTATTTTGCCAGCTTCAGTTCTGGCCTGTCTGGTCTCTCCAGAAACCCCTGGGCTTTTTGCACATGCCATGACATTTCTCTCCCTCCTATTTTCTCCCTATCACTCGCTCTCTTTTTCTCCCTCTGCCTGCCTTTCTTTTCCTCTCTCCCTCTCCCCCTTCCTCTCATAACTATCACCCTTATTGCATCATACTCAGGCAGTGTGCTTGTGCACACAGGATGTGAGTGGAACCTCTAGTGTGGCTTCCATTGGAAACTGCAACAGATGAGGAAGAGTCAAGGAGTAAAGTGCAGCCGAGCAAGTCTTAGCCCTGGCTGCTGTGCAAACACTGTCTGCTGAACACACGCACACGGCAGTGACAGGTACATGGGTGGACAGCCCAGTCAGCCCACTGGGCAAGAGGATTCCGATGCCACACTTGGGCTGTGGCGCTGTGTCAAGGGCATGTGGCACATGAGCAGACTGAAGCACCAGGACACGGTGTGACAGAGAGTGGTGGCTGCCTCCAGAATGTGCATTGGCCCATTGTGGCACCTTTGCTCAGCGTGCTTGTGAGGAGGGAGTCACTGGGAGAAGGGAGGTATCGTGAGAATGGAAGTACCCAGAAAAGTTTCTGGAAAGGCTGGCAGGGCCATAGGTCACTGAAAACATCCCAGGTCAGGTGCTCTCCTGACTGACTCCATAAAAAGCGTTGGTCTGGGCTTGATGGGTGGGCAGCTTGGCTTTCAAGGTGACGTTAGGAGCGCTGTAACAAGACCAAGTAGATTCAAGGCACACAGTTGGCCTTCACGGGCAAAACCACGCTGAGTGTAACTGTAATCTTACACACTGTGTGAATGTGCTTCAGTTAAAAGCATGTTCAGGAACTTCACCAAAGCAACAAGGCGTATACCTGCACTGCTCTCTCCCACCCCATGCTAGGACAATTGCTGTCCTCTTCAACACCTCTGATTCAGGAACCAAACCCAGCATACAGCACATAAGCGTGCACGAACGTATCTGTACTTGGAGTATGTATTCAATCTTTTGGATCATTATTACAGCCTTTCCAGACACTTCCTAATTTCCCAATCTTGGCTATTTCAGTTATCATCTCTAACAAGTAAGAAAGCAAGGAACTTCACTGTAGGGAACCTTCTTTGGCAGGGGGTTGGACTCAATGCTCTCTCGAGGTCCCATCCAACCCCTACAATTCTGTGATTTCTGTGAAAAACTCTTCTATTCCAAGCCAACACAGACCACAAATCCCCTTCTCTTCAGTATCCAGCCCCTCCATAACTCAGATGTATGCTAATTACTGCCCACAGACAAACTTCTCTTCCTTTAACGCTACAGGATAAAGGAAAGGGTACGAAAATTTACAATTTCATTTGACAGACCTAGCTGCCTTTGTCTTCCACTGAGAAAAACCATTTAAATCTGTAATGGTGTTTTGAAATATTTTCCATATTTCTGATAAAAATAGCCTTCCATGAACAAGAGAGGTTCATCATACCCAGGCATATTATTAGCCTTCATAATTTCTTGCAGAATCACTCCATTATACTCGGGTATAAATTCCCAAATCTGAAAATTGCTGTATGCACAACTGGGTGGAGTTTTTTCTTCATTTTCTTTTTTTTTTTTTTTAATAGAGCAGCATATCTGATATTTTATATAGTCTAATTGCAAGTAAGATCATACTCAAGACATGAAAGTCTATGTTCAAGCTGAGGCAACAGATAACCTTCAAGACTGCTATAGCTTACAAAGGGATTAGGGGAGAAAAAAATGCAAAGTGAACTTTTGAATCAAATATTTTGAGCTAGAGCTATGAAAAAGGAATCCAGCTCATTCTAAACACCATCTGTTTGCTGAGTGTACTTGCATATTTTCAATTGCTTTATTCCACAAACTGCTGAAATGTCCCTTGGTGTGAAGATAACATCTCATAATAAGCTGCTTCCATTTTGGGGCTACTGTTTGTGGGCTGTGCAGCGGTATTAGGATTATCAAACTTTCTCCAGAATCTGAACAAAGCAAATTAAACAATTAGTGAAATTTGTAAAAAAAAAAAGAAAAACAATGAAAAATATGCTCTTCTCTGCAAGAGGAACACTAAAGGGGAAATTATAGAAATAGTAATAATTTAGACATTATGTCTCACATCATGTGTACTTAGAACTTCATATTTTTCCCCAATGCCTATAGCTTCTATTTGTTGATAATTACAAAGAGCTCATGCTGCATGTGTCCTGATATGAATGCTAACATTAAAAGTTTCCTACCCAAAACAGTACTTTCTGTTTATTTCCTAACTTTTTAAGGACACTTCCTTTTTCTCTTCCATTTTAAGATTTCATTATTGATGCAAACTGAGAAGTTATCAGAAGATATGTATAGAGGCACCACTTAGAGCTCCAAACAGTAGTCTGAGTCGGATTGTACTGCTGGAAGCAGGGATTCATCTGCTTTCTATAAAACACAGCACGCACAGCATGTTCCCCTAAACGACAGCATTTAATATGGCCTCCTGAATGTCTGTCTCCACCAGCGCAATTGTCTGCACCACAGAGACCCCCAGAGAGCTGGGGAGCTGCTAAAAACAAGCTAAAAATTATGTTCCACGTTAGCCCACTCCCACACAGATACTAATCCCACTTCTGGCCTACAAGCTGTAACACGGAAACGCTTCGCATGCAATATTGTATTTCTCTCTGCTTGTCAGCTTCGGTTTTGCTCCCTAGGCTAGTGGGTGATGGAGGAGGTCCTACAGATAAGTATGCTGCCTCTGAACCATGGGTCAAGAATACCCAGGATCTACATTTTGAGATCATTTTTCAAAAAAACAAACCAAAAAAAAAACCCCAAAAGAACTCTTACACTTTCAGAAAGTCCCAATAAAGCCAACTGAGCAATAGGCAACTGTCATGGAGGGATGTCATTGTGTTGTCAAGAATCTACTTGTTGCTGAATTAACCACATCTGCTTCAGTCAAAACTACAACAAAAATTACAACAGCAGAGTCACCGTACCTGAAACAATTCCTATGTGAAACTGTTTTCATGGTGAAAGCACTTGCAAAGAGAGAGAATGGTGGAAAGATTGCTGTCCTCACAAAGTGAATATATATACATATAGCAATACAAACATGTAATGTGGTAACTTTATTGCATATAGAACATAACTACTGATGTATAGTGCAGTCAGTTGGAACATACTGCAAATGAATGATGATGAGGCCAGCAGATAAGGAAAACATCTTTATGCTGTTATATAATCAGCTTGATCAAGTTGCATTAACACACTGGTGATGTTTCAGGCTCAGTACTATTAGTAGAAAAAGCACTTAAAAAATTATCCTGACCCTTATCTTCTCCAGTTACATTAACCCATTCCCTGTTCCTTTTGAAGTTAATATATGAACTTAAATTTTTTTTTCTTTTTTTTTTATCATTATACAGAAGGTCTTCTGAGTGGATGATTGCTTAATTATTTTTTATATTTGTCTTTGTGCCTGCTCATGCCCCTCAGTTTAATTTAAGAAAAAATATCAAGCAATTTGGGTTATTTATGTTGTACTGGCATCTGTTTGAGCTTGGATCCAATGCAGGAAGTGACAGTGAAGGTCAATTAAACCAGCACTAGAAAACTTTCAAATCCACTTTTGATCAGCAAAGATATTGAGCATTTCAGTGTACGCTGACACCCTCTGAACCCACCTCAAAAATGAGCCCTTGCTCCCCCCACTCACATAATTCATGCTTCTAGGCTTATAATAACATTGACTTCAAGACAGAACAGCTTGTCACTAAACACCTTCTGAAATCCTCATGGAAACAGATATCTAGAAAGCTCCTACAAGATCAGTTAGACACTGACGTCTTAGGAGAATCTGAGGCTTTGTAGCATGTCTGTTTGAGCACTTGGGGATGCAGAGGAAATACACTGCTTTTTAGTCATCCAGTTTGTTTTGGCTTTCCTCTCCTGTTTCTGGAGTGGGGTAGAGTTTTTCAGCTTTGTCGCTGCTGACCAAGAAGGGCCCTACCAATCCTCTGAACCCTCACAGTCAACAATCATCAACAGAGAGCAATCTGAGCATCCCTCTTGGCCTGGGGGATGGGATTTCTCAAACAGCTTTCAGATTTGGCATTGCTCCATTACCTTGGAATTTAATAAGACTTCCTTTCAGAAGAAATGGGAACAGAGTCAGACTAATGTTGAAAGCTTTAGAAAAGCCTCACTGTGTTACCACTTTGTGTCTTCCACTAGTCTTTAAGTCAGAGCCTCACCTTTGAGTTTACTGTAAGAGCTTTGTTGATTTAAAGGGACCTGCACTGATTTTCACAGCTGAAGACCTGTCTGCCTCTTTTTTAAAAATCAGTTCCCTGGCTCTTTAGTGGAGCCTTATAATGAGGGTTTAGAGACCAATTGTGCAAGCAAAATATAACTGCTTCAAACTAATGAAACGTTGCCTTCAGTTGCCAGGAATCTGCCGAGACCAAGTCTGTGCTGACCCGCATATCACGCTCTCAGAATCTCCATATATGCTGGTCCTTACAGAGATCTCAGGCTGGTATTCAGTGAGTAAAGCCACCTCTGAAATACTCCACAGCCACCTCAGTGTCAGACTTGCAGCATGGCTCGTTAGTACGCTGAAACAGCCTTCACCACTCTCCCTCATCCGAGGCAGCCCAAGCACACAGGCTGTAACGGAACCGTGAAGCGCAGTACAGACAGATCCTTGATGGCAAAGCCGAGGACACCAGTAACTCAAAACCAGTCCTGTACAATCTCTACAGTCTTTACTACTCTTAGGTGGGTAAGAGTAGTCAGCTGCTACCCTTTGCTACGTATGCAGTCTCAGGCTCTTTAAATATAGGTATCAACACTGCACCCCATCAGTGCCACCTTGCAACACGGGTTGCACTGCGACTGGAAAAACATCTTGTGCTAACCTCACACCCCCAGCAAAAAGAAACAGACCACGTGGTCATTCTCCAAAACAAACATGTTTAAAGACTGAGTAACAGCTCCAATTCTCAGCCTCTCTTTTCATCTCTTACTCAGGGGGCACTGAAACAAAAGAACACTGAGGGGCTGATCCTTAAGGATGCTTGGCTACTGCAACTCATCAGAAAGTGCAGAGTGGCCACTGATACAAAAATATTGTGACATGGAAATCAGTGGGACCAAAAGACTGAAACTAGTACTGGGAGACCTAAACAACCTTTGTGGATCTAAGGCTAAGGGATTTGATCAAGTTTTCCCAAAAAGTTTGTGGCCGAATGAGAAATTCAGGTGGGATCTCCCGAGAACTAAAGCTAACACCCTCTCCCCTAGGACATCCTTCCTGCCTCTGTGTAGCTAGAGGGAAATGTCTGAAAAAAACAGCACATTATGCAGTAGTCTCTAAAATGATTCTGTGTTCTTGTCAGCTGGTATATCTTTCTTCATGAAAATCAGTCTCTCATCATCTAACCAGCCCTGCAGCGCTCTCTGCATAGATTGTCGTAACTGAGCCTTGACTCTGTTTTGCCTTTGAAGATAAGACAGCATGGTCTTATTGCAATATCTGTCTAAATATCCTAACGTGCTGAGCCAGGGGCTGCTCTGCATTTCCTTCTCCTTTCTCTAACACTGTGTTGTTATTTCACTTATATTAAAATGTTTGAAGGCTGATCTAATATCCAGTGAAGTCTTTGGAATGACCCATTGACTTGACCAGAAACTGGATCCAATATGTAACAACAGGCAATTTCAGAAGCAATCTAATTTAATTTCATTTGGTATAAATTTAATTTAACCTAATTTAGATTACCTATGTATCGGGACTGGAGGTACTGCGAACCAGTCCTCACCATGGACTGTTAATAAAGGACGGTTCAGAGACTTCACCCCCTCCCACCAAGCTAGCATCATTGAGTTAACTATGACACTGGGAGCAAAGAACTCATGTCAAAATAGCACTGCCCTCAGCCTAATGATTCCCCCAAGAGGCAAGGATCATTAGCTGCGTGCTGTGCCAATCTAATGTGCCATTATCTGGGATATTTGCACGCCTTCAAACCAGTCTGTAAAACCAGAAATGCCCTGTGGAGCTAACAGTCATGAGTTGTTTCCCCCATGCCCATTAAAAAGCAGGGTATTGGTTGATCCCTTTGTAATCTCTGATGAAAAGGTGGTGGATCTGCTGAAGAACTGGTCAGCTGTCTCTGGTCATTATGGCAGCAAAGCAGCCCAGCACTCCTGTAGTAAAACTTCTCGTCTGAACACCAGAAATTGCCCGGTATATTTTTCTATACCAAGACAGCATGTTCTGGTGTCAATCAAATTATCTCCCTCTCTACTGGAGAAGTTCATGTGTTAGAATATGAATGATTTTAAAAATATAATTTACATGTATGTGTTTGTGCTTGTGCATACATATATGGCAATACATGCTTTTGGCCTAAATAAATGGAGGTGATTACAAACAAGCCACGTTGTGAGGAAAGGTTAAGATCAGACACTTTAAAGTATTTTCCTTGAGGTTTCCTCTGCTATATTCAATGAAATAGCTAACTTTCATAATGAGATAATGAAATTTCTTGGCATTTAAAACTCTGAAGTTGTCCAAGAGTAGTTAATTTCACTAGTGTAATATACCTTAAACAAACACTGGTCTGACCTGTGATGCATAAACAGTCTACTCTGGATCTGCAGATTTCTTTCCAGATTAGGGACCTTCATTTCCCCACTGCATTGCCAGCCATCAAACTACCACTAGGACAATTATTTAATTTCTGGAATGTTTCATTTTAATGCACAAATCTGCTCAGACAGTTGTGAGTGATGGGAAGAGAAGACAGAAGAATACCAGGAGTCTCTTCAAAATCTAACTAATTTGCTGCTCTCGAAAGCATTTAGGAATTCATCGGTTGTCACTCCTGTCCAGATACAGGGATGAGCATTTATAATCTACATCACCTGAGAAGCTGAACATATGGAATTTGTCAACAGTCGCTGTCTGCCTGTGCTGCTGGCTGCACAGTTGATCCAATTCAAACACATGTCTTCATTCCTTTGGGTGGCTGGCCCTGTTCCTTTCAAGGATGACTAGATACTATCTCAGAAGCCCCAATTCTCACTTTTGAGTGGCAACTTCTAACGTTTCAGACTTCACCGAACTGCAAAATTCAGTTTAGAAAGCATGTGGTTTCCCCTCCAATCACTGGGTACCCTCAACATCTTTATCCATGCCTCCCTTGGGGATCCCTTCAGCCTCCACAAGACCTCCTACTTCATCTTGTTTTGCAGGTTTCAGCATGTAACTACTCTGCCAATTCATTTGTTTTGTCATTGAGTTCCATGCAAGACGCCTGTTCTGTACAGGAAGCTGTATCTTTCAAAAACTCTTTCAAGTTTACCTTCCCTCGTTGCACAAATCCACCAGCTCAGGTTTTCTCAGCCAGAAGATTTTCCCATTTTTCCTGTCTCTGCTCCTCCAAAAGAACAAAGTGAACTACAAAGAACGGCTGCACTGCTTTTTTATTTCCTCCAACACTTTCACCCCACTCCTCTGACATTTTACTTTTTTCAAATTCTCCAGGCTTTGTAGCCTGCTATTCACATTGGTACCAATACAAAGAATCTACAGGACTGCCAACAGTTCTAAATCGTGCTTTCTTTCTGGTCTCCCTGAGCATATAAGCCTCTCATCTTCATTTGGATGGACTTAATCATTCTCCATATATACCAACTGCCTATTTTCTGAATTTTTGGAAACAGATACTTTTTATCAGAGAGGACTCCTATTCAGGGGGTACACCTTACAGCTCCTTCTTTTGAAAATATGCAATATAGATTAATAGGCATTTGAAAAATAAGGGTGTTTCTTCAGCATCAATTAATATTTGGTATAATTGCCTACCTTCTAGAAGTATTTAATGCAATCAGAAGTTCATATATATATATACATACGTATATATCTCCAATCTTACATGATGCTACATTTCACTAACACCAAGTTAGACCTCTGGAAAAAAGGTCTGATGATTCTTTTTGGCGTCTTTTAAAGTGCTGCTGCTCCTAGCTTTTCATTGAAGCCTCTTCCCACAAATATTCTCCTCTTCAGCCCATAACTGGTGGTAATTAACATTACCCAGTTTCTTATTTGCCTTTTAAGACAGTCTCTCTGGAGGAGATTGAATTAAGATGCCAGACTCTGAACTAGAGGGACTGAAATGCAGGCACATATCCTCTTCTAGCAAGTCTTCCAGAAAGAAGGTTCTGGCAGGGGAATGAGTGGTACAGATGAAAAACTGCAGTAAGATTCAACACAACCCTCATCTGCAAAAGCTCAGCCTGACTTTCCTTACAAGCTAGAGAGCGGTGCTGCAGGCACCCCCCAGACAGCCAAGGTGCTTTTAGCACTTCCTCACTGGCATGCCCCTTTTTTCAGTTTTGCTTTCTTGCCTGTGAGAATTTTCTCTATCTGTTTGCAGTGAATAACATAGCAGTCTCAAAAGCTAGCTCAGAGCAAGATGATGTGACCGACTATGGAGATACTAACCAAGCTATTTAACCCTATTTAAAGGTTAGCAAAGCTAGTCAGCAAGGGTGGAATGATGCTCTGATTGTAGATTCTTTGCACATACACCGCAGATACTGAGAAAGGGGGTAAAGAGGAAGGAAATGTCAGTGACTTTCGATACAAGGAAGGAATCAACTTGAAAAGAAATAAATTAACATCTGTAACACTGAAGCTGCCAAACCAGCATGGTCTTCTCTGCCTAGGCTTTAGGGAGCAGCACCCCCTTCCACCCAATGTGGTGAGCAGCCAGTAGACTGACAGTACTTGTACAACATGTAGGAACCCACTCCTCAGTGGACATGTATTAACTTTGCTGGGTGCTTTTTCCTAGGTGGATTGGCAGCAAGTAACAGAGATACACATCCTGAGCAAGAGGTATGTGCAAGTAGAGGCACCTAAGGCAGAGGGAGAATAGAAGTAACTGTGCAGAGTGAAGGGAAAATTAGGTTAGTATTTTTTAGGATTACTTCAGGAGGATGTTTAGAAATTTATAGGTGTTTACTAATATTTTCAGTGTCTGTTAACTGGCTTGATTGTTGTATGGCTCATGCTGATCCTGAATGCATAGTTCAGCAATTGACAGTAAATTACTTGTCGCTGAAAAAACACTAAGTTTTTCTTCAACCATCATTTGGTTTAAATTATGTGAACCAAGTAGTTTTGTTTTTATTCCCTAAGACAGGTCTGATCTTTAAAAATAAATAAGATTGCTTGTAGTCTGAGGTACAATCAAGATATTTTCCTATCATTTACAGCAAGGGCTGGATGAGGTCCTAGAAGAGATTCCCTGATCTTTTAAGCAGCCTCTCTCCCGCTGTAATGTCAGATGGGTCTCAGAGGAACTCTTTCCTGCAGTGACCCTTCCGCTCATGGGTTTAGCCACATCCTCCATTATAATACCTGATAACCATCACACACCGGCCCTGTCTGTTTCACAACTTTTTTACTGGAACCTCATACATTTCAATATAGATAAAACCCAGCCAGAATCCAAATTAAACATATTGTTGAATATGGAGTCAGCTGAGCAACAAATACTCCACGTAGTTATCATATCTCATTTTCCCAAGAATGAATTTGTTTCACACAACAATAGACAACCCATGTTTGTTTGATTTCTTATGAGGATGATAGAGCGGGCAAAAAAAGCAACTGCATTAACTAAGAAAGAAATTTGTATTGGAATACTTGACCAGCAGACAGGTAAGATAACCACAACCAGATCTAACTGGAGCATATTTATATATGGTCTTGCCACTGTGGCAATTAAGCACTTTACCCATAGTCTGTAGAAAATCTCATCCTTGCCCTTAAGGGTGCCCTCAGGAGGTAAAGAAAGATTTTACTGACAAGAAATTGAAGAAGAGAGAACTTAAGAGGTTACACTTAGACAACAGATCTGCAGCACTGGCTGACTTGAATGCAGTTCTTCTAAATTCCAGGCCCGAGTCCTAAACTGTCAAACTGCTCTTCCCTGGGAGACAAGAGCTCTGAAAAGGACAGCCAAAAGCCTGTGGGATCTAGCAGAACATTGGGTTGGTAGAACTCGCAGCTCCTGGTTCCCGCTGTAGCCGCAGGCGTAGCTCAGTCTCCAAAGCTCGCTGCTGGCTGCGTATTAACGCCTCACAACAAACATGACCTGAAGCTACAAATCAGCCAGGGAAGGAATGCAACAACCTTGCTAGTTCGTGTTCCACCTCCTCAGCAGCAGGAGAGTGAGCACAGACTTACCAGAGTGGCCAAGGGACTCTGCTGTTGTGCCGTGTAATGTGGGGTGTGGGGACATGCCACAGCTGCACCACCTTGCTTGTGGAGTCTCTGAGGTCACAGTGTGCCTTACAGGGCCAGTGGAGGATGCCAACACAGGAGGCCATCTCCTCAGCTAGTATGTGACTCACGTGCACCGAAGGGGAGCCGTCTTGGCAGAGCAGGCCAGAGGTTTTCCCCCAGAAGTCCACTGCTGAGCCTGAGAGCAGAAGCCAGGGACCACTGGACAAGAGACTGGCTTTTTGCCACAATAAGAAATTATTCATGTGTATGTCAACATGTAAGTGAAAAGAGGAAAGAGAAAAATAGTGGGAAGGTTCCAGGGGAAGACAGGAAGAAGATGAAGCAGCAAAGAGTATAAAGCAGCAGAAAGGATGAGTCAGGGGACATAGGAGGGTCACACAGGAACACAGCCCTGAGAACCTCTGGTGCAGCCGGAAAGAAGTTCAGAAATAGAAGAAAAAAAAAAAACCTCCACTGAAGAAGAGAGACAGGCAGGAAATTAGAAGGAGGAATCACAGTACACAAGAGAAAAAACAAAAAGCTAAAACAAACAAAAAGGGGAGAAGAAAGATTAAAAAAAGAGAGAAAGCAAGAGCAATAGTGCAATAGATGTTCTGCAGAACAGCCATCACGGTAATGGGGAGTGGGCTTAATTTTATTCCCATTCCTGTGTGGCACACTAAAATGTCAGCTCATGTCACTATACAGTGCATAGACATTTTAAAGATATTTATATGTAACGTTTTTATTTATTCCATTTCAGCCTCTTCATAACTTAATGAATTCTTCACTCAAGAAATGCTGTAGGGAAATGGGGGGTACTATTTATACAACAAACAAACAAATATGCCACAAAGGTGTAGTTCAAGTTTTCTGTAAATCACACCAAGAAAATATCATTTCAGAGTGTCTATTCTGCGGGACATTAAAGCAGCTTGATGTTCAATGAATGCTTCCCACATATCCTCTAAAATCAGACCCTCTTAAGTGCCCAAAGCTGAGACACCCAAAGTTAGTAATCATGTCTGGAAACCCCAAATCACTGCAAGTCATTTTTGCCACCTTCTATATCCTCCTCCTCCTCCTCCTTCCTGCCTGCACACCATCCCTGTTGAGTCACTGGACTTGAACATAGGCTGCTTTCCATTCTCAGAACAAGTCCAGCTCAAGACTGGTGTCAGCTCCCTTCTCTAATATGCCTGATGGAAATTATTAATCTAATGACTGTCTTCTGGCAGAATCAAATCTGTACAGCCAGCTATGAATTTTTGAAGATTATTTATGTTCCCAAAGACGAAAAAAAATACATCCAGAGGCTTAGGGAACAGGGGTGTGTTTTAGTCAGTACTAGCACAGGTAAAATAAACAAACACATTAGTTGGTTGGATGGAATGGGGAGCAAACTTCCATAAATATAAATTATTCCTTTCTTTTCGTTATAACTGAAAAGCAGCTTAACTGAATACCCCACTCAAGCAGGACTACAGAAATCTGCTTCCACAAGGTCACCAACTATATCTTTTTGATCTCCCTTGTTAGAGAAACAAAATTAAAGTTGAACCGGAGAAGAAAACTAATCCTAACAATTTAAAAAAACCCCACAATACAACCTTCACCTCCTGCTACAGACATACACAGTGCTAAACTGCTGCCAAAGTTGGTGCTGATCTTGGAAAACCATTTGCTCTCTGTCTTCCCATTGGTAAAATCCCAGTGAATGTTAATGACTTTGCTATTTACCATTTTAAAAAATACAGGAAGGAAGAAGAGTATGGACTCATGTGTGTGCATGTATACTCAAGTTCTGCTCTTTCAGCTGAGAAATACTACATATCTGTGCTTTCTCCAATTGCAATTTTAACCTCTTCATTCTTTTTAATGTATCTTGGTTTATGTTTAAAATAATAGAATCAAGTTTACAGGTTGTGGTGATCTACTAGTTTTCTGTTGCAAAAGAAACTTTGCAGAACTATCGTCAGTCAAAATTATTTTCCTCTTCTGTGGTATGATTCCGTGCAAAGACAGAACACCATTCTTGAGGCTGCAATGTCAAGGAAACAGTACTTTCTTAGAATAATGGTGGCTGAGTACCTTCTCAGTGTCTTGATCTCTTCAATTCAGCCAATCTGGATTGACCCTGAGCTCATTGTGTAGAGATTTCCCCGCCGACAGTAACAATCAGTTTACGTGAGTGGCAGGAGCGTATCTTGCTGATGGTATTTGTTACAGGCCCATCAGATGAGTACGTACTACTGACTTAATACCCATCAGATGGGGAGTTTTGTTAACACAGTTATTTTCTCTGGAAAAAGTCTCCATATGGTGGTATTAAGTGCTGAGATTTCCAGGGGTATGCACTTGTGACATCAAGAATTACTCCCATTTTGTTCTCCTTGGGCAGCTATTAAAATAGTGCTACATTCTGATATAGATGTTCCCCTAGGTTCTGATAACACTTGCTCCTTCTTGTCTCTTAACCTCAATGGCACACCCTCAAAGTTGCAGTTCTCGTCCAAAAGCCAACCAGCTGCTGCATAGAACCATGGTTGTGATGTTACAAAGGGAAATGTGTCTAAACAGATGTGTGCTGTCATTTTCCCTAAGCTGTCCCAGTCTTTTCTAGCCCAGTTTTTTGAAGGATCCCCCAACACTTTGGTCTTTCCCACTGCTGAGTTCCTGAGCGTTCGTAGCCCTCTGGCACACAGCGCCTTTTCACTGCGTCCTGGAGGATGTGACAGTAATTCTTATTGTGCAGTTCTTGCCACTTTGATCTCTGTCTTTCTGTCCTTCAGAATGAATTGCTACAATGCACTGTATTGGGGTACATAAACCTTTGTCATGATTTTAACTCACTCCCCACACTCACACAACGGGATGTGGAAGGGAACTGGGGGGAAGGCAGAACTTGTGGGTTGAGAGAAGGACATCAAAGCAAGATGACAGTGGTCGTGGCTAATAATAACTACAGAAGATTATATAAAACAAGTGATGCATAGCAAAATTGCTCTCCACCTGAAGCCAATGCCCAATAAGTTCCTGAGTTGCACCCCTCTCAGCTAACTCCATTATATACTGAGTTTGATGTCATATGGTATGGAATATACCATTGGCCAGTTTGGGTCAGCTGGCCTGGCTGTGTCCCCTCACAACTTCTTGGGTGTTCCCTGGCCACTCACTGGTTGATTACTATGAGAATTTGAGAAGTCCCTGACTGCCCTGCAACAACTAAAATATTAGTGTGTTACCAAGTTTATTCTCATCCTAAACCCAAAACACCACTGCTAAGAAGAAAAATAACTCTATCCCTGTTGTGTATCCACACAGCTTTTGGGAAGTCAAAAGTATTTCACTTGTTTTTTATTGATTTGAAAAGGTTTTGGCTATATTGGCTAATATAGATAAGAAAGAGCTTTGCTGGCTTCCAGGTTCACCTGTAGTTCTGTTGGAGACTCAGGCTGGCTCATATTTCAGGCTACCTAGCTCATTTGTTTCAGAGTTGTTTGGGGTTAACCATCTTACAACACAGGCGCCTCAGAAGCTGCTGCTCTATGACTAAAAACATTGAAATTCTGAAAACAATCTTAATATTCTGTGGAGACAGTGATGCTTCATTCTAATCTTTTTTTTTTTTTTTTTGGAGTACAGACAGAACAGCTGCCTTTGACAATGGAAGCTGTTATGATCATTTTAGTCTAATTTAGAAACATTTAATCCCTTTTCAACAGCTATATCAGATGTGTCTCTGTGCCGACATTTCTGTCTGCAGTGAGTTCCATGGCATTGTCCTCCATCCTAAATAATGTATTCCCAAATGACCCCTACTCCCAAAACAACACGTGGGACCAAACAAGATCTTACCCTTCTCCAGTTACTGCATCTGAAGGTGCATCATTTAAGTTAAGAAGAAACACATGCAAGAGTCCTGCCGCCCTTAGCATGATTCATTAACTTCCCAATATTTTCATTGTTATTATGGAGGAAGTCAGAGGGATGGGGAAGCTCTTGCCTCAAACATACAGAGTCTCAGATGATGCTTTTGCTGAATCTTCCAGGATTAAGCAACCCATATGGTTTGTGTTGCAGGAATCTCACTCTTGGCATAATTATCTGCTAATTTAAGATGTGATTCAATAGGCAGTAGGCAGAGTGCTTTGTTTATTAAGTGTGACCTTTAGAAGCATGTCAGCAACATTAATACATAACATCCTAATAAATGTTTTTTTTATAGCAGAATATTCACTAAGGAATTGTAGCCCATACCAATATTAAAAACAAAGAGAGAAAATAATCTCATTTTGACAGCAAAAGAAAAAAATTATAGCTAAATTCCCAGCAAGTGGAAATGGGATGTTGTATAGCACAGTAGCATTATGGCATTTTTCCTCCTATGAAAAAGTAGCTATTAATTTAGCATTAACATAAAGAAAATAGAATTCCCATAAGCTATTCTGAGATAATACCTCCTAGCAAAGCACTGAATTAGAGGGCTTTTACCACACAGTTTTTCCATGAAAGTAATCTAGGAACTAGATTTAGTCCTTCAAGTACACTACAAAAGTCACTCTGCAGCACAGAATGCTGCGAGCAAATTGTGTTCACACAGAATGTTAAGCACTGCCCAAGCAGGGACACTGTTAACAGCTGCTACTAAATATAGGTTAGTTTACCGATACCAGGAGTCACTTTCAGACCTCAGTAACAGAACAGTGAATCTGCATTACAAACCTCACTGATGTCCGGCAGAGAACTACCTATTAGTGCATTTCCTTCCTACCTCTTCTTCCCCCTTCCTCTCATGCATTTATCTTGCTTGTGCACCTGAAAAGCAACTCATTCTGACCTTGCTTACATTTATGAAACTTGACCAGCAGCACACGCATCAAAATGAGATTCAAAACTACTATCACAGGCCTGCAGTTCTATAATTAGACTAATCAATGGTTTACTTAGATGTTTTAGCAACTTTGAGTTTGTTCTTGCATTCTTAGTTGAGAAGAAGCATTGAAAAAAAGAAAAATAAATAAAAATTTGACAGGTTGTGCCCCGCATGCTGCAATTAAACACACTGATGCCAGAAGTGATCATGCTTGACCTTTGTAATGAAGAGATGGTAAGTCCCCAGATTTTAAAGAACTTCATCCAGAGGGGCCAAATACTTTATGAATAAATGGTATTTATGTCCAGGCTAGCAACAAACACAATCACATTGCTAAGCCTTTTAAGTGACTAGTTATATGCAACACTGACCAAAAGCCATCCGCCCACAAGTAATTCCTCCAGATGTTGCAAATTAGACTTGGAAAGCTTCAGAAAGATTAAAAAGTGCAAAGTGCAAAATTATTACTATGTAGTAGTGGTGAGGTCAGGTCTTTGGATGTACAGAAGAAGTGTAAAGGTGCAAAGGAAGCAGCTTAGCTGATGTATAGAGCTGACAGGTATTGGTATAGCTCATGGCACAATTATCAGCAGCTCTGTGGCCGATCTGATCTGGGGTCATCTACATCAGTCACTGCATGGTAGGTTCCTAGCTGGAAACAGACTAATTTACCTGCTGATGTAGAGGTAAGTGTGTCTTGGATCATTCCATGGCACTAAGGCCAAATACCATTATCACACTTGTTGTGCAAACATGGTGGATACATCAAAACAACCTCCTGAGACTAGTCTTACCCCACATTAATACCCTAAACAGGCCTGAAAACCACTTAGTATAATGACAGTTGACTTAAATGTGTGGATGATTGAATTCTATTGCCTGATAATATTTTTGGTATAAATTTATATACTAGTAAAAATAACCATGAAGCCTTCTAGTGCACCTCTCTATCCCTTGCTTGTCTGAAAGAACCCTTCCTCCTTTTTCAACCCTTCTCCAGAGAGTTGGATTTACCAGTTCTCAGGTTCATCTAGTGAAAGATATAGGGCTTATCAGTAGTTGGTGTTTCCCACACACATGATGTCAACAACTAATTCCCACTTCCCCCACAGGCACATCTCTCCTGAGACAAAGGAGTGTTTGCCATTGCACTGGGCACTTGTCTCCAGACCTGGTGCCGACAAGTCCACATACCATCACCAGAAAACATCTCCTCAAATCATATCAACCACCACTAATCTGTGGTGCTGGTGTTTGAAGCCAAGCAGTAAAATACAGAACTTTATAATCTGAAGATGCACACATGAGCTGTCTGTATCCAAGAGCTGCAATTTAAGAAAAAAATGTCTATGAAGAGAGCTACAGAACTGAAGATATAAACCTGGTTTTCTTTCCTCACTATGCTGTTTCTATCAAAATCTTCATGCAGCTTTGGGCTAAGTAGGCCAAGACATTCAGAAAAAAAGGCCAGAAGAGCTACTTTTCCAATACTTTCTTTCCAGCATATGAAATTTATCACCAGTAAGAGATGGGGGAAAGTATTTGGGATGTTTATGAGGACATTTTTTCCCCTTACAGTTATCTTCCTCTTCCCTAAGCATTACTCATACTCTAGAGCATCTCTCCCTCTTACACATGAAATTTATCTCAGCTCAGCTCAAGCACACAAGTAGGCTACTGGAGAGTAGAATTGCAAGCAATGAGCACAGGCTTGTCTGCTTACAGAAAGAAAACCAAAATTTCACTACAAACATCAACAAAGTTAGACCAGCACCAGACTTGAAAAGCACATGAGCCCACAGTGGTGAGTAGAGGAGAAACATTAAAACTTTCTCCATCATCCCATATCTCCATCACAAGCCTGCACCCTACCAAGTTGGTAAATGGATAGTAAATCCAATGCACAACCCACCAGCCACTTCCAGAGAGTAGTTGACAGGTTACAGCAGAAAGTATTTCCCTGTCGTACAGTTTCAAAAGAAGCACCACTATTCCCCAAAGCCATCTCTATTCTCCAGAGATGCTTGGGTATTTAGAAGACAGCAGCTCTTTCGGTACAGAACAGGCTGAACAGGATTTAGGAACTGTTCCTCCCTTGCTGAAAAAGTGGAGAAAGGAGTGATCTTCATGTGCAGGATTTTATCTTAGCCATGATTTTATCTGGGAGGTAATGGCAAATCCTTGGATGACACTAATACTAAAAAATGTTAGAAATTTTCCAGGAGGACAACAAGTTTCCTCATTCAACTTCTCATACAATCTGCATACAATGTTTTACCTTCTGCTTCAGACAATTTTGTTTTGTCATGCTCCAGAGGGATGCATTCCGCTAGCCAACAGCTGTCTGTACGAGCCTTGCAAAGCTGTCTTTTCCTATCAGTAGCACAACGCTACCACAGTCACTCATGATGGAGCCTGTACCATGACTTCATGTGTCTGGTTACCTTTTTTGTTGCATTTTTAAGGCTGATATCACAGACACACAGAATCTTAGGGGCTGAAAGGGACATTGAAGGATCATCTAGTCCAACCCCCAGCCTGCGCAGGATCACCTAGATTAAATCACACAGGAACACATCCAGATTGGTCTTGAATGTCTCCAGAGAAGGAGACTCCACATCCTCTCTGGGCAGCCTGTCCCAGTGCTCTGTCTCCCTCCCAGTGAAAATGTTTTTCACATGGAACTTGCTGTGTTCCAGCTTGGACCCATTGCCCCTTGTCCTATCACTGACCATCGCTGAGAAGAGCCTGGATCCATCCTCCTGACACTCACCTTTAACATATTTATAAACATTAATGGGGCCACCCCTCAGTCTCCTCTTCTCCAAGCTGAAGAGACCCAGCTCCCTCAGCCTGTCCTCAGAAGGAAGGTGTTCCACTCCATCATCTTGGTGGCCCTGTGCTGGACTCTCTCAAGGAGTTGTATGTCCTTCCGGAACTGAGGGGCCCAGAACCGGACACAATATTCCAGGTGCAGTCTCTGATATATATGCACTGAAGCTCTAAGATAGAAGTATTTCTAGCCAGGTCCTGAAAATTTTCCCACACTCTTTGCTTCAGACAGTTTCACTACATATCTGCCTTTCAGTAAAGCACATCACTTTCACAGTGTTCCATTCAGGGATGAGTGAAGCTAGAGAGGATAGTTGATTTAGCAATGCAGATCAACTGTTCTGGATACACAGTGTATTTTAAAAAGTCATTATAAGGTCAACTGTTCCCACAGATCATACCTGAAAAAAATCCCAACAACAAATAACAGAAGTCAAAAAGTTGAGGAGAGTGGGAAGCATAAATCTTGTGAAAGACTTGGCGACACAGAACCCTTGCATGAAAACAATTAGACACGCTGATAAGAACACGCTCAGTGGATGAGAGAAAGGCTGTAGATGTTGTCTACCTAGAATTCAGTAAAGCCTTTGACACAGTTCCCTACAGCATTCTCCTGGTGACTTCTCACAGCTTGGAAAGGCATAGGCTTTGCTGGATACAAAATTGCTGGATACAAAGCATTGCAGTAAATATATATTTAAATCCAGTCGGTGGCCAGTCACACGTGGCATTTTCCTCTTGTGAAAAATTAAAAGAGTTCTTTCAATACCTTCAGCAGTGATCTGCACCAGTGGACTGTGTGAGCCCTCAGTAAGCCTGCAGAAGACACCAAGCTGTGTGGGAGTGTTGATCAGATCAAAGGTAGAAAGGCTCTATCAAAGGATCTGGACAGACTGGATCAATAGGTCAGAACCAACAAGGCCAAGTGCCGGGTCCTGTGCTTGAGTCACAACAACCCCCTGTAACACTAAAGGCTTAGGGAAGAGTGGCTGGAAAAGCTGTTCATTGGAAAGGCCCTGGGGCTGTTGGTCAGTACCCATCTGAATAGGAGCCAGCAGTGTGCCCAGGTGGCCAAGGCAGCTGAGAACATCCCGGCTTGTATCAGAAACAGCACAGCCAGCAGGACTGGGGGAGTGATTTGTCCCCCTGTGCTCCACACTGGTGAGGCTGCACCATGAACACTCTGTTTGGTTTGGGTCCCCTCTGCTACAAGAAGGACACTGAGGTACTGGAGTGTGTCCGAAGATGGGCAGTGAAGCTGGTGAAGAGGTCTAGAGAACAAGTCTTATTAGGAACAGCAGAGGGAACTGCTGGGNGGGTGTATAAAGATGTGAGGGACAAGGAATAAACGGATTGAATCTGCACCACGTTGATGTGTACTTTCACCCCGATTCGCACCGTAATCGTGGGCTTCAGCACTGAGGGAAAGGGACCTTATTGTTCTCTACAACTTCCTGCAAAGAGGTTGTAGCCAGGTGGATGTTTGTCTCTTCTCCCAAGTAACAAATGACAGGACAAGAGGAAATGGCCTCCAGTTGCATGAGGGAGGTTTAGATTGGATGCTAGGAAAGATTTCTTCACCAAAAGAGAAAAAAAAAGAGGCTGAGGGAAAGAGACCTTACTGTTCTCTACAACTTCCTGCAAAGAGGTTGTAGATAGGTGGGCATCAGTTTCTTCTCCCAAGGAACAAGCAATAGGACAAAAGACAAAGCACTAGAGATTGACCAGAGGAAGTTTAGATTTGGATATTAGGAAAAACCTCTGACAAAAGGGCTGTCAAGCACTGGAAGAGGCTGCCCAGGGAAGTGATTGAGTCGTCATTTCTAGATGTGGCACATATGGACCTGGTTGAGTGGTGGACTTGGCAGGACTTTACAGTTGGACCTGATGATCTTAAAGGTCTTTTCCAACATAAATATTTCAGTGATTCTAAGATGATGGATTATTTTTCCACTTTTGCTTTATGTTTAATGTGTTTGAAAATATACAGTAAAAGCCTTTTTCAAAACACGTGGCTTACTACAGAACTGGTATTGAATGGTCTTAAATGGAAATGTTGTCACATTGCCTTGAATCGCAGAGGAATGAATTAACAGAAGGAATCAGTTCTCTTTGTCCTGCACAGCCCACAGCCTTGTTTTTTCTGCAAGTTTTCTAGGTACAGAATTATGTACCTCATTAACTTCCACCCTTTTCAGCGACCTAGCTTTGATCTGATGTAAATCTTTGTAGTTTCATCTGCTGCAGTAAAACCACCCAAATCTGTGTGGCAATGACAGTATAACCAGCAATATATATTAACACTGCTTTCACTGCATTATATCTATTTCACAAATGGATCCAGTACGTTAGAGAGTGAGCACATTTATGCAGTGTAGCCATGGAAAGCTCTATCACACCAAGGATCTATCTCAGAACTTGTGACAGCTGCTTTCAGGGCTTCTGCAAGAGCAACTATTTGTAGAGTATGGGTGGGCTGTGATAATGACTCTATAGACTATATTCCATGGATGATTCTATTAAAGAATACATATGTTTGTTCCGATACATAAAATAGAATAAATCATTAAAATTGTTGTCTTTTAACTTTGTCTAGAAGGGGGGAATGATGAGGGGAAGAAAGAAACATCATACTCAGAATTAATGTATTATTTTGTGTCTTCAGTCCTCCAAACATAATTCTTAAATATGCAAGACACTAGTAATAATCAATTTTTTAAAATTTCAGGAGAAAAGAATCATGGCATAAGAATAATTAATGCTAAAAATATGAGTTAAAAATCTAATAATGTAAACAGCTCTCGAGTAAAGTATTTACCTCTTGGGAGGGGAGGGCATTGGCTCCACTGGAAGATGCCCATCTCTGTGTGTTTCTCCAGAGTTCACTGTATGAACTGTTTCACAACGCAGTGGGGACAGCAGGGCTTGCTGTTTTCTAGCTCTTCCTACACAGATGCAGCTTGCACTTTTATCAATAAACACTGAGCCAGAGATAATGTAATATTATGTGGTAATTCTACTGAACAGGATGTTTAGATGGGCAACAGTGTTTACTTAGAATTACTCAAAATTGTAGGGCGTAAGTTAACAGGTAGGGGAGGAGGAGAGAGCTCAAATGCTCCAGACATTTGTTTTGAAAGCATGAGAAGAGAAGACTGCAGAATTTTAGCAACACAACACACTCCTTATTCAGGTGTTTGAAGACATTGTTGATGCATTCAAACCAGCTGGGGGAAAAAAACCCAACAACATCACAAACCAAACAGTTTAACCCTTCACTCCTCAGCTGGAAGGAGCTACAATGGCTGTAAATCTTACTCCCTAACCTAAATACCAAAGCCTTTACTCTGCCCCACATCAAACAGATGTGCAGAACTCAGCATCCTGAATTTGTCAGACAGGAGTCTGCTGAAGTAGAGGACTGGTTGTAAAGGTGACATCTCCTTACAGAGAGGATGAAAGGGGACATTAAGAGAAACAATTGGTTTAGGGTCTTTGCGAGGAGATCTCTGAATATAGTCTTAAATACTTAGAACTGTCATGTTAAGCATAGTACAAGGGTTACAGAGGAAAATGGTCATTTTTTTCTCCTCCTCCATTACGTACGCATTTCAGCAATGTGGGTAACAAGTTAAATTGTTCTGACCTTTTTCAGAGACAGGGTGTAACTGCTGAAGGCAAAGTAACATTGCTGCCTGCCATGTTGTCCATTTGCTGCTCTACTTTCTAGGCTTCCTGATACCACATAACCACACTAATGAGCACATCAGCTCAACAGACTTACTCACAAATCCCTTTTGAATCATTCTACCAGCGCCAATTCCAGGGGTGAATGTAAATGCCAATCCCAGACCTGCAGCTAATTTAATGTGGAGTAAATGATGCACAGTTTAATTTACAAGAGCCTCGACTATGGCTCATCAAAATAAGAACGTCTTCTCCTAATTATATTCTACGCCATCGTGGCATTTTAACCGTGTAAGACTGCATTGTCACGTCATGGCGACATACTCAGCAGACTTCACAAATGTCATATATAATGAGTAGTACATGAATATAGCAAAGTTGAAAGATACCCATTTAGCACTCTTACAATTTACTCACAAAGAGAAGGATGAAATCGAACCCACACATCACTTGATTACATCTTAGGAGCAGTTGTCCCACTTTTAAAACTTGTGCCAGAGATTGTTGGAAGCACTTACAGAAAGGGACAGATAAATGTGAATTCAAAGTCCATTCACAACAGGTAAGAAATATCTACCTACTTCCAAGTAAGAGCAGCCTACCATAGCAGAGAGAGATAGGACTGTTTCACATAGTCATTTTACTCCATAAGGCAACACAGAACTCAACAACCCTAATTTCTGCTTCGTTTTCTCACTGACAGCCTAGAGCTCCAAGTCACTACCATCTCTTCCTTTCCTGGATGATTTTCTGAGCCCAGTTTAAACATCACCAAGCAGGTTTTCTTTATTCACTAAATTCTGCTAAACCTAATCACAGAATCACAGAATGTTAGGGGCTGAAAGGGACATTTAAGGATCATCTAGTCCAACCCCCTTGCCTGACCAGGATCACCTAGATTAAATCACACAGGAACACATCCAGATTGGTCCTGAATGTCTCCAGAGAAGGAGACTCCACAACCTCTCTGGGCAGCCTGTCCCAGTGCTCCATCACCCTCACAGTGAAAAGGTTTTTCCTTACGTTCACATGGAACTTGCTATACTCCAGCTTGGATACATTGCCCCTTGTCCTGTCACTGGCCATCACTGAGAAGAGCCCAGATCCATCCTCCTGACACTCACCCTTTACATACAGTAGTATATATAGTCACCCCATAGTCTCCTCTTCTCCAAGCTGAAGATACCCAGCTCCCTCAGCCTGTCCTCAGAAGGAAGGTGTTCCGCTCCCTTCATCATGTACATAAATAAGGACAACATCTAACAGTAGGTATGCCTCTATCCTCTTATGCATGGATTTTAGACCGTATTCAAGACACCTCATTGCTGTTCCTTCAGCCTTGACACTTGTTCTCCCCTTCAGAGCTTGACTTCATTCGTGACCAATGAACCTGCTGCAGGACTGTGCTCTGAGGAAAGACGTCAATTAGCTTTAAAAGGCAAAAGCCTCTTCAGACCAGCCACGTTCAGAAAGCTATGCTGACCACCACTTGACTGACTTTGAGACACAAACCAAACCAGTGGGAGCTGTGAATCCCAGTAAACACGTGCAAGCAATTTTCTGTCCGCAGCTGAACCGTCCCGGCGTCCCCCAGGAGCGGGGAACAGGCAGTGCAGATACAGAGAACACACGGCTTATCGCTGCCAATTAAACTCCCGTTCAAGTGCACAGCCAGTGACACGCACAACTGCTGCTGCTGCTAAGAGGTGTTATGGATGTCACTTTCCATGCAACACAAAAGAGCCTGTCCTCAGTACTTAATAATTTAGGGTACCAGGTCTAACACATGGAGGCTCTTTGGTAGAAACTGAATGAAGTTATCTGCCTCCACATTTCTCTTTTAAATGCAAACTCTGTGTAAGCGAGTTAAAGAATAAATGAGAAAAACACCTATTAAAATCTTTAAGCATGAAATTTCCCTATGTGTGACAGGCCCTCTTCTAAACTTGCACTGATGGCCATCCTGTCAAATCACTGATGTCCAAATAGCTGCAAGTCAAGCAATATGAGGGAAGACAATACAAAAAAACTTATTACTGAAGCTGAACTTTATCAGTTTACAGGTTTTCCTCTTACTTGTGATTTTTCAATTCATACAGAAATTATTCCAGTTAATGTAAATTAAAAGCAATAAAACTGGTAGCATTTAAGGAATAAGCTAGTTACATCAAATTTTACAGGCAGACATCTACCACATCATTTCGTTTCAGAAAAAAATGGGATGCTTAGTCATAGATGGGTTTAAATTTGCATGATATACACACACTGGTTTTCAGTGTGATTTTTCATAGCTATCAGGGGCAGTATGTGGCCTTGGCACCATTGATCTTTGTTCGGAAAGGGAGATTAATAAGGATATGGTATTAGAATCTGTGCCCGAGTGAAGTGAAACAGCTGTAGCATGTGGGCAGATAAAACTTTCCCTGGTTAGCTACAGATATTACACCACACATTCATCTTTCAGAAAGGTGAAAGGTAACAAGAAAATATCAGTACTCATTTCTTAGCATTAATCAAGTGAGACCCAAGGAGATGCATCCATTCTGTTTCGGGAGCAGTGGTCCTACTTTCTGAGCCATAATTAATAACAGCAATAACAGCAACAATTATATCAACAACACCAACACTACTACTACTAATAATAATAATAATAACAACCACCACCACCAGGACAATATTTAAAACTCTCCCAGTCATCAACGTACTTGTACAACATACATAGAAGTCGGACTCGATGACCCTTATGGGCCCCTTCCAGTGATTTTATACCCTCTACAAAAGCAGCCCTTGTCTACACGGCTCATTGAGATTGTTAGACTTTTTGGCCACAGAAACAATTTTTGTATTTGGGGCTTGTGCAGAGACAGTTGGGTCCTGATCTTGATTGGGATCCCAAAGCACTGGTAGTACATAGACATAAAAATTGCCAGCATCACAGTTGTAGGTTTGTATGGCGAGGCTGGAGCAGGGAGGGAGGGGGATGTGGATTGCAGGGGTGGCTTCTGCAAAAAGCAGCTAGAAGCTTTCCCGAGGCCCAACAGAGCAAATACTAGCTGGGCTCAAGGACAGACCTACCACTGACCAAGGCTGAGCCCATGAGCGACAGTCAAAGGGTCTCTGTGATAATGTATTTAAGAAAGAAAAAGGCAATAAAAGCAGCCACCTTTTACCACCAGAGAAAGGAACAAGAGGATGTAAGAAACTCTGTAGACACCCAGGTCAGTGAAGGAGGAGGAGGAGGCACTCCAGGCACCAGAGGAGAGATTTCCCTACAGCCTGTGGAGAGGACCATGGTGAAGCAGGTTGTTCCCCTGCAGCCCATGGAAGATGATGGGGAGTAAAGATTCCACCTGCAGCCCATGGAGGACCCCACACTGGAGCAGGTGGAGACACATGAAGGACACTGTGACCTGGTGGGAAGCCCTCACTGGAACAAGCTCCTGGCAGAGCAGGTTTGCTAAAGGGACTTTCAACTCTGAGGGTGGGGGGGCCATGCTGGAGCAGTCTGGTTCTGAAGGACCGCACCCCATGGAAGCTAAATTGGGACAGTTCATGATGAACTGCAGCCTGTGGGAAGGACTCAAACTTGAGAGGTTCATGGAGGGCTATCTCCTGTAGGAGGGACCCCATGCTGGAATTCAGGAATAAAGGGAGTCCTCACTCTGAGAAGGAAGGGCCAGCAGAGGCAGTGCGTTATGAACTGACCACAATGTCCATTCTCCATTCCCCTATGCAGCTGGGGGGTAGGAGGAAGAGAATTCAGGAATAAAGTTGAGCCTGGGAAGAAGGAAGGGATGGGGGGAGGTGTTTCGAGATTTGGTTGTATTCCTCGTTGTTCTACTCTAGTTTGCTTGGTATTAATTTTATTCCTATTTGAGTCTGGTTTGCCTGTGCTGGTACTTACTAAATGATCTCTCCCTGTCCTTATCTTGACCTGTGAGCCTTTTCTTATATCCTTCTCCCCCCATCTTGCTGAGGAGGGGAGTGATAGAACAGCTTTGGTGGGCATCTGGCCTCCAGCCAGCATCAACCCCCACAGTTACTCATTAAGTTTTTCATGGCTGCCATTGATCAATGACCTGCTTAGATCTGATGTACAGTCTGAGCTCTTTGCATTCAGGGTGAATGAAGATGCATTAAAAATACATTTCGCATGGGAGGACCTGAAATAATTCCAACCATTGCCCCAAGACCAAGTCGGCATGGGAGGCATCAAGAGACTTTATGTCCAGCTGGCCAAGAACTAATAGAAATGCAGAAGTCAGAGCCCCGCTTGGGTCCAGTGGGTGGGCTACAGAACTCAGTGAGGAAAGCTGTGGGAACATCTGAACAAGTGTGAAGAAAGCAAAGAGGCAGAGATTCTAACTTTAGGCACAGTATTTCTCTTGCAGCAGAACTGGATAGTTACACAGGGAAACCTCCCCATCTCCCTCATTTCTACTGCATACTGGGATGCAGGAGAACCAGTACTTTCCTTTCAAAGTAACACCTGACTCATCTCAGTAGTTCCACCACCTACCAGGAACAGTCTTGCTAAATGCTCAAGCAATAGATAGGACACATAATGAGGTAATTTATCAAGATCCCATTCTTACATGAAAGGAAGAAAGAAAAAGGGTGCAAACCAGAGAAAACAGCTGAACAAGTTCATTTCCTGAAAGATTACAGAGATCCTGGTGGATAATAACATGAAGGAGAGTGATGTATACACCAAGTTACATTTGCCTCCTGGCTTTGGCTGCAAGAGGGGATTGAACTAACATTGGACATCTCTGTGTTAGGGTAAGGGGGTGGGGGGTGTGGGGGCAGAAAAATACAACCTTTATTTGGGTATGGTGGGTTCTACACAGTTTCTTCAGTATGAGAAAATGGAGTAAACTCTACATCACTGTAGCAGGGATAAACTAGGACTTCTTTAAAAGCCCTAACACAACACACAGGTGTCGTGACATTCTGTGAAGCAGACATGAGGGAGCTAGGACTGGCTGTTCCAAACACCGAGCAAAACACCCTTATGGCCTTTAGCAGTGCAGACACTGCTGTGCAGACCTGTGCAGCTGAGCTCTCCATCCCTACAGCTTTTCTTGCCAGCATCTGTAATAAATCTCGAGAAACATCTAGATAAGCAAAGTAGAACCTAATATAACAAAGTGACAAGAGAGGATATACCAAACACGAATTTTCTAAGTACAGAAAGGTTTTAGAAAATCACCTGAATGAGGGGACCTGTGAAGGCTAACATATCCATTTCAGTACAGCCCTGGTGGGGTTGCAGAGTATCTTCTGTTGGCATTATTTGCCTTTTCATGTAGCTATGCAGTGCTTGAGTTCAAACACACAGTTTAGCACACACCTAACCTGTGAGTAACCAACACTTTTGTTGGCTTTTCAGTTTCTCTTTAGCTGTAAAGTTAGGTAACTGTACAAAAGTTCACTGAGTTTCAACCACAAATCTTTACCCTGGAATAACTAAATATTATAGTCCCACTGACATCTAATTAATCATCCCAGTGTATATTTGCACCTGAATCAAATGGGGAAAAAAACCCTTGAACAGATTCAAAAAATACACAAGAACAATACCGGGTACATGTGGAGTTCATTTATTATTTTGCTGATAATTTACTTATGGCAAGATCAGTTTGCCAGTATTATGTTATTAGAAAGTATTTTTTCATTATTTTTTCACAATGCCTGTTTTGAAAGAGTTGAGTTTATCACATTCTTCTCAACTCAAGATAGTTTAATTTTAGATATGAAAAATGTGCTCTCATTAGCCTTATCTACAAGTTATTTAGTCATAGAGCTAGCAATGCAAGAAATATAGACAGTGGTGGAATCTCTCCTGCATCTTCTAGAGATTCAAATATATCTACAGATCACATAAAATAGGATGGAGGGTCAGTAAAACAAAGAAATTCTAAATCCTCTGCCTGTGAGCTACTGGATGAGGCATGGAAATGGAGGTTAGGAGAGCAACCCAACTCAACAACACTTAAAAAAAAGAAAAAAGTAGCCATTTTCTCCTGCTTAAAATTTACTTGATTTACGGTTGAGAGCCTGAATATTTTCTAAGCACAGAGGCCATGGACAAGAGAGGCAAGTGAAATCCCAGAACACTACTAGGGTGAATTAAGTTTAGGCTAGAAATCCTACATCAGTGGACAAAAATAGATTAGACTATAAATGCATTTTTCTAAGAGGTCAAAAGGTCAGATGTCAGGAAATTGGACAAATAAATAGAGGCGAATCCAAGGAAAGAGATAGGCAAAAACTAAGGCATTTTTCAATAAAAATGATAATGAGCAGTGGCTTATACAAGACTAGAAATAATAAATAAAAAGGTAATCTGACAATACATTTCTGTAGTTATTGAATAAAGGGCTTGGACAGAACTTTCCAGAAAGACTTTGAGTAAGTATCAGCTCTGCTGGGGACAGTTGAAACAAAAGGGAAAAGAAGATGTTCTGAAACTTGGGATGTCTGGAAGCTAAGCATACACACTCAAAGAATGCAAGTAGAGAAAATCCACTCGAGACACTGAAGTTACATGGAAGTGTCACTCATAAATGAGGTGGTCATTTAAGTTAGAAAAAAATGTAACTGACTTCTGTGTATGTTTACATTGAAACTCATACTGGATATTAGGGGCTAATCACAGAAAGACAGGGGTTGGCAGGAACCTCTGGAGATCATCTAGTCCAAACACCCTTCCAGAGTAGGATCACCTAGAGCAGGTTACGCAGGTTGGCATCCAGGTGGGTTTTGAACGTCTCCAGAGGAGACTCCACAACCCCCCTGGGCAGCCTGTTCCAGTGCTCTGTGATCCTCATAGCAATGAAGTTCCTCCTCATGTTTAGGTGAAGCTTCCTATATTGTTGTCCACCAGGACCCCAGGGCCTCTCCTGCAAAGATGCTTTCCCGTTGGTTATTCCCCAGGCCATACCGGAGCATTGGGCTATTTTTTTCCCCCAGACAAATGGCTTCAAAATTCTTAGGAAAAAAAAAAAAAAAGCTCCTGAAGTCTCTATCCAACAGAGGGAATGGAAATAATCAGAGATTTGCACACAGCATTTTAATCAGTATAAATTGTTTTCCTCTTTCTTTTAGCAGCAGGGATCCACTAAAGTGTAGAAACATAGTTTAAGTTCCGGATTTCTCTTTGTGGATCCTCTTCTAAACCAACTGTATTTTATTACTTGTGAAATGTTGCTAATGAGATCCATGCAATAAAATAGAATCACAGCTCACATTGCCATATTTTCTTCTCTAAAGCTTTCTTGATACTTTAAAATTTTTATTTTCACGAGAATCGATATTGCAAATTACTTAAGAGAGAGAAAACGTGCTAGAAACCATAAAATTAATATAATTTCAACAATGGATACAGACCTCAAAGCTGTGAATTGACCACCCCAAAATAACAAACAGACCAGCAACTGGCCAATTTATAATCAGATACTACTGAGATTTACATACATACCTGACACATGATAGGGTATCCTATCTTCAAAAAGTCAGGTCAATCTTTAAACTATTCTGAGATTAACTTCAGTCATGATCTCCACTATACCTAAACTAGTAGACCTGGTGTACACATCTATGGTTCTTTTTGTTTGTATCTTCATATTACAGAAGTGGAGAGAATTTTAAAATCTATTTCTGGTCCCTAAATTTCTTTTCCAACAGATCAGCATCTTGTTGTTTAAAAAATGTTTATCCTTCAATTCACCAAAATTATTCTTGATTCAACATTAGCACAACTATATTTTTATACCCATAATATTGTAATCATTAGTATTTTCCAAAAGCTGTTATCAATAGTAATGTTTGTTATATGTCTGTCCCTAAATTTTTCATTTCTACTGTCACTGACGATACATTATTATAACTCATCTCGGCATAAATGTTGGACAGAACAGGATTTGTTACTGCAAGTCGCCATGCAGTCACCAGAGCAATTTATGACTCTGGTAAAAGTGGACATTTCTGCCTATTATGCAGACATAATATATTACATATCCCAAATTACATACTGGGATCCAAGCAGGTCTGTTCATGTCCAACTCTAGCTATTCTATGATTCTATGTTTTCTATAACATTTTTAAAATATCCAAAGCTGTTGGTTCTTTTGGTTCTTAAAAATGTAGCATAACTTTTCTTTGTTGCTGTAGAGATCGAAATGGGTGTAGGTATGAAAGCTAAACCGTTCCATAAATATTTCAAATACCAGATAAGCCAGATAAGGTAAGGGCCTGTCAGCGTTTCTTTTACAAATCATTATTTCAGAGAGACTGTAATGCAAGTGTGAAAAAACACAAGCTTCTCTTTGGGGTCCAACTTATCTTAAAATTAAGGAGGGGAGAGTCATTCAGACTAACAGAAAATTACTTGTGGCAAACATGAGAAATATAAAGGTAATACAGACTTGCTTCTACCTTCAGCCCTCCTTGCTGTGGGTCTCAAATGCTTCTGCTGTTCCTATAAACTATATTCCTCTGTGTTAAATTGATCTTTTTCATTTAAAGTGGAAACATCTTTTTTTTTTCAAGCATCCATAACACAGATTAGTCACTTTGAACATGAACTAGTATATATCAAAAGAAGAGAAAGAAATGGAAATGATCGTAATACTCTGTTTTCAAATCTGTTTTGCTGTATGTACATTCATTCTTCTCAAAAAAACCCCAAAATTCATAAGTATTTGAGAAAGTGGAGTGAGTTTTTATCTATGCCATCCAAATAATCCTGAGGTTTAGGAGTCTGTCTGTTTCTCTAAACCTCCTTTCAATGAGATTACGTTATACTGCAGTACTTATGCTGTTATATAGCTATGGAGTCTACAAATAACATTAGCTGGTTGACAAAATAAGCCATCCAGACCCAAACAATTTTTTTCACAGTGGCACCTCACAGACCAGTAATTCTAGAAGAAACTATTTTTAAGGTATGAATTCATATAAATCAATAGGTAAAAAATTGGCAAAAGTAAGAATTTGTAGGAACCGAGGAGCTTAAATGTAGTGTGATTGCCAGCTCATTTCTCATACTTCTCTACATGCTTAAAGTTCCTGTAAAGTTATGCAAGGAATTTGTAACTTTCAAGAACTAATATTAAAAAGTTTACCGAACTCCACCGTGCAGAACATGGCATGAAGACAACACAATTATGTCAACTATTTGCAAAACATTAATACCCATCAGCCTCTAGCTACACCTTCCAAATCTCTGAACAGCACCCACTGGAGGCTCCAACCTGTTTCTGTGCTGTGATGCTGTCTACAATGGAGTAAAAGTGTAAGGAAGTGCTCTGCTGCATTTAAGATCTTTATACCCCAACTTCTGTCTCTACTAATATAGACATTATAGATGTATAGACAGTATAGACATTATCAGATAGGCAATGCTGTGAAAGTGAAATTGTTACAGGATATAATGAAAAAAATCAATATCCCAAATGGTCAGAAGGTTTTGAGGATCATGCACCACACAGCATGGTGAGAAAAGACATACTTTGTAAAAAGACATCTAACACTTTCCCCTTCCACCACACACACATTCCCCCCCCCTCCCCCAACTTCTCTACAGCTGCCAATCTCACACAGGATCTGTTTAACACAATTTTCTGCTTTGGCTAAAACACACTATCTGTAGTATATTGCCAAAAGGCCACTGAGGGCAACTGAAATGTACTTTTGCTTAATAAAGAAGCAAGTACTTGTAGTAGAGAGTCAAGATTTCCACAACTGATATACTGAACTTCACCTCGGTGACTTCTAGTTAAAAAGACACTTGCCTTGGATCTCACTACCCTGTGTTAATCTGTGGAGCACCAGGAGCTGTAAAAAACATCAGCACTTTGAGCACACCCAAGCACATGCAGAGAACTCTGTCACCACGTGAGCTTTCCCCATCTCGACTTGAGAGCTCCACACTGCTTGACTCGTGATTCACAGAATATTAGGAGCTGTAAGAGACCTCGAAAGATCATCCAGTCCAATCCCCTGCCACAGCAGGATCACTCAGATTAAATCACACAAGAACATGTCCACATTGTTCTTGAATGTCTCCAGAGAAGGAGACTCCACAACCTCTCTGGGCAGCCTGTTCCAGTGCTCCATCACCCTCACAGTTCCAAGTACTGGTACCACTGAGTTGGTGGTGAACCCCTCTGAAACAGTCTCAAACCCATCAGAAGTGCTTGCTTGTAAGCCACCACAATCCCCTCTTCCCTATAATACCAGAGGTTGAGAAAATTAATGAAAAATAATTCTATTCTAAAGAAAATAACCCTATTTCTCTTCACCTTGAAGTAGCAAAAGGTGGTTGCTTCAACCTTTAATTTTATAAATGCGATACTCAACTTCTAAAAGAAAACTTAAATATCTCTGCAGGAAGAAAAACATTATTTGAGATCTTCAAAACTCTATGAAGTCACATGCTGCTTTGCAGAAACAAGTTTCATTATCCTACATGGTATGCCCAGCTACACACCCTACAAAAGCACTGCTAAGTGACATTTCAGCCTTTTGCTAATTTATGTTTAAAAAGAACATCACAATGCTCTATGCAGATCTAGTAGCCCTATTAATGATATTTGACATTTCCCTAGCATAAGTCCTTGTTTCAGTTGGTTACAGCTTTGCATGTTTTAAATATTGAAGCTGAACTTTAAACTTACACTTAAAAGTTAGAGATACAAATAGTGTGCCATTTTTCACAGCCAGGAGAAAACGCTTTGGTTTTTTTTTTTTTTTTAATTCAAATTGATCCTTTTATTTTCTTACTTTTCAAGACAAAGTGTCTCCATGGTTTAGGAAAATGGCTTAAGATGTATGGGTTTTTATGGCTACATGTGGTAGTTGTCTCTCTTGTCGTCTTTGCAGCAAGAGGTGGAAAAGCCAAATGTGAAGATTTCGGTTTCAAATCTGAAGATCTTCTATACCAGGCAACTCTCTTTTCAGAAGGTTTTATGTATGTGTAACTGTAACTCTCTTCCTCTTCCCCTGAATAGTATTGGGATAACAAAACCTTTTTCTAAATTGCACCCACCTCATTCAGTTCACAAGATGGGCATTTGAGAAGGAATCAAGAGGCTGTTGTTCGTACAAAGTGCTGGATATTTGTCAACCACTTCAGAAGGTCTGAAGTCAAAGTTGCAGGAAGATGCTTAAAAAGGAGGGATTATTTAAAGGGTGAGGCACTTAGACAGTACTCTAAGAAGCCACTACTGGTGCCCCCCGGCCCCACTTCTGTTTAAGGGCAGCAAGGTACTGAAAGCAAATGTGTCACAGGATACTCATTAATAAGTATTCATGGTTTTCTGCCCAGATGCCTGAGAATGTTTTTGCATAAAACCTTTAACTAAAATATTGGAATAGGGTTTGAATGAAAGTAGTATCCTGTATGCTAAGTAGCCTGAAGATTCATAGAATCATAGAATGATTAGGGTTAGAAGCGACTCCCAGAGGTCATCTAGTCCAACCCCCCTGCAAGAAGCAGACACCCCCAACTAGATCAGGTTAGCCACCCAAACTAAGCAGAGCCTTGGCTTCAGTCTCTTGGGCCCATAAAAATGGATATTAATAGCAACCGGTTTCATCTAAGAATTAAATTCATTAAAGTTTGCAAAAAATCCAGATTCTGCTTTTTTTTTTTTTTTTTAAATTCCCTCAATAAATTAATAATTTTGCATTCAATACAATGTGGAGATGTGGAGACAATATTAAATAAAACATTCACTGAACAAAGCAAGGGTCTTGGGCAGAGAAAAAAACCCACAACAATATTTTATAATGAGTATGTGCAAAGGTAATGAACTAAGGTCATACAGGCTAAACTCATTCCAGAATTTCTTAATTTCAACATATTTGACTTTGCAACCTTAAAATTATTTTAGTGAGGATTTTTGGATGCAGCACAGTATATATATGTAAGACAGCCAAAACCAACTGAGTGACTAAATGCAAAACCATTGCATACCACAATTTTACCTAAACTTATCCTTTTATCCAGATCAAGAAAGACAGCAAGTATGTAAGTGCTTATTTTGGGGGACTGGGGATTCATTTGTTTGCAGTAGTTTATATATCAGTGTCAGTGTGTGTCAAATCACTTTGGTCTGTAATTTCTACTAAAAATTCACCACTTCAAGAAAACACTTTCTGGACAGCATGAAAGAGCTCCACAAGCATGAGAAGCTTCTAGATTGACTGAAGTTACTCTTGGAAGCTTTCAAGGGAGATACAGCTCCATAGTAAGCCTCTGCATGAGAAGGAGGAAGACTAGAGGGTTAAATTAAAAAAAAAAACACACACAAAAAAAGGATTAAAAGACTAGTTCCAAACAGTTAGAGGAAAAGACAAAGTTCTTGAATGCAAGAGGCATCCCATTAACAATGGAAGTACAAGCAAAAATCTTCCATATGATTTTATTCTGGCTGTTAGTTCTTGAAAGATTCCAGCTTGTAGAGTGCATAAGACACTTCATCCTTGCAGACTTCAGAAGAAGCTGAGAATAGGGAGTATCTTATAAGACCTAGACTAAGGATCTATCAAATTTCTTGTCCAAATTCCAATGTCTTACAAATGCAAAGACCACAGAATCATGTAATGATTTGAGTTGGAAAGGACCTCAAAGATCATCTAGTTCTAACCCCCAGCCATGGGCAGGGAGACCTTCACTAGATCAGCCTGCTCAGGGCCTCATCCAACCTGGCCTTGAACTCCTCCAGGGATGAGACTTCCATAACCTCTCTGTAAAACTTGTGCCAGGGCCTCACCACCCTCATAGTAAAGAATTTCTTCCTATTTGCAGAGCTGGATTTTATCTCTTTAGGAACATGCTATAACTTACACTACTGTAGTGTTTTCAGGAGTTTAATGCAATTATATAGTAGTGCATGTCCTTTACATCTCCTTTTCCTTGAATATGAGGCAGTTGACACCGTTCCATCCAATGTAGGATACTTGGGTTAATGCTGGGTTCCCAGGGATATGCCCAGAACCTGTTTAGTTGGGTTTGTCAATCTTTGTGCCAGGCTAGCTCCTGGAATACCTAGGAAGAAAAGGAGTCTGGAGATGGAGGCCTCTTAAAAAGTCACTTTGTAATGGGATATAAAGGTTTATGGGTCAGTTTGCATTCCTTACTGAACACAGCAGGGATTTGGACTTAACAACCTAAGTGGTATGACTCTATGAAGTCAAACAAAACTTGGCTACAGCTACCATACACATTATTGAGATAACATACGCTTTAGTCTACAATATAAATAGATTTTACATCACCTTAGCCATTATTATTTTTTAAAGTCTGGGAAATTAAATGTAAAAGCCACTCAATGCAACCCTTAAGTATAAACAACTAGGCTCTAAATTAGTTACATATTTAAGCACATGCACAAGTGCTTACATTAAAGTTCTTTTTCAATTTATGCGCTACTTGCTGGAGTAGTACCATAAATCAACAGGAGTCAGAAAATGCAAAAGTTTATGTTCTAGGAGAGACATGATTTTGGCACTCATAGGACTTTCTATTTCTGTTTTCTCATTAAACATACTGCTTAATATGTATAAGGGAGCTTAGCCAACCCTATTACTTGTCATACTAGTATTATCGTTCACTGTCACTAATGATTTCTACACCGGCGTCTAAATTTTCCTTTCCATATCAATCCTTTAAACATTTGCATCTTAAGATTTTGTAAGTCTGCTTGCATGCTGGCAAGAAGCAGCACACAGCTTCAAAATTCTAACATATTTAGCAGTATGTTAACTCCTCTTCTCTGCACGTGATGGAACTACACTCTCCGTTGTGTGATTTAATCGGGTGTCCATGAGGACCACACACAGCACGTTTTTAGATGAAGGATCCCACAACGAACTGTAAACTAACTGATCTACAAGTCACTAGGAGAACCTTTATAAATTCCATGGAAACACCATCAACTGTGGCCCGAAATGCAGCCATTTCTTTACATCCCACTTTATAGTTTGTAGCAATTGGTGAAAAATAGCACCTTTCCTAATAACCATGGACACTGTGGGAAATTAAGTAGGTAGTATGTCATTAACAGATCTGGAGTTCAGCCAAGACTGAGAAGCTAATCTCACTACGTTTCTGAGGAGCCCCCAGGAATACCGAGTGGCTTGAGGAGATCCTCACTTTTAAGGTGAACAACTCTAGACAGCACAGTGCTGATTTGAGTTGTGGTTAGTGTATTTTAATAAAGCCAAATACAAAATTCCCTTCTACAGGCTTTGTCATAACCTCCCAAGAAAATTAGAAGACATTATTAAAGATGTCTAACACTTACCAAAAATATTGAAAACAAGTATTACAATTCCCTGTGAGGTTACATATTATCCCCCACTCTAGCCTAAGATGCACACCCTTGCTTTGCACAGTATCTAAGTTTTCTTTAAAAACTGAAGTAAATCAGTCTGTTACACAATTCCTGACTACAGTAACACATTTTCTCCATAACAAGGCTCTGAAGATATTTTTAATATACTTTTGTTAAGACCCTCAAGGTAGTACAATAGCCACTCTCACATTTGCTGCATCTCAGCACCAGCTTCCAGAACAGGGGTTGGAAGCTGACTCAAGGGTAAAAGTAAATTCTCTTCAGTAGAGAAGACTGGTTTTTAACACAAAACAGGAGAAAAAGGTGAACACACACTTTAATGCCATAACAAGTGAAGTGTGTAACTTACGAGCAAGCTACTGTGGTATTTCCTCGACTGAGAATGCTATCAGTTTTCACAGGAGGCTGGAGGAGATGTATACTCATCAATTTATTTTATTCATGTTCTTATGTTCTTACTCACCTTTCTGCAGCAGCTTCCAGCACCAGTGCACTGCTCAAGACCACCACCTCTTATGTTCATGAGGTCAAAAAAACATGAAAATTATTTGCCAAAACTCATCCAAGCTGGGAGTAGGAAGGAAAAAAGACCACATGGTGCATGTGAATAAGGAAGGAATGCTAACAACTAGGGGAAAGTTGATCATGGTATCCAAAAACGTAGCATGAGGGAACTCCAAATAGACACTTCTTAAAAAATTCCTTCAGCACTTCTAAAAGCACGGATATACTGAAACTAAAACCAGAAAATGAAAACCCCAGCTGAAGACTGGGCAGGTTTGGGGTTTCCATTTGTCACACTTGCAGCAAAAGCATAAAGCAGATTTGTACTGTGTTTTAACAAGGAACCTGCTATACAAAGAAGTTGCAATCAAACACAGGTAAATGATAAAGCAAAGGACTACGAAGTCAAAGAACACAGCATTCCAACATCAGAAAAGAAAAAGACCCAAACCTTCCCCGTGCTATGAGTTCACCCCAGTCATCCTGTTTAGCAAGTGGTGAGCTTTATTCTGCTTCTGCTGTCCAGTAACAGCAGCAGTGTCATGCTCGTGGTTCGGGCAATCAGAAGGCTACACAGTTCACTAAAGCTCTAAGTCACGTTAGCTCGAGGATTTGTTTCATATGCTTCTCTTGACAGATAAAAGTCTTGATTTTCTTTCCCCCGTTAGTCTGCCAACCTGGGAAATACAAAATTCTGGAATTCCCAGGAAGTTCCCAATCTTTTCCAGAATCAGGTCTAGAAAAATAAGAAACGTCTGGCTGAAGTAACACGCAGAGTCAGTTTGCATGTGAGCTACATGCTTTGTGTTATCCCTTCATCACCATTACTAATGCTCATGCAAGGAATCATCTCAAAGACCTTAATTCTATTTGGGGTTCCTTAATTATATTCTTCTTTTCCAAAGAGAGCCTGGGAAGCTGCAGTGCGTCAAAGTCCAGCTGAAGGAGTTGTGTTAATGTTTGCTATGTAGGGATATATGTGCTTATGGATTACGATGCAATAATACTGATAACGTTTTTCAACTCACCTTGAAAAAAAATCTATACAAAAGCCATACAGATACTAAGGGGACAGAAATGAAATTCTAAAGCAACACAATAAGGTGTCACAGGAATCTTTTGAAAATGCAGGAGCATTTACTATCTTCGTTACAGGATTTCTATACCATTTTTAAAAATCAATGAGCTTTACACTCCCATCAGCAGATTGCACAGGATGATGGAAGAGTTATAAAGAAATCTCATTATCAATTTCTCACTTATATGAAATCTGGAGCAAAAGAATGTTTTTTCTGTTTGAACCAATAGCCTCTTAAGGAAGATGAGTACTATTAATGAGAGGTACTACAGCCAACAGGAAAACAATGAAGTCAAGCACATGCACAAGTCCCAGAACTGTTGTACAGACAGTTGTGTGTGCAGATGACAGCCCAGCAGCGGCTGAAGCACCCACATGCACCGTTGTCTAAGAGAAACAGCAGGAACTCTCCTGATTCCAGTGCTTAAAAGGAAGGAACATACTTCTTCTGACACAGCTCCAAGAATAATGGCTGTGGAGGAGTCCTGCACACTCTTAGAGGAACTTCACGAAACTAGGACCAAGGCATGTCACAGAGAACATGTTACAGATATTATGATCAGTGTTCCGCAGGAGAAAAAACTGAGGCTGAAGAGTTAACTGAAGATTTCCCCACAGACAGAGAAATAGCTAAGAAACTCAAACTCCAAAGCAGGTAGCTTTGAATCTCTGAATTATACCCTTTCCCTACAGCTGAGATGCTACAGACACGAGCCTACAGAAAGGAACAGGCACATTCCTGGCCTTCAGATTTGCAGGACAAGCTGGCGCTGTAACATAATGTATATGCGGGTTGAAGCCAGGATTTTGGATGTAAGCTCGATGCCAGATCTGGGTTCAAATGACACCGATCTCCAGATCAAAACCAATAAACATACAAATCTGTAGCCATAAGCACACAGATGGTGCTGTCCATATGTTTTTATGGCATACACAGGGGAAAATTCAATAATTTAATGTGCACTATTTCCTCTTCATTGATACAATAATTAAATTCCCTGAGAATGTATTCAACAGCTTATCAAAGGGGGAAGCATTGGGAACTGGGTAGTACTGGCGTATTTCACAGGCCAGGGAAGCGAGAACTGCCACGATTTATAGAATTTATGTGATGACAGAGCAAATCTTAACCACAGCATGTTAACCCATAGAACCTCTATAAAAGACTAAGGACACAGGATGAACTGCTGTACACGCTATTTCATTTCTAGATCACTGGACTAACTTATTGAATGAGCCCAAGGTGACAGAATTATTTTTGCTACTTACGGAGAAGCAAAGCCTTTAATAAGAGCTCAGACATTGAAATAAGAAGCACAGTTTTTCTCTCAGGTTTATTGCTAACATTTAAAACAATGCTTCCATTAAAAAAGTATTTTCACACTTGATCAGTTTAAGGGGTTCATTATTTTCATGCTGTGCAATTATGCAGACTTCCAGTAAGTATTCTCTGCCTATGTACACTAGACCCAAGTGCTAATTTTGGTATTTGCTTGATGCTCAGAATGTGATAATGATATTTGGGAGGAAGTCTTTTATTGAGCTGTATAAAAACTGGCAGTCTCACTTCACATGCATTTATGTGAAAAAAATATTCAATAAGCATCTCTGTTCTTCTCACCCACATCAGGTAAAGAGTTGCAAATGAAAGGCAGCAATATTCATATATTTTAACACATTTAAAGTGTCCCTACAGTTCAAATACAATATACCTTTTCAAGGAAGGTAGTTTATTAACTGTGAACTCCCAACTTGTGTGTCTTCAAACTGTTTTTTGTTATTAACCTCAAAGTTAACTCATATGTATTTGTAAACTTACATTACCTTGTACAATACGATAAGACAATTAACAGGGTAACCCGTGTCCTACAGTGTATTTACTATATGCCTAACTTTGCCTAAATGTTTTACGAACTCTTTGGAAAGTTCAACTGTAAATAATTCCTCTCAAAATGCTGTTCTCAAGTCATGTTGCTTCTGGTGTAAGATTTGATGGGCATTTTCTAAGGAATTCTGGATGAACACGATTGTAACATTCTGTGAATTGTTTGCTGTTGAGAAAACAAATAAACAACAATGACATTCCATATGTGCCAGATGTGAGTCTGTTATTACTCTTTCAATTTATATATCCACAAAGAATTAATCTGAAAGGACAGTACTTGTGCAAACTATAGGCACGTTTCACTGGCTAAAACACCAATAACAAGTTGGAGGGTTTTTTTCATGCCTTTGTCTCTTTTATCATGAGCTTGTAAATTAAAACTTAAGGTTGACTAAAATGCAAGAAGAAGAAGATGCACAAAAGCACATTTGGGAGAAGAACATTTGGAATAACGCGTATGCAAAGAGTCTGCAGTGCTGGCCTTAGGAGGATAACTCAGAGCGTTACAATCAAATGAAGTATTGCCCTCAGCTAACAGTTCTTCCCCAGAGAGAAATATTTCTTAGGGGAAACATCCACCTTTACAAAACAAACCATCCTTTCATAGTTAAAAAAAATAATAAATTCCTAACTAGCTATTATAAATAGCAGCCTATTAGCATCTCTGCAAAGCTTAGAGAAAAATACACTGCTTTAAAAAGAACATTAAGACCACAATGGCTGCATACTTACAGTTAAGAAGCACCATTTTAGAACTGCTGTGCATCCTCTCTTTTACACATGTTGCATTATGATGCAACCTTTAGTAAACACAATCAAATGACTTTTTCTCCCACAGGATCCCACCTCGTTCAGTGCACAGGATGCAATGTGCATCAGTTAATAAGCAGCTTTCCAATAATCTTATCCTCATTATCTTCCCAGCAGCACCTTTCTCCCCAGTGGCCCCAGCATTTCTCCATCAGTCCCTGGAGCTCATAAGCCTGCTCCCAAGCTTCTGAAGACAGACAACTGCATCACAGAATTATAGAATCACAGAATCACTTGGGTTGGAAGAGACCTTTAAGATCAACAAGTCCGAGCACAGCCTAACCCTGCCTAGTCCACCTCTAGATCATGTCCCACCTAGCCAGATTTTGCCAAGAGAGAAAGGGCACCTGTGGATCTATCCATGCTGTTAACTGCTTTGAGGGGAGACTTGAGCAAATATCACAGGTCTCTTGAATCTTTCCAGTCCTCTTCTCCTCACAAAAAAAGGACCAGGGAGCAGGGCCAGAGTGCCAAGGGCAGGAAGGGATTTCTGTGTGCCCTGATTTGCCACTACCTGTGCCTGTGACCCACCTCCCGACACAGAGCAAACATACAGCTGGATATGCCCTACTCCACTTCTCCTGAGGACACCAGACACTGCTGCCCTCTCCATAAGGCAGTGTACTTCCAGCCACACTCGGGAAGAATTGACAAACCTGGTACACCCAGATATAAAATTTAAACGGCTCATAAAACAGAAATAAATTTTCACAACGTCTCTGTAAGGTACTGGTTCCCATGAGGGAGTAAGCTGTAGGTGCCACTTATTAGGTCTTGGCTTCCAATGTGAGATTTCTATGGCCTAATTTTTCTGAAGCACACTCCGTGGTGCTGTGCATGTTGGAACCGGATCCTGACCCACCTGCAGTGCAGGTACTCTATAAAGATGCATGTTAACTACTGGCTACCCCCAGTAGGCTTGAGTTATGTGCCTTGGGTAGTTCCAGAGCTCTGTGACAGAGATGGGGTGAGAATCAATTTCTTTAGGATGCTTTCAGTACCCTTTAAGCATTCTATTGCCCCATTTCTTTTTCAGTCCTCATCATTCAGTTCCTCGCCGTGCCATAAATGAAGCACAGGGTCTTATGGAGAAGAATTACTTTTACTGCAGCTGCAGTACAGTTGGACCATGTTGTACGTGTACAGCTGTATAAGTACCCCTGATTCAGCTCTGGAGCAGACCAGTCCATGTACTAAGATGGAGGGAGATGGCAGGGGTACTTGTGAGGGATACCATATCAGTCTGGATGCCTCAAACTGGCCCCAGCGCTAAATGCACAACAGTCACTGTTCCCACTGCCTCTAGGGAGAAGCTCCTAGCTTTCTCACCTGCACCTCCTACCCACAGCTGCCTCAAATACATCTCCTGGTGGCTTTTCATAGAATCATAGAATGATTAGGGTTGGAAGGGCCTCCCAGAGGTCATCTAGTCCAACCACCCCGCAAGAAGCAGGGACACCCCCAACTAGATCAGGTTGCTCAGGGCCTCATCCAACCTGGCCTTGAACGTCTCCAGGGATGGGGCATCCACCACCTCCCTGGGCAACCTGTTCCAGTGCTCCACCACTCTTACAGTAAAGAACTTTTTTCTAATATCCAATCTAAATCTACCTCCCTCTATTTTTAAAACCATTACCCCTTGTCCTGTCACAATTTTGGTGCAATTGGAACTCCAGGTCTCTTGTGGTGACCTCTGGAGCAATTTCTGCTGTGCTATCAATCACCTTGTAAGGCACCCCATGGTCCAAAATAGTATTTACTGGATAGTACATGTCCTCAATACTTCAGCTGTCTTAGATCCACTCATAAGAGGCCATCACATCCATTCAAAATACAGCTTAAAGTTAGCAATTGGTGGTGAAAAGGGATGGGTAACCTTGTGATGTTACCGGTCCTGTTTAGTAAAGAGTCTACAAAATAACCCTATTTCCAGATCCAGATACTGCCTGCTATTACAAGCCATCCCATTTGCAAGGTTAACTAAGCATTTCAGCATCCTGTAAAAAATGTGACATCCTTGGCAAGTCTGGGTAGAGATTCTTTAAATATTTTTTTAGTGGTTGCTTAGTTAATAATTTAGCAAGCAGCTGCATTAATAAACAAAAAAAAAAGTCTGCAGAGCTCTATCTCTCTTCATCCCAAGGTCTTTCCTTCCCTTTATATTGTTTAGGGTTTGTTTTTTTTATTATTAGACTCACCTCAATTATGATCTGCAACACAGAGCTCTCTATTACCGTCACGCAGGAACACTACACTACTGAAGTCACTGCAGATTAGTTTGATTTACTGTTACATTTGCAATTTTATCACCAACTGCTTTTACACTCGTCCAGCTTCACTGAAAGGAACGAAGACAAGAGCCAGCCTTTTCTTGTTTGCTCACTAGAAATTTGAAATCCAGAGGAGGGGGAATAAGCCACGAAGTGCTGTGTGAATTAGTTGCTAGGCTATGGATGGAAAACACACTTGGGAATTATCCCCCTTAAAACACTTCTACTTGGACATTGTCTTCTTTTATCTAAGGCAGGCTATCTGTGGAGAAGGAATGATGTACAAAGTTTAAGTGCCTTAATTGCTTTGGAGATCTGCTGTTGGACACACTTAAGCTTACTTTAGGCTTATGAGCATGTAGAACCCACAAATTAAAAATAATTAAAAAAAAAATTAAAAAGACGCTTAATCCATCCCCTCCACTGTCTAATGTTTAGAGACTTTCTCAGATCTAATTAGCCAGGATTTACATCAGCGAATTAAACCTGTACCTTTAAAAGTGTAACCTACATGCCTGCATTCCACTGAGCATAAACTACTAAATTGCAGCCCTAACTTTACTGTCTCCTGAAAAACCATTCCTCCTTTTTCACCATTTAAAGCACACACAACTCTCCACATTTTCAGCAGGATGGTAGCAGAGCTGAAAAAATGAGAAAGAATCTGTCTTAATCCCTCCTAATCTTCCTAAGCATCAGGATCTCTGGGCAGCTTCATTATTAGAAGTATCATTGCTCAAACTTCCTCTATTACTAAGTAATTATTTGAATAATCCATTTTGCTTGAGTGAGTTCATAAATCATTTGTTTGGGGAGATTTATTTTGGCAGCAATTTTAGGGAAATTCATGTGCTTAGACCTGAAAATACTCATTTCTTGTTTGCTTTGCAAGCCTGGTACCCGATTAGCCCTCGATTTAATAGAATGTCTTAGCTAGAGGAAAGCAATTCCTCAAGACACAGTGCAAGACTGAATCACAACTCATTTACACTGATGTAAATAAGGGGGAGAGACACCAAAAAGAAGCAATTTATGGTACTTTAAATAAGAACAAAATTCAGGTTTGCAGAGCGTTGCTTTGTAATGCCTTAGTGCTGCAATTGAAACTGTACATGTTGAGAACTCTGCAACGGCAAACCCTGATCAGAAATAAACTTTATCAACTTTGTAAAGAAAATCTGACAGAAATTTCAAGGGATTCAGACAAAAAAAAAGCACTCTTTATCTAAGTCTATGAGAATTTGATAAAGACTAGTCACCCCTACAAAAATCATAGCAATTTTCTCCAACCATCTCTTCAGATGGGATTCAATTAGGAAAATAAAAGGAATAAGGAGAAAAAAAAAAAGAAGAAAGAAAACCAAGAAAATCTTATTATATGCTATTAAACTCAATAAGGCTTTTCCATCAGAGAACATCAAGTCTTATTTCTGGTAATCCCTACGCTGTTGTAAATCAGGAGTTACTGCTATAATGACTACAGAGTTCCAACAGAATAAAATTGCAGTAAGCAGAAACCAGACCTTTGAGTCATATTGCACAAGTCTAGAGAATTATTAGACAAAAAATTTTGCTGCTAGCAACTGCCTGTTTTCCTGTAAGTCTCCAGCACAGAAATATTGAATATTGGTGGTTTGGCAGCTCTGCCCCAAACACTGTGAAACAGAAACCTACATGCAAAGACCATTAAACTTAGTTACAGAACAGTCTCATCCACCTATACCCCAATTTGTCCCACAGCTAGACTGCCTTCAGGAAACTCGAAGGAAAAGTACAGATAATGGCATGTTTTGCCAGCCCCACTGCCAGCAGTGCCCTTTTTGCATCCAGGCACTAAGGTGCCAGCCAGGATCCCTCAGGATTATGACCTCTCAGGTCCACACTGATCTTGTCTCTCACACAAGCCCTGGCTCAATTTAATTTACAAGGATGTGATCCCTATCGCAAGTCTGTCCTCTAGTCAGAATATTTTTTAATGGGTATCAGAGATGAGAGTTTAAACCCTTGGCACTGAGGTCCCACACTCCCTAGTCATTTCTCAGGTTACAGTGAACTGTAAGTGAACATGAGCCACTCTTAAGAGACTTTTTAGGAGAGAATCACAGAGGGTTGGTTTTGGCGGGACCAGCGGAGGCCAACTGGTCCAAGCCCCTGCCAGAGCAGGATCACCCACAGCAGGCTGCACAGGACAGCGTCCTGGCAGGTTTTGAGTATCTCCAGAGAAGCAGACTGGACTCCACAACCTCTCTGGGCAGCATGTGCCAGTCAGAAAAAAACCTGACCCCAGGACTGGAGCCTGCTATTTCTTTTTCAGGAATATGAATAGCCCTTCCTCCTATTCCACCACAGAACAATGGAGTACAGAAGTATGTGAGGCCCTGACCAAGGAGATGTCAGTTTCCAGACACTAATTCTAAAAATTATTAGCAAGTGAAAAGTCTTGGACATCTTAGACAAAAGATAGAGTAGTAGTATCATATTTTTTTTTTAAATACATAAAGCAAACACACAATTCCCCATCACAAGTACTTCTTGGGATTATCTGGTAAGAAGCAAATTTCAAGTGAAACTTGGATTACAGGCGTGCTGCTATTCGCTGTTAGTAAAATGTGCATTATCTGTAAATATTTGCTTTGTCAAGGAACATGCACCATAAAAAATCTGTGTTTATACTGAAAAAAACAAAAGGCTTCATTTTCTGTGAGCTATGCTGAAGAGAAATACAAAGCTTTTCAGAAATATTTTACACTAAATGTATGCTGTATCCTGTCAGAAAGTGCATCTCAATAAAGCCACCTCTGGTGTAAAGCAATGTCATTCTCTGAAAAGTTGGAGGGATTTGTTCCCACTTCGCCTTGAACTGGAATTTGCCCAAGGTATAGAATTTTGATGATTATGTTTCATATCTTTATCATATCTGCCCTGATCCCAAGATAAACAGACTATTTCCAAACAATACAGTATTTCTAGATATCAATTTACTGTAAAAGTCTCTGTAATCAATTTCAATTCTCATGTAGACTCTACTATATTGTGTTTTTAAAAAAGTTCAACAGCAAGAAAATGAAAGTAGAGGATCAAACCAAGTATTTTTGCAGTTGAAAGCAGGCAAAACTTTGTAGTTCCATACAGATACTTGTCAAAGCAATGTAACAAGGGACTTAGTGGAACCTCAAAAGCGAGTGAAGACGTGGGGTCCAGCTCATTCTTTTATTAAGCTTCTTGATGAAAGCACAACCTCACAAAAAATCACCCCACAGTTAGCCACAGCTCCCTGTACTACGGGAGGTCATGCCACTGATGACAGCTTTCAGTTCCTCCTAGACTGCCAGCTTCACTCCAAACCTGATGTGAATCCCACCAGTGGTTCTACCCGTGTCGTCTCACGTCCTGGATTTCGGCACTTCCATCGCTCATTGCGAATGAGTGGATGGTAATCCACACGAGGCATGAACTGAGGATAAAACTCTTTCGTGACTTTTACATAAGTCTTTTTTCCTGTCAAGACTGCCATGTAACACCCACAGGCATGCAACAGCTCCAGAATATAGGAACAGTAGCATCCTGAAGCCAAATAATGTTTGCAAAATAGTTAAGATCTAGAGCCTGACAGGTCATTTGATAAAGAGAAAAATGTACCACCATTATATATACAGAAAATTTTGCATTTTTCATCCAGTTGCATAACTGTATGTTCCTATCGCAATGGGTTTGTATCGGCATGTTTGTCTTTTGGACATTAGAGAGAATACCAATATAGAAGCAAGCAAAAGCTATCAATAATACCTCAAATATTCACCTGAATTGTATGGTTTTAAAGCACTTAGTCCAGGAGAGTGGGTAACTTTCTATCCAACATAGCCAGAAGCTGATACTATCTCTACAGTACTTGCCCTGCTCTGAGCTGATGATCTCCCCACTGCATAGTCCCCTCATAGCACAGTGTCCAGTTATGTCATTTGGGCTGAGTAGGAGAGATTTGAATGCCAAACAAAAGCCAGGATTCTGGAGATCAAAACACAATCCTTATCTAAAGCACAGGTTCGCTGCACGCTCTTGTCAAACCTTGTAATCTATCCCAAAACTCCATGCTTTCTTGTAAAATTGAGACACCTTCCTATCTGATTGGGATAGAGGGAAATAAGAGATGCTCATTTCTATGCTAATGAGGGCTTTAAGTAGATAAATACCAAAGAATGCAGAAAGGCTGAGCCTGAACATGGTTGGCACAAAAATCATTACCGCTGTCTCCCTACAAGTTCACATTTGGTATGGGTTAATTTAACCAGCAACGCTGAAATTCAGCATCTCAGCTACCAAAAAAACCCACCCCAAAACCCAGGGAAAAAAACAGAGAGTGAGAGAGGAGGGGAGGAGGGAAAGAGAGAGAGAGAGAGAGAGAGAGAGAGAGGAAAAAAGAATGTAGTATTATGGATGGAAGGAAAGTAACAAGGGTACAATCTATTATAAGAAATTACTTAGGAATAAATTGCAAGTGCAAGAGCTAAGAAAACAAGAGGGGAATAACAATTAGGGGAGAAAGACCAGACAGCCTAAGAAAATAAATTCCCTCTTAAAAGAAAGGTGTGAGGTCTTGTGTTGATTGAGGACATTAAGCACGTCAATTGGCATTTTAATACGTCCTGGAGAGAATCTCAGAAATCTATTTGGTATATGGGAATGAAACAAATCACTGAAGGAAAAAAAAAAAAAGAAAAAAAAAAACCAAACACACACACACAAAAAAAAAAAAAAAAAAAAAAAACCCAAAACAACCCAAAACATCATTCCACAGTCAGGAAGATGCAGAAGGACTGCTATGAATTTTGGTAGGGTAGAAACAGCATACAAAGCAACCATTTTTAGAATTAGCACAGTTATTCAAAGGGAACTCATATGCTAAGCATCTCTGAGCTTCATTAGAAAACAAATTATCAGGGGTTGGTACCAGGGATATGATGCAGCTGGAAGGTTTCATTATACGAAAAAAATTCCTACATTAAAATACTGTTTATTTGAAGCTTCTCACAAAAACACTGTATTTTTTCATGGTTGAGGTAGAACTCACATACCCTTCCTTTGTAATAAAATATCCCCTGTTAGCTCAAAGCCTAGCTTAACCAATTTGAAGTCCACCTTTGCAATCAGGGGAACAACATTCTACATGTGTAATATATAAACATTAACAGCTGTATCTCGTGGTAGTTGTGTCCACATTAAAATTGCAGATTTTTTGGTACCAATCTAAGATCTCCTTGATCATCATTTGAAGCCTACAAACACTCCTGAAAGAGACCCTACCCCTGCTACTTTTGCCATGAATTTTCAGTAAAGTCAAGTGATCTCAACTGCCAAAAGATTTAAAGTGGCCCTGTTAATATTTCTAACATGAAACAATTGTTATATTCTTGATCATGCCTAGACGAACTTAATCTAAACCAACCAGCAAACCAGCTGTAGCTCCAAGATATGCACTGGAGATGAGAAGACCAGTTTACACATGGTGCACTGAAGTCTTTCACTGGACTCAATTAACTTTAAACATATTTTCAAATTTCTACAACCTTCTGTACTTTTATTTTGCTTCAATTATTTTTTAAGGAATAATATGCGTGTTGAATTTCCATTCCTGTGAAATTCACGTTATCCAAAAGTGCATTTATTCTTGACAGCTTTTTGCATAGTCTTGGTTACTGTGTTTGTTTGTTTGAGATTTGCGTTTTTTGATTGTTTAGTTTGGTTGGGTTTTTTTTTAAAGGTTCTGTGGCTGGTCTGACTTATTTTGGGTTACTTTCATTAAAAGGTCCATTTAAACAGGCTCAGAATTACTGAAAGGCAAACTACACTGTTAGCCTTAAAACTAACAGCCCTTTTGGAACTCAGATACAGCAAAGTTAAAAGAAAAACATCCCTCCCAATACAATGCCTTATTCACTGAGAAGAAATCTTCTTCCGTATCTGTTCACAGTACTCTGCCACCAAAAGCCAGGGTTTTGTGAGTATGCTACCCAATAAAACTTTTACCCATATATAATGTTAACTATCTGAGTAATCCTACTAGGTGGTCAGACATCCATGACAAGAATCTGCACAAGACTGGCTGGCGTTCCTTACAGCGCAACATTAAAAGGCACCTGTGCAAAGCTCTGGTATGAAAGAAGCATAACATTTTGTAAGATCCCATTAATTCCATAAAACCTTAGGCACCTTGTTCTTTTATATGAAAAGAGTGATAAGGAAATCATACTGAGATTAACAGTCCGGGAGTTTCCTATGGTTGTTTACAACAAGGCTGTCAGAACAGATATGACAGTTTACTGGACTTACTCGTTATTGACTCTGGTGGGTAAAGAAACTGCCTCGTCCCCAGAAGATACCAGGTGTTTTCAGAGAGCTGAGCCTCTGAGACATCACAGGCAGAAGGAGAAGGCAGAGACAATCATCTTTAAGCAACTTGGGAGCTTCCCAAATCTGAATGGCTGTTGGGACTTGCAGTAGTTTTTGATGCAACACACACGGTCCTGAGGACCTTACAGTGCCCTTAATATTAATTTTCCCTTCCCAGACTGACTCCTAGTACAATCCTACATTATACCTTGTGTGTGGCTCCCCTGAGGGAGCAGCTTTCATCTACAAAATTTACTCAGAGGAAAATATTCCCATAGCTGGACACTAGATATTAGAATTCCTTTTAACTAAGAAAAAATTGCCAGGGGAAGCATAAGAAATTTTTATTGTAATGAGATGAGGTCCCTTTGGGACAGATTTGCCTGAGCACATCTGCTACGTTCTTCTCCAGCCGCTGTACGTGTCCGAGGAGCCAATGCCTGCTGAAGGAGGCACAGTAATGCTGTGGCAGCAACCTGAAGCAGGCTTTGACTTAACTGACAAGAACAAGACTTTGATTGCTGTGTAAGTACATAAAAATGGTAGAGAAGAAAGTAAGAAATCCTCCTCTCATGCCTCGTAGCAGTCCCCCAGGCCATACATTTGCCCACTGACTGGAGACAGAACCAAGAGGCCAGGTAGCTTTGCCCCCAGCTCAATCCCTCTCTCCAACCAGCACTAACAGCTCAATTAAGAGACTGCAGAAGCTGCACCACAAACACCCATTCTGCCCTCTCCCCCACGAGCTCTGAGAGGAACAATGTTGTTGTCTAGTGCTCACTGACAAGGAAGTCAAAGAGGTGCTCCTATTAAAGACTCAGACACAACTCTGAAGTCCCTTGTAATGGCAGCCCAGGCAAAGGTGAGCGATACTTGCGTCAGCCATGTCACGGAGATACAGGAGGTTATGGCACAGCCGCCCCGTGGCAGCCTAGGGTTTGTAGTTACTGGTTTGGAACGCCTCTTCAGTCACAAGGACCACAAAACAGCTATATGGCTGCCTGATTCAAAGTTCCTTTGAAGTCATTAGGAACCGGGTTTTTAGGAAGCTAATAAAAAAACCCCAAACCCTTTTGTTTTAAGAAGAAGTCCCTACTCGCTCTCTGCCCTAAACGTGTGACAGCACAAGCACTCTCCTCTGCCTCTCTGAAAAGATTTTTCATTTAACACACCCCCCCCGAAACAGAGAAACTAAGACCAAATCTGAAAGCCTCTTCAGCTACAATTAAAAAAAAAAAAAAAGGATTCCTTTCCCTTCCTCTCAACTGCTTGCCTCCAACAAAGATAATCTTGAATCAATCTTAAAACTCAAACAAGTAACATCACAATATAATGGAAAGAAAATGAACATTATCTGTGATTTCAGGGCCCAGAAAACATTGCAGCAAGATGAATTTACGACTGACCTTCACACCAAGTGTCCGCCGAAGAATATACAGGAGTTGTGACTGGAGAAAAAAATACAATCCAACAGTGATTACTGCCCACTTCTCAAGACTGCTATGTAAGCTGTCTCTGGGTTTTAGTTTAAAAGCTCAGTTTCTCCAGAGAAAAGAAGGGTTAATTGTGTACTTAATTAAGGGACTTCACACATTATCAATCATAAAGTGTACAAATCAGATGTGTTTGAAATATTCATGATGAAATGCAAAACCACTACTACACTTTCACATTTCAGTCAAGCTTGAAAATGGGTTTGTTTCTGTGAAAAATATCACCAAGATATTTTCTTTTTTCTTTTTTTTTTCTTTTACTTTTGCATGAAAACTGCTTTGCAGCTAGCTTACATGAATTCATATCAATGCATCGCTTCACAGGAGTGAGAGTCCTGTTTCATATTTTCAATACACTGACATATTCTCAAGTTCTACATAAAGTGACATCTGGGTGCAAGGGAGAGCTGACAGAGCTGAATGAATGGGACAAAAAAATTAAGAAAGAAAATTAGTAAAGCATTAAACTGTAGCACTTTACCTACAGAGAAAGGCAAATCTCAAACAATTCAGAACTGGGTTGTGGTTGACTTGGACCTGAGGCAAAACTTTCAGCTATCACTTTTCAGCTCCATTCATATAAGTGATCAAAGTTTATTAAAGGCATGATTAAAACAAGCAATTCCATTCTATTTGAGCAAATGTTAATTGAACACTTACAACAAATACACAGTCAAAATGGATTGCTTTTTCCCTGCATAATGAACCACTGACTTTTCAGGTCCAGGAACTACACCATCAGAAGACACTCCCCGATACCTTTAAAAGCAAGGGGGTTTTATTGCCATTCTAACCAAACAGTATTCTGTGCTCTGGTGCCAAATCGTAGCTGTTTGGAAAGCAAAGTCCTTCCCTGCAGAAAGCATCAACTTCTTATAAAAAAAAAAAGAAATTAGAAAATTTCAGTGAAAACCAAACAGATTTCCATTTCAGAGCAAAAGGTTTCAATAAAACTCAAAAATTTCATCAAAGAAACAGATGTTTCTCCACCAACACACCTGAAATGCCTTACTTGAAATCCTGTATCTCTGTTGGCAGGCGGGCAGCTAGCTTCATGAGCATCTCTTACCAGCCCACTGCTTAGTACGATGTCTGAAGAGGAGAGGCCAGAAATAGAGACCTCAGGACAGTAGTTTTACACAAACCACTATGGTGAAAAAAAAGAGGGTAAGCCTTGTCTAAAGAACTTGAGAAAGTCTCTGTATCACAGACCCTGGCCTTTAGGGAAGACATTATTATTCTTGACCTCCCTTGGAAAGAACAAAAGCAACCCAGAAGATTTCTGGAGGGTGAGGTACCTTTCTGACACAAGTACAGGATTGGCCACCCCAGGAGTGACACACAGATGCTTCTGCTGTTTACAAAGAAATGACCATCTGTTGTGACCATCAAGCAGCAGAAGAATCCTGAGAAAAGTGAGGAAGGAGAACACCAGAGTGTGAAACGTAGACTTCAGATGAGCAGACCTCAGCATTCAGGAAACCCATCAGTGGGATTCCATGAAAAGTCATTCTGAAGGGTAAGTTCAGGGAAGCTGACACGTCTTTGAAGACAGTATCCTCCAAGGGCAAGAACGGTCTATTCTGATACTTGGGAAAACAGACAGATGTATTAGGTATCTGACTTGTCTAAATACGCCCCAAAGGAGGAATTTAAAACATTGCCTGGGCAGGTGAGCATGGTCTTAGGAAACCCAAACATAAATTGGAGCTGACATTTTGTAAGGACATCAAGGACAAGAAGAGCTTCTGTGGCCACTTTAGCAGCAAAATTTAAAAAAGGTTTATGTGGGACCACTGCTGAATGGGGCAGGTGATTTAGTGACAGACACATAGATAGCTTAGGTGCTTCTCATTGGAAGCATACTGTGGCTTGTAGGACATCACAGGATCTAAGTCTAACTAGGTTTGTGCATTTCCCAATGTTCTAAACCAACCAAAATTAAATTTGGTCTCTCAGTCAAATGTTGCAGCTTAAATGAACAGCATGCATTCAAGGTTTATCAAAAGGGAAAAGAAGGTTTTATTTTGATAATGTCTATCACTATGTTGGAAGCAACACGGTCCCTCCAGTAAGGCAATATTAAATACCTGTGCCTTTAACACAGTTCATTCAAGATTACTACAACTATGTAGCCATTTGTCCTAGTTTCGGCTGAGATAGAGTTAATTATCTTTCCAGTAGCCAGTGAAGTGCTGGGGTTTGGATTTAGGAAGAGAACAATGTTGATAGCACGCTGATGCTTTCAGATGCTGCCAGGTAGCTGTAGTGCCAACACCGAGTCAAGGACCTTTCAGGTTCTCATGCCCTGCCAGGTGCTTGAGAAGCTGGGAGAGCACAGCCAGGACAGCTGGCCCACGTTGGCCAGAGGGGTGTTCCCACCACAGAATTTCATGCTCCAGATATAACCGGGAAAATGAGGTGGGAGGTGAGGTGAGTGCTCAGAAGCAGACTGAGAGTCAGGTTCTTTGGGTTTCTTTCTTTAGGTGCTGAGCAATTGCATTTTTGCATCAATGTTTTTAATATACCGCTATTATTACTACTATAATTATTGTTCTCTTCCTTTGTTGTCCTATTAAACTATCTTTATCTCAACCCAAAAATCTCTTTTTCCAATCTCATCCCCATCCCACTGCTGAGGGGGAAACTGAGTGAGTGGCTGTGTAGTACCGAGCTGCTGGCTGGGGCTAAACCACAACACGCTGTCATACGGCACTGCTGTTGCTGAGAATAGGCCATAGGCTTTGTACCAAGTTGCAAGGCCTCAGGTCTGAGGCTTGTCAGGTCTGCTCTGTCCATATCTCCCTTGATTTGCCTTTTTTTTTAACTCAATTTAGCTGTGACAGCAGTTTCTCCAAATGATTTGGTGTCTATGGATAATTTGTTTTCCTTTTGTTCATCTTTGTGCTGTACAACCGCAGTTTCCTATAGAAAGCAGTAACAAGCAGTTATGCTATAAAATGAAATATTTATGACTCCAGCACGCTAACACAGCGTAGAGAAACATGGGGTTGGTGCAATGGAGGAGGCCTCAGGAAGTGGAGAGACAGGATGCGGCATAGAGGAGCACCGGCACAGGAAGACAAGAGCGGGGGCCTGGGCTTGGCACTGGAGACCCCACAGCTCTAAACAGCTCTGTCATGGCCAGAGAAAAAAACACAGATCTGGAGCTGGACAAAACTGGTTTTAGCGGTAAAAAGGAAACGCTATCTAATATACATAAAGTATATAGTAGATTTAGATGTAGCCTGGAACCATAAAACCAATGAAGAGACAGAATGATGTAAAAGCCTATTAACAAAAACCCAAAAGTGATCCCAGGTTAACCCAAGAGAGAGAAAGGCAAAAATACCAACATGTTCAGCATCACATTCAGCATCATGTTCCTCCTGCACAAGGGACTCCAGATGCTGGGAAGTCTTTGTCACACCCTACCACACATGCCACCAGCAGAATGAAGCCACTGACCAGGCTCCAGATTAGTAGCAGCAAGGCATGTATAAAGCCAGAAATGTGGTAGAAACTCTGTGTGTATGTGTGTGTATAGAAGTTTTAACTGCATTATCATTCTTGCTCTCCAGCAATTAAATCCAGACTAACAATGATCAAAATCTCAAGAGTTCAATTATAGGAACAATAAATTCTTGACTTATATACAAGGTGTGCTTACTCTTTGCCCCTGACTAGCACCACTAGCACCACCACCCTCACCACCCCACCCCCCAAAAAAAAAGACTTTAAGTGCAACTGACTGGACTGAAAATAGGAGGGAATACAAGACAGCCACAAAATCCAGTACTATGCATAGGAGGAGGCACACGGGAAACACACACTGAAATAGAAATTTTTTTAGGATGGATTTTTAATCTACCATGTCAACACTTTCAGTCACTTAGTCTTTCAATTTGGCACCATCTGTGCATTGCAGTTATTACTTGGGACATCACTGGATTATATTAGTTTGCAATCAGAAATCTATTTGAGAGGAAATCATTGTTTTCAATCCAATTAGAGTTTGTCATATTTCTCTGATTTTGCGACATTTTGCTGTGAAAAACAATGGGATATTTACTGTCTACATTCTGCTGATTAATGAAGATTTTCACTTATTGGAAGAGATACACTGATGCAGCTCATTGGTATGCTCTACAGCATCGGCGTGATCAGCCACTCACTTTCCCTTAAAGTCGCAGTCGTTGCAGCTCCTGCTCCTGTGAAGACTCACAATTAGGCTTTACTTTACCCATAAACAGAAAGTCATCTATTTGCAAACCAAATCTTCATGGGAAACTACAGGCTGGGGGATACATCTGCTGGGCTGGCATTAACGTTTAACTTCCAGCCAATTAGGGCAGAACAGTCACTTACATTATTCTAGGGGATAAAGTATTGATTCCAAATTACAATTGCTGGTTTCAACCTTAAAATGTCACCTCACCTACCTTCACACAAAGCGAGATTCATCAGTTTTTACAGCAACAATCCCTCATGCTACAAGAAAAGTACAGTGGCACTTAGCAACAACTGGACATGAATCTATTGAATTACAATGGACATTTCTTTTAGCTTTGCAAATTATAGTCATATTAATACCAAACGAGTGCTCTATGAGCGATAAATGAAAACGGATTTTTTTTGTCCAGTGATTAGCCACCTTTTGTAAAATGTAGCCATTAAGTGCATGCAAATTTCCTGCCTTGCAGGAAAAGTGCACTAAGAAGCTGGCTTATGTAAGCTTAGATCATGCTAATTATAAAACCAACATATTATAATCAAACTTAAATTGTGCAGCTTCTTCAATGCAACATGGGTGACCCTTGTAAATCTGGTTGGCAAGAAAATAAATCTTTGTCTCTGTCACCATAATTTGATGTAGGATGAGAGTCATCATAAAATAAGAATTAGAAAGAGTAGAAACTTTCTGAACCTACAGGTAAAAACTAATCAAAGCTATGATTATATGAAAGATTAGATCCTGCAACAGTGTCATGTTAGGCACATGGAAGCTACAGATCAAAGCCCATCTCAATGACATGGAAGAGTGAGGTGTCTCAGGCTGTTCAGCAATTCCCACATGTTACATGGGCAAGAAGCTGAGATTTGGTCAGTGGAAACCTTATCAGCGCCCTCCTCAACCCTCCTGTCCTTAGCTTGACACAAGAGGTGCTTCCCCTGGCTTGGGATTCAGGGCAGTCCATCCACCCTTGGTGGTGTGCGACTTCACATTCTCAAAGAACTGGAGAAGACTTTCTCTTAAGCATAGAGGCAAGAAGAGGTAGTTTTTCCCTTATTTCTCCTATAATTTCCAACTTTGCTGTAGGCATTAGGTTTCAAATAACTCCCTGACAGTTGCAAAACTTAATTTCTCTCTTTGGCCTGCAAGGATTCCAACTTTGACTGTGAAATAGTCACAGTGTATCGATTATTATTTACAATAGCAATGCTTAGTACATCTTCCTGGGGACTTGAAATCAACTGAAGAGATCATCTTCTGTCCTCACAAATTCTGCATTTTTGGCAGAACACAGATGACACTTCCAAAGCCGAATGTCAGCCCCAAATACAGCATAGGCTACGGTTTGGGCCCGAGGCCAAGAAGAAAACAGAACTCATTGAAACCGTAGGAATGGCTCTATTCAACCTAATTCTAGCAGCAAGCAGAGACTGAAATTTAAGATTAAAACCAATTAAATATTCTTTCTACATTTATAATACATAACACAAAAAAATCCACTTTATATAACTTTAAAGCACTTTCCTTGCCCTTGTCCTAACAAGCTGTGCAGCTCTGTTGAGCTTTCCTGTACCTGGCCATCCATGAGCACTGGAGTTTCTGTTTCTAGAAGAGATTACAGAAACCCATCCAGATAAAGGAGCAATGGCACAACACAACAGATGCCATGTCTGAAACCTTTCAGTTTCCTTAGTTAACATGATGAAAAGAGACATTTTTGTGAGGATGACAGAGCACTGGGACAGGCTGCCCAGAGAGGTTGTGGAGTGTACTTCTCTGGAGAGATTCAAGACCAATCTGGGCACATTCCTGTGTGATTTAATCTGGGTGATCCTGTTTCAGTGGGGGGTTGGACTAGATGAATTTTTTGAGGTCCCTTCCAACTCCTGACATTCTGTGATTCTGTGTGTGATTTTCCCCAGCAATATAATAGTGCAATGTGAGATGCTGTCTCTGTATGTGGTTGCTAACTCCCTCTGCTTCAAGAATATAAAAAAATCTTATCGCATTGAAAGGGCACAGAAGTCACAGAAAGCAAAGAAAAACAATTAAAGCACCATGGAAGTGCTTCTAGGACTTAAACTTAGCAACATCCTTTCATTTCTTTCTTTTAAAGGCCCTTTAAAGCTCTGTAAAAAGGAAAACCCTACCTTGGAGGGTTAGGACAGGGACAATCATGCTGTTGTTCATTTTTTCATGGTAGATATGTAGCTTGCCATTGCATTTCAGAGTCCATAAAGCAATTCACCCAGGCAGAGGTAAACTTGTTCTGTGAATTATCCATTAAGCATTTAATAAATTAATTATTCTGTTTCTACTTAGCTCATTCATAAATCTGCATGCCAGAAGAACTTTTTTTATTAGAGTGTTGTCTTTTCTTTTTTTTTCTTCTGTCTTTTATCAAAATTAAAACACCATCATATTTCTTTTGTCAATATAAGCAGAAACAAAATGAGATTTGCAAAATTACTACATGGGTAAAGCTAATGCATGCAACACACATGTAAGCCAGTCTATATTCTACCACCCCTAAATCCCACACACTGTTGCAATCAATGCAATATAACACTAAAGCCACTGGTGCCAAACCACGTGCAATATTAATTCCTGGTACATAGGAAAAACTGAGGAGTCCAGATCACAGACTGTGGTGGTTTTTCTGGCAACAGAAAGTTATCCTTTTCTTCCCCAGGAAGTTCAGTGGTTTATGCTTTAATTAGAAAGCCTTAGATTGCAGAGATTCAAAACCTACAGAGATCAAAGATTTCTTAGTCCAAAGACCCTGCTTTACATTTAGCAAAACATTTCTTGATCGTTGTCAGTTTTGCTCTGCAACAGGACAACAGAGGCTTCATTACACTTTCATCTTGACTGCCTACAAGACCCACACTCACACAGGAAGATGTGTTCGCCTCTACTTCCCACTTGGAAAAAACCCAAAGACAGTCTGGTTTATTGCTGAAGTGTTTTCCAGATATAACTGGAACCCAGAACACAAGGTTTCAAACCACCACAGCAGTAGCCAGTTTTATTTCATTCCCATTGAAAGCTGTTCATCAGGAAAGAGACAGCGACCGTTTTCTTGCAGGAGATCACAAAGGAGGACAAAAAGGATCTGCACAGAAAGCGGCATCCCAAACAAGTGCTGAAACCTTGGTGCTACTTCTGGCCTGCCCTGGATTCAGTGCTGCTGCCCTGCAGCTCCAGGACAGAATGATGCTAGCCAGTCCCTGTGCAAGGTGATGCTAGCCCACCCCATCTCTGTTCACCCCCAGCAGAAACTAGGTGGTGTTTTGCACAGCTCCTGCTTTCTTACGTGGCATTAAATAAGGAAGAGTTTGAGGAGAAAAGGGCAGATTGAGCACTACCAGTTGTTCCACAACCAAAGGAAGGAGTCAGGGAGCTGGAAGCAGTTCTAATTGCTGCTCTATTGTAACCTGAATGCTACTGCAGCTTTCAGCATCACAGAATTGTAGGGGTTGGAAGGGACCTCCAGAGATCATCGAGTCCAACCCATCTACCAAAGCAGGTTCCCTAGAGCAGGTCACACAGGTAGGAGTCCAGATGGGTCTTGAATGTTTCCAGAGAAGGAGACTCCACAACCTCCCTGGGCAGCCTGTTCCAGTGCTCCATCACCCTCACTGTGAAGAAGTTCTTCCTTCCTGTGTAGGTGGCACAGTAGAGAACTGATGGGGGAAAACTCAGAAGAACAGGGATTTTAAAGCACTGCTAAACATCAGGGACATCTGGACATGTTCCTGTGTGATCTACTCCAGACGATCCTGCTTTGGGCAGGGCGGTTGGACTTAGTGAACTTTCAAGGTCTCTTCCAGCTCCTAATATTCTGTGAATCTGTGACATCTGGAAAGTAGAGGAATCCTACAAAAACATGGAGGAACGGGGAAAAATCACTTAGAAGCATGAGGAAGGTCACTTAATTGAGAGAATGGGGAGGAGACTGGATATTTTGGAAGAACAGTTAATGCATTAAGAACAGATCAGTATGATTGCCAGGGATAAGAGGGTTATGCAAGGAATTGATTTGGGGGACACAATCAATGAGTTAACGGAACTATTTACTCTGAAAATGTTTACCCGTGCTAAAGCAAAGATTCAGATTCCATAGGGATGGAGTCAGGTTTTATGGACAAATTATTTCATGGTGCCATTCTACATAAATGCTAATTTGGCAGTTTACTATTAAACAATCAAGCATTACACAACTTCATTCTTTGGATTTGAAAACTGAAGATTCAGATCTTTGTTTTGGTTCCAAATCTCAGAGGAGAAAAATCTTAATCTGGGACCACTGTAGCCAGAGCAGCCCAGAAATGAGAGTTTTACTGCTGCCCTCCCACCGCCAACTCCAATAAAGCATCTCCTCTGGTCTCAAAATTAAGCTCAAATTCTGAGGTTTAGCCTAGCTAAAATACTGGAAAGATAATCACCATTAGGAAGGAAAGGAAGAAATCCCACACAGCCAGAGAGGTGTAACAGTACAACAAAAACACTCACAAAAGAGAAGAGTTTTACAGATATCTGAGTTCCTGTGAAATTACCAAGTCTGCTGATATTTTTATTCCATTTTACTCCATTTGTAAAACTAGCTAACTAAATAGGAATGTGAATTCCTTGATGTACACTCCCTCAAAGGCAGCCAGAAAAGTGGAGGTCCAGGTTCAGAGGCAATACCTGAAAACACAGTGAGAAAACTGAATGTCCCTGCCAGTGAGCAGGGACCACTCAATTATCATAGTAAAGATTCCCCTAGAACTTCCCTAGCAATGTTTCCTATCCACCAAATATTTCTTTATGCCAGGGTCATATGTAAGAAAGTAGCTACAATAGCTAAAATCTACGGTAGTCATAGAGACAAGATAGAGTATCAGAAATGCCACTGTCAAACAGATATTAAAGGGATTGAGAAAGGGATAGGAAGAAAGAGAGGACAGCCTGCATAGACAAGGAAATGCATATGAGTTTCCGGTGCTGTATGATATGAATTCCTCCCAGTACTCAAATGCAAAAATGTCTTACTGAGAGCAGGCCAGGCATTGCTTCATTATAGGCAGAAGCCCTTGTGTCTCTGCAGTCCCATGGAGCTAAGCAAAGCCTTGCATGGGAGAAGAACAGTCCCCATTTCAGAGGAGTTTTATGTAAGATGGACTAAGTTTTATATAGGTCAGACTATTTTTCGTAGTTCAACAAGATTTCCTGTGCAGGAGAAAGACCTGAATGCAGAGTTGATCAAGTAAACAAATCAGAGTGATCAGCAGATAAATTATATCCAAGGATGAATGCAGGCACAGTAACTTTTTTTTTTTTTTTTAAACAAAGCAAAACACCATGGAATTGAAACTCAAAGCAGTAAGAGGAGACTGAGGGGTGACCTCATTAATGTCTATATATATGCAAAGGGTGAGAGTCAGGAGGATGAAGCCAGGCTCTTCTCAGTGATGGCCAGTGACAGGACAAGGGGCAATGGGTCCAAGCTGGAACATAGGAAGTTCCATGTGAATGTAAGGAAAAGCTTTTTCACTGTGAGGGTGACAGAGCCCTGGGACAGGCTGCCCAGAGAGGTTGTGGTGTCTCCTTCTCTGGAAAGCCCAATCTGGACACATTCCTGTGTGAGCTAATCTAGATGATCCTGCTCAGGCAGGGGGTTGGACTAGATGATCTTTCAAGGTCCCTTCCAACCCCTGACATTCTGTGATTCTAAGTATTACTTGTCCAAATAAACAGTTTCTAGGGTTAAAAAGAACATGTGCAGCAATGAACAAAGACATGAGTGAGGAGATGATGGCCAACATAATTCCAATAGCATTGTCCAAACAATAATCTCTATATTATGCTGAAATGCACTTTGTACGGCATTTTAGGCAGTGAGATGCATGTATGATTCTGAGTATTTAGGTCTGGATTTTGCTGTGATGGTTTTGCAAAGGTATTTTTAAAGCTACTGATCATCTTTTCTCCTCTGAGTGGAACAGAAGCATGTAAGCTATAGTCTGTCTAGTTCTATGAATCACAACACTTAGTACAGTTGCCCAATACATTATATGAGTGTGAGGAGAAAAAAAAAACAAACTCCACCCCAAACAACACAACATTCAAATTTTTTAAAATAGAATACAGTTATTACAGACTGGAAATCCCCAGTCCTAACTTGCAAGACTATTATTCCAGTCCTCCTAAAAATATAGGAAACTCAGGTGGATTAATATATTTTTAATTGATTTTTTGTGAGAAATAAACAAAAATATTTTCAGTGGTATGGGAATTTAAAATAAATGGAGCTGTGTCCATAAAGCTCTACAATCAAGATTATATTTTCTTTTTGGATGGTTTCTTTCAAAGGGAAGGGAAAAACTTACAATCAAAAATAAGACAGACAGCAACAGAAAACATTACTCTGTAAAACAGTAAACAATTTCTCTCACATTCTCTTCTGCAGATATTATGTAGATTTTGGCAGCAAAATTTGTTTGTACTTGATAAAAACAAAATTTAGCAGAAAAAAAGGACAAAAAAATCAGTTTGAGAGTTGTGTCCTGAAAATAGATTTTCTCAGTTTGCCTCCTAAATATGGACTTAGAATGCCTGCTTGGAAAAACACTCAAAAAACCCACTCAAGTGACAATCCACAAATGACTCACCTGCTGGACCTCACCTTCCAGCTCCCTTCCCTGGAGGGAACTTGCAGCCTTGAGTTGGGTGCCCAGGCTTCCTGCACACCTAACAAAGGGCCTGAGGACCTCAGGATGGGATTCGCCAGCCCAAGCCTGCTGAGGAGAAAGTGTCTTGGAGGTCAGATCAGATCTCTGAAATTGGGGCTGAGCCTACAACCCCACAGCTGAGAGCATCAGCCCTCCCTCTCCTCAAACCACTGGAAGTGATAACAGCTTTACCAAAATAAACCAGCATTTTCAAAAGGTGCATTACTAGGTCTGGAGTTTGCCACCTTAATGCTGCTGAGCAGCCACTATGAGCATCACGGACCAGCAGCACTGTGAAAGTCTTGCCTGAAATAAAGGGGTGCCAAGAGAAGGAAACTGAGAGAAAACCTCCCTTGCCTGCTTGAATATTCAGGTCATTAATAGTTCTGTTCAACAACCCATGCCTGGATTTTATTTTTTTTTCCTCCTTGAACAAATAAGAGTTTAAAAGTTTTACTGGATCAATGCCTAAAGGCAAAGGAGGCTATGTATGCATCTTTCCACTAAACAGAAACTACTTGGTTGCTGACAGAAGGACGGAAGGTGTTTGTGTGGCTTTAAAATAACTCAGTGTGCCAGATTCAAGAGTTTTAATCACTTAAATGCTCTATATAAATGGTACATTCCCCAACAGGCCACATCCCCTCTTCTTTTTTATGAAAATGGAACAGGAATTGTACTTGAGGAAACAAACGGCTCTCAACAAATGGCATAAAACATGCCCCAGAATGACCGAAACACATTATTTATCCCTTGGCTCTTAAAGCGAGCTAATACCTAGCTTTCTCTTTTATGCAATCAGCAATCAGGTGAAAGATTCAGGACATCCCTGTCTGCATGAAAAGAGGTCTAATGTATATTTTAGCAGCAGATGGAATTAGCCTGCAACACACAAATGGGTTCTTCTATTAGTTTTTCTCAAAACAAAAAACCCAAACCAAAAAAAAACCCAAAACCCAATAGAAAAAAAAACCCAAACCAAACCCCCTACAAACAATAAACCCAACACATGCTTATTGCTGTTTTGTTCTAGAGAAAGGAAAAAGTCCTGTATCAGACTGTAGTTTTCCAAGGGCTTTTCCTTTCATATGACTTTCAAACAGCCACTTCCCAGCACGCAGAATGTTGCCAAGGAAACCAGAAACGATGGTAAGTCACAGCATCTTTTATTTGTCCCAGGCAAAGGCAGAAAAAGAAATAAATAAAAAAACCTATTCAAGCAATATTTTTTAATCTCTCACTCTACCCAGCTCTAGGTGCAGCCATTCTCCTTAATTCAGGAAACAGCTTCAGGAGTATTTCTGACTTTTGGCTGTTTCCTTCTGGAGGAGTGAAACCCATGAAAGTGCCTGTTCAGACCACAAGATCCAGAGCCTGGGCACTGTGCAATAGGGGTGTCCAGGATTACACTCAATCCACAGTTCACTGCTGGAGTTTGGCTCATCCACACCTGCCAGTCTTAACCAGCCACAAATAAGTCTCAAATCCTGTTAACATGGCGGGATTAGTTTGACACCTGATACTGCCGTCCTAGCGTAATGATCCTGAGGAATGTTGTAGTAGTTCAAATCCCTCTGGTGGGATCTTATTCACACCAAACAAGACTGACAGATCTTTGGCTAAATTGCACTAATCCATGTCATGAGCAGGGAAGAGGAGTCTTGTTTTAATTCTGAGTCAGATTTTGGTTTGAAGCTGCTGGGCTTGTCATTAAAATATAAATATGCATTTGAAAAAAAGAAGTCAACAGGCTTTTAAGCAAACAAGTCAGAAAGCACAAAATGACATTTTTCTTGAAAGATAGGTGAGATCCAGCTTTCAAGGCTCAGCTAAATCACAGTTATGTAAATAGCACAACAAAACTCAGTGGTAAAAGCTAATTCGTTATGGAGACAAATGCCTAAGGCAACAGCAATAAAATGCCCTCACTAACAAAGATGTCTGTTCTTCTCAATTTTGTAGAAGTTTGCAGTATAGCAAAAAACCCAAACCAAAACCAACTGCATCACACTGCTGGTATTTTTGTATTCACTAAAACTATTTTCCAATTAATATATTCTAAACTCTTCTAACCTCTCTAAATTCTCTGCTTTCTATAAAAATAGGAACAGCCTCCATCCAGTGCTCTGGCAATGCTCATTTACTCTTATATGGATTATTTAACACTGTGTTTGAACAACTGATCCTTGTCAAAGTCTCTGCTTGGGCAAAAATAAGCCAGAAGAAATTTGTGCTTGTAGGATTGACACTGTCCTGATCTATGCCCCCTCCAGGCAGCTATAACTTATTTTTCCTTACTGAACATCCAGTCTGATAACTGAGGATATGAAAAGTGGACAGGTCTGGTTGAAGGTCCCATGTGCTAGAATGGAGTTTCCTCTGCAAGAGTATCTCTACAGATACAATGTCTACAAACTGGAAGTGACCACAGAGCTGTACAAGCTTAAACAGGAGGGTCCCTGCATGCTACTGAGAAGAAAGCTTATAAAATCTGTTTCCTTCCTTACAACTTCTGAAAGATGAAGTAAAGGATAAGAAGTCTGCAAAAGAAAATCACGTTTCAGTTTTAAAGGACTGATAGTCTAATTGACAGTTTTAAAATCTGCTAAGACTTCACAGCAATCTTTCTCTGAAGTGTATCTATTTAAAAAAAAAAGTGAAATTTGAGATGAAATTGGAAAATGAGCTTTTCATATCAATGAAATAAAGACGATTTGTTGAATTTGTATCGCTTGAGAAAATCAGTTCCCCTGTTAGGTCTTAAAAGAAAAGGCAAATGAAAGAGAAAACCCAACTCTACAAATCCCGTTAGAGGATAAACCCAAGTAAACCTACTCCTTTCCTTCTCTGAATCGAGCACCACAGCATCATTACTCTTGGTGTCACAAGGTGGTGCTCTTCCTTTCAAGTAATCCGGCTCACCTTAAAAACGACCTCATTAACTTGGAGAGAGAAACGCGCACTCTGAGACTTATGCACATACGCTGTCACTGACACATCGCCTCTATGGAACTTTTCTGGCACAAAAGATGTAGAAAACCCGAGGTGCACGATAACTTGGACATACTAAGGCATGACCTGCACTGAGCTCTTTTATGCTCTAAAGAACCCTGGATTAGCAGAGCCTTTAAAACTTGCCGTGGTGCAGTTGTTTTGCAAGAAGTCCCACTAACCCAGAGCTTAAATCTTTACAAGTAATGTTCTAACAATTTAAGCACCAAGCCCATCAATACTGCAGTCCCTCTGTTGTTTATTTTATACTAAATCTATTTTATTCCATGCCCCCTTTCACTCGTTCCACTTTTGATACAGCAAATATTTTTGCACTGAACTTCTATAATTGCATCAGAGATACCAAGGAAGAGTTAGAGACTTTGACAGCTGTGTGTAAGGAGTTGTGATTTTTAATACCTGATAATGTATTTGGAACTTGGGGGGTATTAATTTTTCCCAGTTAATTCTGCTAAAATTACTATCAGCACCGCTGTCTGTCTCCATCTCCTGATTTACCAATCCCTTGTGATCAACGGGATAGATTGCAACTCCAGAACATCTTCTTTCCAACTGTCAATAAACTCATAAAGGCAACACCGTATCACAATTCACAGCCTGGTGGTTTTTCAGATCCATAAATCTAGAGAAAGTTCCATGGCCACAGAAACACAGAATGCCTGTGTAATAAGCAGAGGTGCTAATTACTATCATAGGACCACGCAGGCTGGAAAGGACCTCACCACGCAATCTAGCACCTAGCCAAGAGATTAATGACTACTGAACCTCTGAAGTAAAACTGTAATGCCACATAATGTTTGGTTAAAACACAACAAAGACAGTGCTTGCCTTATACCCATTAAGTTATAAGGCCAGAGAAAGAGCCTAATGCATTAGAATTAAAATACAGCATTAAAATATTAACTTCTGAGAAAGCAAAACACACAACTAGGCAGATACAACAAGCAGCCAACAGAACTAAAGCTGTCAAAGGCCAGGGACATGACAAAACCAGAACGCTGCAGGTAGTTGGCACAGCAAGAGAGAGAACATAGTGGAAGGCTGCAAACAGTAGGATGGGAAGAGGAGAGGTGCTGAGTCAACAGATGAGTTGAAGTCATTCATTGCCTACCTACACTTGAATTGTTCACCTCCTCCCTAATCTGATGCTGAACTAAATCTAGGTTCAGGTTTTTTAGGTACTTAGCATCTCAGAGGAAGTGTTCAGAGCTTTAAAACCCCCTGAGTCCTTAGAGAAGACTAGTTCATGAATATTTCACCTCTCAGAAAATCCCCAGTTTCTTCAGTTTCTGGGATACAAAGTGTGCTCTGCCTATTTATTTCCTCCCTCATGTTGTCAATTCCTCCCATACTACAGAGGTTCTCATGGCTAGCAAGGAGCACCCACCAAACAGATCACCTTCCTGGCATGTCCAAATGCTTCCCGACTTGTCACTGGCATCTGCAACCAAACAAGTCATACGAGGAGTGGCTGAGGGAACTCGGGTTGTTTAGTCTGGAGAAGAGGAGGCTGAGGGGAGACCTCATCACCCTCTACAACTACCTGAAAGGAAGCTGTAGTGAGGTGGGGGTCAGCCTCTTCTCCCTGGAAACAGATGATAGGACGAGGGGGAATGGCTTGAAGCTGCACCAGGGCAGGTTTAGGCTGGACATTAGGAAACACTTCTTCACCAAGAGGGTTGTCAGGATGTGGAACAGGCTGCCCAGGGAGGTAGTGGAGTCCTCATCCCTGGAGGTATGTAAAAGACGGATAGATTAGGTGCTTAGGGACATGGTTTATGCTGGGATGGCAGTGCTAGGTTAACGGTTGGACTCGATGATCTTAAAGGTCTTTCCCAACCGAGGTGATTCTGTGATTCTATGATTCTATGACCTCCAGTCTCTTTGAAAACTGGAGGCAGAGGTCAGTGTTAAACAAATGGAAAATAACAACAAAATGCACATCAGAGAGCAGCAAACACAGTGATCATGTTGGGGAGGTTCACATTTAATTTATTAAAACCCTGCTGCTTTTTCACATCCAGGGGAGCTGCTGGGGAATTCCCAGCGCTCTGTGCCACAGCTCTGCGGCAGACAAGGCTCTGCTGCAGAGGATGGGCTTACCTAGCTGTCACTGTGCCTTGGGACCTGCTCTTTAGTGAGGAAACATCAATGGAAGCTTTCACTGCCCAATGCAGCTCTTGCCATCTGGGGAGAAGGGTTCTTTGGAAAAGTCCATCTCCCAGTCCTTACACTGTTACAGATAAATTTTGCTCTCCCTCAGCAGAACTGATCTACTACTATGTGTGCCTGTACAACTTGGGAGGGTCCAGCAGAGGTGTGGCAGCTGCCATCCTGAGTGAGACACCTGGGACTCTACAACTTGAACAGCTTGAGAGGAAGAGCTACACATGAAGCCCTTGGCTCACTAAACTCCAAATTGGGCCATGCCACCATATCTCCAAGACTGCCATGAACCATGAAATCCACATCACAGTTGTCACTGTCATTAGAAGAGTTGTGTAGTAGTAATCCAGATAAGAATCACAGGAATAGATGTTTCTCTGTATGTCTACCTAATATGTCCAAGAAAGTAACACTTTAGGCTTAAAAATTACTAAAAGGAGGGAGGGATTTCTCCCAACCTCTTAATTTTCATATTATAAAAAACCCCAAACCCAAAACCCAAGGAGAAAAAGTCCTCTGATATCTCATTACATTTCAGCTTCAAAACCTTGCAGAAACTATGGTTCTTGATTTAGCATTTCTGAAAATGCCTGGCAAAGGCCAGAGGTATCAGCACCAACTATTCCTAGAGGCAGACGCCTTTTGATGTGCATCCATGTGTTCTTCTCTCTGCAAGGGCACCACTGTTGGTGGCTTCTATCAACAGCACGTATCTGGGGACTGGCCAGGCTGAAAAGTGCATTTTGAGAGAGTGACTGCATGGAGGACTCCGCTCAAGTTTGGGATCTTTCACCCTTCAACAAACAATGAAGCAACGGGGATATTGACACAGCTGCCTGAGCAAAGGACAGGAGACACCGCTGCCAATATAGTTTCCCCTCCAGAGGCAGGTGGAGGAAGAACTGCATTGGACATAATTAGTTTTGCAGTAGAAAACAAATCAATTGAAAAAGCAAGTTTTCAATCCTCTGTCTAACACAATAACAGGAAGCACAACATTGATTTTGGGTTGAGGTGGATTGGTCTCTGCCACGTGGTGTGTGTGGGGGGCTTGCTTTATTTATTTTTTCCTGTTGAGAAGGTGACAATTTCAAATGAGTTAAGGCTGTTTACTAAGCCCTTCATACCTGCTGGTAGTGCACCTACAAAACTGTAGATCTGGATTTAACCATTAAACTCCCAGAGAATGGGGCCCTGGGTCCACAATGAAACATAGTAAGAATCCCATGTTCCTCTCAAGGTATGACATCTCTAGTAGAGTGGTCAAATCTAATCAATGATTCCAACCTTTACCTTCCAGGAAGGTAAAAACTCCTCTCAAGCAGCTGAGACATGAATGCTCAGCCAGTTTAATATGCTTTGTCACCCTAAATTTTTTTGCCAGCATATCCCAGAAGGCTGACGTTCACTCTTCTTGACCAGAGAGGAAAGCAATCATAGGCTAGAGGAGTTTGATTCAGGGCCCCTGTTTGGCAATGGCTTGATTCATGTATCTTGGAGCTGTTCTGCATGGGGTTCTTACCCCCGATAGCACCCGAAGAAACATCCAGCACCAGCCTTTTGGAAGGTTTCTCTCTCAGCAACTATACAGTGACAGTCATACACTGCCAGAAAACTCCACCTCTCCTCTTATGCTCTCCCTTCTTCCCTGCTCTTCAACTGCCTTTATCCCATGGCAAGGTCAGACACATTTACCCCCATCTGTTATCTTTTCTTGCTATAAGCCTGTATTAGTATTTTGGAAGATTTAATCAGAAGAGGAAGCACTGAGAGGAAGAGATCAATAATTGATTATACAGTTTCTTCCTCTCTCTAAGCAAATGATTCACATCCACCATAGAAGTTTAGTGATTTTCACCAAGTTCCTGTGCATCTCCAGCCTAAATAAACTTCTACTATCTGTAAAGGACAAGTAGTGATCCAATATATTAATTTTATAACTTTTCATTAAAGAAGCAAACATCAGACATAACCACATAGTGTAATTACATCTCTAATAAGCAATTCAGCTGTTTCAGAAGAAGATACCCTAACACCCAACACAGACTTTGCCTAGAACAGAACACTGTACATGCCAGAATAAAAATTACAGATCACTATTAAAAGATCATTTGAAGGAACTGATGAGACTGATCATCTCCAAAGAGCACCAGAGTATGAGACCAGCAAAGAAACACACGCAGCAACACCATGAGCAACAAAAAAAATAAAAGAACACCACACACACAGAATCAAAACATACACAGGTGAATCAAAATGCAGAATTAAACATTTTAAAAAGTTAAATTAAAAATAAGAAATCTCCAATACATAAGTGTACCTGGAACTAGTCTGCTTATGAACTATGTGAGGGCACATGAGAGATCCTTTCACATCAATGCCAAGACTCCATTTGGAAGGCAAGGAGCAGAAGGTCACCTTGCTGCTGCTCTTCACAGTAGTTCAAGGACACTGCTCAGGAACCACACCTTACCACTAAAGCAACTGCATAAAATTACTTCTGAAGAAATAATCTTGTCTAAACATGTGAACTCCTATAGCACTCCTACTCCCAGACACCTGGGACTTTCACCAGTTCCTGAGCAGGCACAAAGGCAACACCACATTCATTCCCAGTGTGTCTATCCCTTTAACAGCTGTAAAAGTCCATGTGCCTTCAACCCTAGTGACAGCCCCGACTTTAATTCCCTGGCTTTGCTGGAGCCCAGATTTCTTCTTCTGCACAGCCCTGCTGAAGGAAACTGTCTGCCATGGCTTCCCACAGGATTCTCCCATTTGCTAATGAGAAGACAGGTCAGGGCATCCTTCTTATCACACAACTGCTGAAAAACCAGATACCTATTCCTATTATGTCGCTTCTCAAGTGGCCAGTCACAGCTCTTGCCATCCCAAACTTCTGCTTCCATTGACCAGAGTCCTATCACTTCCTAATATTTGTATCACATATGTCAATATATGAACTGTATTGGGTTGTCCACTTATGTGTACTCTAATAATAAAACCAGTGAAAGACATTTTCTCCAGATTATTTCCTGTCAGCTGCACACATCCATAAAGTTAGCAATAGACCTATGAATGACCATACTATGTGCAGCACACATCACGAACAGCTTCTGCTGACTTCTCACAGGAATTGTGCTCCCAACAGCTCACTTTTTTCTTTTTTTTTTTTTTAAGCTAACAGCTCTGGCTGAGCATCTCAGAGGAGGTAGGTGGTATGATAGACAAAGTCTGCAGGAAAAGGTTCTCAGTAACTTCAGTCATGAAATTTCAGAGTGATACTCTGAACATGACTTACATTAAACCTCATCTAGAAACAAAACATTAACAACAAATTAAAAAAAAAAAAAGACATCCAGAATATTTGTTCTGTGGGAGACTCCAGTACCTATTTTTATCCTGCAGCAGACTGATTTCCATATACTCCACTTATATTTCAGCTACTTATTTCCTAGTATTTTCACAGGCTAGAAATTAAGCTAATAAATGTTTTGCTTCAACACTTTTGATGAACACAACCAAGCATATCAACATTCCTCATATCAAAATACTTAATCTAGCTATGGTCTAGACTCCAAATCTTTCTCTAATGTTCAACATTAAGCTATGTTTTCCCACAGTGGCAGAGTGCTGCCTGGGAGTTGTAATTCCTTAGTATTGTAGTCCCCAATACACCATATAACCCAGACTCCTTAATGAGACTCCTCTTACCACAACACACTTGCATATATTTAATTGTAATGAAGAATAGTGATTTTGATGCCTGCCCTGCACTTTGGCAAAGCAGTCTGGAGCCTGAACAATTCCCTAAAAGAAATGCAGCACACTAAGCTGCCTCCCCTCATTCCACATTGAGCATCTTGGTGCTTGCTAATCCAGGCTGACACCAAATTAAATATTCATTTCAGTTACACTGACATTAAAAAAAAAGCCCCAAAACCTAAACAATAAAATAAACCCCGACAAACCCAACACCACCAGACACAAACCTCTCAATTTCCAAGCCGTACTTTGTAAAGAACAGTAGTAACCTTGCATGCTTACTCCTGCCATGAATGCCTCAACATTTTTCTCATTGCCAGGCTCAGGGCATGGTTTCTTTCCAAGAAACCATTTCAAAACCCATTGCTCTTTCATCTTCCAGGACCCACTTCCCTTTATGATACACTCAGGAAAAGAGTGCTTGTGGAGCACTTAGGTATAATAGACATCACCTTATTTATCATTAACAATGAAAATCACAACAGCTAGTGGCCTGCTTCGACTGGATCGCTCTTTTCAGGCGCCCTCGCAGGCTGCGCCTGCCGAGCACCTTGTGCTGCCTGACCTCAGGCACTCCTGCAGAGGGAACAGCACTAAAAATAAATAGTTTTAAATCACAATTCACAGATTTACTTAGTCAGAAATTATGCTGGAAAGTCAAGTGTGGGAATGGACTTAAATGCCAGCTTTGCGCTGCAGGTTCATCTGCCCCTCACAGCACAACCATAATGGAATTTCCTCAATAAATAATTGTTCCTCTTTAAATTTGCCTCCAGCAGTTTTATGGAAATATGGATCAAGTTTGAGAGGGCTTTTAACATCCCATTAAAAATTAACCGCTTGTTTTATTGATTAGACAATTTGCAATGCAGTTGACTTTGCAGTTTAGGGAGGTTGGGTTTGGTTTATTTTTGTTTAAAGGAAAATATGAGGATTAATTCTTTCTTCTGTGTGTCAAGTAAGAACTTTGACAAAGCACAGCATAATTTGATGGGGTTTACTTCCCACAGCACAATTTAAAGTAATACTGTTATGCAATGCCTTTAGATTTGCTTGGGATTTTTTTTTATTTAAGAAAACGCAGATTCATCAGACATTCTGCTACATTGAAAAGTTTTAAATAAAAGTAGGCACCCTCAAAGAATGTATCGATACCAACCAACATGTCTACCCTCAGGGACAGTGATTTATAGAAAGTTGTCTCAAAGAAAACCAGGAACTTAAACAGCGTGACAGTTTCAAGTCAATGACACTTCTGTTTCTGCTAGGTTCCAAAGATTATCCATGCTTGTATAAAACAGTAAAATGGGTAAAACTGTTGCTCCTGTAACTGCACTGAGCTCAGAAGAAAGGCATCTTGAAGTAGGCCTGCATTTACCAAAGGACACAGGAAAAAGTTGTAACTTTGTCCATACAAACAACTTTCCTGAGCACACAACTTTCCTGAGCACACACCTTATTAAGCTCTCCCCTTCCTGGATGCATGGAACTCCATCCAACACTCATAAAGGGCACGTGAACTCCCAAGAACTCAGCCCAGCAGACAATGCCCAGATCTCAAGCAGCAACTGAAAAGCAGTAGCCCCAGGTGACCCCTGCCCTAAACACAGCAGCAGTAATGAATACAGACTAGTCCAAAGAATAGAACCTTCCTCCTAAAAAAAAAAAAAAAGTCAAGCTCAAAAAAGCTTGAATTGACATATAACACAAACTCTAATCTGCATGGTTGCTTCTAACAATGATGTGAAATATAGAAGCAGTATATTACAGGTAGTTAGGCCACCTGAATGCTAGTAAGAACAGATAAGCACGATTTAGGTAGATTTCTTTCAGATCCTTTAGCAAACTCTTAATGATTGAATAACATGGGCATGAACTTTGGAGTGTTTAATAGCTCAAGTGTTTCAGGTTTTGAGGCTATCACGATTGAAAAATGCCTGAAGTGTGAGCAAGAGTTAAGGGGAATCAGAATAGTGAGAATGAGCCTGCCTGAAACTTCGGAACAAAGAATAAATCTTGGTTTATGATGTAAACCAGATTTTTGGCTTTAGGAACTCTGCTGATTCGGCTTAAGAAATCATGCAGTTTACCAGCTGTCTTTTCTCAGAGGTTATCTACACAATTTTCCTGTAGGCAGCACCTGGATTTGCAGGATGTGAAGATATTAGGTTTACTGTAGGATAAAACAAGATACTGCTCATTCAGTCCCAGTACTCCCCCTTGCCCTGCTGCATATGATCTGCTAAGGCAGGTTGGTACCAGGCATTTTTGCAACCTGGCTTCGTTATGAATTACAGGAAAGCTAACAAACATGTAGGAGTAGGTAGCACATATGTGTGATTAGCAGACCCTCAGCAGGACAGCTCTGATTTTTTTGTGTCCTGAAATGCCTGATGATTACTGAAGAAAAAGAATGAGGATGTTAGTTTTATCTACACAGGAATTTTACTGGGAGATATTCATCTGCGTATTTTCATCATGAAATAGAGCCTTTATTTTGTATGTATAAATCAAATTGTTTATATTCAGTTCCAGCGTACACATCACAAACATACTTTGTACACTTGTAAGTATGTGTGGATTTTCTTTGAGATCCTCCTCAAAGCTCTACTGTATTTATTTACAGAGAAAAAGCTATATTGGAAACACATGTCTAATAGCACAAGGATAACATGAGCTCATGACTTGCTGTAGCATTCCCACCATACAGTTAAACTTGCATCTCAGCAGAATAAGAAAGCCAATGGCTTTCAAAATAAGCCCCCTGTACCTTTTCCATAACCCTGTAGAGAATCAGTAAGTTCTTGAGTCTTTTGGCCCACCATGTTTATTTCCCCTTCTCTGTAACAACTGACACCACAGGTCTTGGGAGATGGCTTTGTCCTCCAAAAGCAACAGGCTGTTCCTTTGTACACAATGGGACAAGTTTGAGCTTCAAGACTGAACACACAAACATCCCTTCAGGAGGCCAATCTCGTACCTGACCAGTGTGGAAGGAGAGGAGAAACCCTCACCACCAACAGCATCTTTTGTTCATAGGATGCTGCTTAAATCAAATGCCCCTCTTCTCTGTGGAATTCTAAACTGCCTTTCAAACTAACAGTCCTTTCTATGCCGCCACCCTTCTTTTGGCAGGTACTTTCTTAGGAGCCCCTGAAAGTGCAAGGAGGTGACTGCTTATTCTCAGTTGCTTACCCTGTACAACGAATGCACTATTGTCAGAAGAACAGTGTTAAAACCAAAGCCCCCTGGTTAAAGTGGCTTAGGAACAAAGATTTGAATGAGGGCTCCTAATTCTGCACTTTTGTGCACAAAGTTACACGGGGTTGTATCAGGAGCAAGCTCACAGGATGCAGCACAGTTCTGCCCACAATGGGGATGAAGCTCCCCTGGACATTACCAGTGCAGGAAGGAGTGTCAGCAGCATGGAAGGAGACAGAACGATCCTGGAAATGGCGCTACCGACATGTAAACGTTATCATGTCAGAACTGCCTGATAACTTGAATCCCACCATGGCTTCAGGAGGATTTTATGTAGCAGATTCCTAAATAACTGAACTGCATTTTATTTCCTTTAAACAGACAACACCCCCACCCCCTGTAAACAGATTATACTACACTGACACTGAAACTCCAGAAGCAAAAATGTTTGCAGTAACAGTAATTGCAAGCAATAAGGGTGCACAAATCTTAGCAAGGGAAGAATAAAAAAGTTTCCTGAAAGACAGTGGTAACATCAGTCACAGAGAACATATAGCTTTGGGCCAGCACACAGGAAATACAGTCACAGACCAACTAACTGCATTTGAGCAGCCCTGGCCCATTTTACAGGATCTGCCAGTTGTGCAGTGAAACACTTGTAGGTACTGAGTTGTTAGGATGAAGGAAAACACACATATATTGTCAGCACAGTACACAGAAATATTTAATATTAGGCTTTCTTTTATGCACCAAAGATCCTTGATGGACTATTATCCAATTTCATCCAGGCTAAGAATAATGTTGTAAAAAATATACTGACAACAAGAGTAACGTGAAACAGAACAGCTTGAAATTATTGCCACAAAAATCTAACACAGAGAATCCTAGTAGTGGAAGATTTACAGACTCCACATCACTGATTAGTCCAACAGCTCCAAAGGAGGAAGCCTGAGTCTATTTAGTGAAACAGGACAGAATGAGGAAAACACAGAACATAACACTGTTGTTTTAATTTTTTTGCTGGGTTAGGTTGTTTGGGGGGGGGGGGGTNTTTTTTTTCCAAAACTAATACAGACCTAATAGAATAATTGAAAGAAATATGCATTTAATGCGTAAAATGCGGTTAGTTACTGACTACTCTTTTGGATGCTACTGCAAGGTCTCTTCAAAGCATTTCCTAGTTTGTTTATACTTTTTTCATCAGAAATCATTACATTGTATCTCAACAGTCCCTTTGGCTTTATTTCCCAGTCCAGCACCCACTGGCATGCAGAGAGCACTCCCTCCTCTGATCAGCACAGCCTACTTTAACAGCCAAGACAACTCACAACCCTGCTGCCCAGTGACCCAGCTGCTACAAGCTCACTTAGAAACACCCACACAGTAGTGTGCAAGGGTACCTTAAACAATGAAGAACTAAAAAAACCAAAGAGACTATCAGAAACACTCCTGCACAGTCATTCTTTCTTTTCTCTTCAAAACTACTGGTCACTGCCTGTCTGAATGAAGACCTCTGAGGCTCAGGTGCTGTTCAGAGGACACCAGCAGGAGAGGGCATATGCAAAATTCCTCCTTACTGTGAAGATCCCCGAGTCACTGCTTCTCAGGATGCTAGAGAAGCTGGTGTAATGGGGAAGGATGGGAGGATGAAAGGACAGCCATCAGGAAGAAACACAGTAGTCTTTTCTGGTCAAATGGTGCAAATACTGACCCCAGAAGAGGTGCAAGTAGCACACTGATATGTCTGTTCTTCTAAGAGTATACAGTACTTGAAAAACAGGTGAGAGGGAGAAAATCCCTCTTCATCAGATCACGTTCAACACGTGGCAAACCACCATTCCCAAGATGGGTGTTGGGATAATGGAGCAGCAGGTTTGCCAGCTTACCTTTGAATGTAGCTCCAAGGAGCCATGACAGCAGTGTCTCGGCCTTTCTGATGTAGGAAACACTCACTGTGCAGCAGATCCTGGGTTCTGAAACCTTAGTGACACCTTGGTTTATGTGTTAGTTCTGTCCTGCCTCCTGCTTCCACAATAAATTTCCCTTCTTCACGGTAGTTCAGGAAGTCATGAACAATGCAGCCTCTCGTCTCGCCGTCTCTGAAGTGCATTGCTATGATAAATTACATTTATGGACATTCACTCTATTTCAAGAATATTCACCTACAAAGCATGATGTTGACATTTTTGCCTTGGTTTTTGGTTGGGGGATTTTTGATAGAGCAGAGAGAAACAAAAGCAAAGTATTCCAGTTGCTGTTAATTTTCTCCTAATTACTTCCCAGATGAAACCACTTTCCTAGATGCTATCTAATATATTACTTCCTCCTTTATTTCAGGTTAACCATCAATAATTGTCTAACTACTGCAGATTTTGATACATGGACAGGAATAAAACGCTGTTGCTGTTAAGTGTGGAGATACAGAAGTGAGAAGAAACTGTCAATAAGCAGGGTTAGGATTCCCTTCCCCCTTTCTTCACTTAAACTTCTCAGGCTGTCTGCAAACCTCTCAGTATTTGAGGGAGGGTCAAAGAAGAAGGAAGATCTGGAACAGATGAGCTTTGTTGCAGAGTGCTCTTTAGTGGTAGCTGGGAGACAACTGAGAACCATTTCCATTACCGAAAAGATGAGTAATACCACAAGGCTCAATCCAGGAGAAAAAAAAAACAAAAAAACCCCCCACAAAAAAAAAATAAAAAAAAATAGACCACTAGAAAGACAGCTTCATTATAAGGGTATTTCTCTTCTTTCCTTCACAGACTGGAAAGGACAAAATGTCACAATCCTGTGTTTGACATGCTGTCCTTTTTTTGAATATTTAAACAAACACCTTTATTTTTAAAAAACTATCATTATGTACAGAATTCAGAAATACTAATCATTAGATAAAAATTAAGGAAGAAAACAGATAATGGAGTGAAATAAGCTGGAGGGAGATTCATTTGGGGAATTAATTTACAATGCCAAAAATATAATTGCCAACTGATTAACACATTTTTTCTCCCTCTTATGGGCATTTATTTTTAATTTATTAATTTTGATGCTCATTATACCTTGATTACACTCTCTTTTGGGAGGAAATAAGATTTGAAGTGGTTTCTATTTTTTTCCCTGTTTTATTGTTTCCATACAGTAATTGTGAGTATGTCATGAACTTGAATCTGTTTGTACTTTCTCTCACTTGAAGTTCTATTTTGAGTTGACTGTATTTGGGGGGGACAAATATGTTTAAGGGCACTTGGTTGCAAATCAATCACTGAATGATAAGAGCTAATTTAAAGTGCTACTAGCATCTGCTCTAGGCTGCAGAGTGTCCTTGCAGTGTTGCCAAAGCTCCGGGCACAGCAAGAAAGGAGGAAATACAAAGGTTACCTATAAAATGCTCCAAAGTTGCAGCTAGATTTAGAAAAAAAAAAAGCTAATTTTCCTGCTCTGTAGAAATACTGCCCTGTCCTAGGTCAGTCCCATCTCTAGTATTTACCAGCAATTCTCAAGGCCCATTATTGCCACGAAGCAGCTGAAGGAAATGTGAGGACTACTTGGTGAGACAATCTAGTTTATTGGTTTCATTATTTGGAGCAAGCTGCCTACGGTTTTGTTTATATTCCAATCATCTGGAAACACTATGGCACCCTACTGAGTATTGCAGCAAGATCTGTTTAAGGGTGGACAAAACTTTCCCAGGCCATGATAAACAAAGTTCCAGTCTTAGAAAGTTACCATCAGCTGCAGAATTGTCTATATAAAGTTTTGCAAGCTGTAATAAAAGGACAGTAATTCAATTTATACTAACCAGAAACAAACCACAGAATCATTTAGGCTCAAATAGACCTTTAAGATTATCAAGTCCTACAATATACCTGAGTCCTACTAAAACCATGTCCCCAAGTACCCCATCTACATGACATTCAAATACCTGCAGGTATGGTTAAGAAAGAAGCCACATGATTTTCTAGCAACATCCTCACATATATATCTGTATCTCCACTATAGGTCTGGTGATGTGTATTACTGAGGCACCATAGCTTTGTCAAAGATGAATTTTTTCATTTGTTTGGAGACATCTCTGGCATGTTCTAGAGAAAGCTCACATTTCCCCTTTAACTTTTTAATATGATTCTATTACAACAGACGTGATCATCTTTCTGTCCCCACCTGCATCTCAAGGAACTCAGGGCTGATACTGAAAGGGTATCTGCTGTCAAGATGAATGTTTCCTTCCCCCATACTACTCCACAGAGCAGCAGTTGTCTTTGTGCAGTCACAACTGCCACTAACATTTAAATGTTACAGACGAACTCTACAAAGAGCCCTGGTCAACAGAACGACAGACCTCTGACTTTTTAATGATTGGGTTTGGGTTTTTTTTTAAGTAGAAAGCTAATTCTGCTAATCTGAATTTCATTTTTCACTTTTTCAGACTTCTCAAAATAACCAGCAACATATCTCTTAGACATTTTTCAAGGAAAAAGTTGAACTTCTAACAAAACAACATGTTTTAGACCTTAGTCTACGTTAAAACACTGAACGTGGCAAGACTTAAGGTAAAATTATGAGCTAGTAATCTTGCTTGTGTCTTTAAGGATGTGTCCTAAATACATTATATTTTATGGCAGCTATTATACCTCTGGATTATTCTTACTATTTATATAAATAGCTGCTCCTCGCTGGAATCTAGCGAAATTGTTTGCTTCAATAATATCTTAAGGCAGCAAAGTCTATAGGTTAATTGCATGCTTAGCAAAGAAGCTGTGCCTCTTAAGGAGCTATTTGCTTATTCCTGCATTTTGGTGTGGGGTTGTTTGGGTTTTTTTAAGAGTAAGGAAGAATACCTGTTTTTAGTACTGTGCCTGCAGTTAATCTTTTGAGATGGAATTAGCAGAAATTATCACGATTACGTTCTTAATAGCAGAGATTATTTACAGATATAGTATACTAGAACAAATATGATTTCAGCTATAATCTTTTATGTTTTCTATGGTTTTCAGCGGATAAAAAGGCTATAATTGTTAAGGATGAATTTAAGACACTATAAGTTTAGACTCTGGTACAGAAATTGTAAGTGTGATCTTGGCTGTATAAAACCAACTTGAGTTCTGTCATTTACTTCATTTCACAAGGATTTCCTTCACCTTATTAGCTTCTACCTTTGGAATCTCTTCTATAGCAACTATCGATTCACTCTAAAGGACCATAACTCCCAAAGTTATGAAGAAGGTTTAAAGCATTCATAGGTGACATATGAACCCAAGTCTCATTACTAAAAATAATGTAGGACTTGAGTATTTCAAGGTAATCTGGCACAGGTGCTTGTCTGGCATCAGATTTTCCAACCTGGATTTTTAGCTTAGATGCCAGATTGCAATGGATGTTCTCTTCTACGCCATTTACTTTAGTGGAGTTTTTCCCCTCACCTGTATTATATATTTGACATTTATATGCTGTGAAAAACATAGCCCTTGAGGAGAATGCCCAGTACTGAATAGGTCATATACCTTGCCTAGACTAAGGCTGCTATAACAAGCATAGTTACAATAGCACCATTATGTTGTACATACTCAGAGTTTTTACCATGACTTAAGTGGACCAACAAGGCTTCAAATTTGCAGCCATGCAGCAAAGTCAGTTATGAGTGAAACAAGACAGACTGGTAAAATAACAGTTTTACTAATACAACTCCATCCCACTGGGGCTTTTATTGTCAAAACACACATCAGTCAGGGCTCACTTGTCTAGTACAGAACTAGCTCTAAGACTACCTAATCGATTTAAATCTGTACTAATGGTCCAGTGGGCTTTCAAGTGCTCTTGGAAATGGGAGCAAAGATCTGAAGATTTTCACAGATTGGAAAACAAACTTTATCTTCCAGTCATAGAGAAACAGGCACCCAAAGCTGTATCTCCGTATCAACCAGCCTTTAACTTCAAAGATAGACTTGCTCTAAGGCCAACCTTCGAAAATCTCAGGCCTCTTTCCACTTCTTTGATGAGCTATAAAGAAGGTGGAAACGTAAATTGTCACAGAGGGGGCAACAAATCAAATCTCTCTCCTCAGGGAAGGCCATCCATAGCCTCTCTTCAGGGACACCTAACACATACCTGCGTACTGTGAGTTTTAAAGATGGTTCAAGTGCCTGGAGCATCTCCCCTATGAGGAAAGGCTGAGTAAGCTGGGGCTGTTTAACCTTGAGAAGACTGAGATGGGATCTCATCAATGTTTGTAAGTATTTGAAGTGTGGGAGACAAAGGGAATGGCCAACCTCTTCTCAGTGGCCTGTGGGGACAGGACAAGGGGCAATGGCCGAAGGTTGGACCACAGGAGGTTCCGCACAAATGTGAGAAAGAACTTCACAGTGAGGGTGATGGAGCACTGGAACAGGCTGCCCAGGGGCGTTGTGGAGTCTCCTTCTGTGGAGATATTCAAGACCCATCTGCATGCCTACCTGTGTGACCTGCTCTAGGGAACCTGCTTTGGCAGGGGGGTGGACTCAGTGATCTCTGGAGGTCCCTTCCAACCCCTACAATTCTGTGATTCTGTGAGTTATATCTCTTATCGGCAGTAATCTTCCCTCCTTTTCATTTTCTTCCATGCAGTGGAACCACTTCTAGCCACTTCTGCCACTGTAGCTGCCTCATAAAAAGATGTTATTGGAAAAGGAAATGTGTGTAGATAGGAGAATGAATACATCTATTTGTTTTGGGTCACTTTTTTCTGGAAAAAGATGCAGAATTTGGCATTCTGAAATGTGAAATAAAAGACTCAGATGGTGTATACAGCTCTGAGATTATTCTATCCCATTCTAATATATGTTACCTAATCATACAGCCTCTTTGGTCTAAATAATTTTAATTAAGCAATTCTACCTTCTGTAGTAGCCATTACCGGAAGATAATTGACTGCATTGGTAATGAAGCTTTCTGAGGGTGCTAAACAAACAGCAAGGTTAATTATCTGGCAGTAATGCTTGTTATGGAAGTGCAACACTGGCCAACTAAGTTTCCTGCTCTCCTGCAACACCCTTTCAGTAAATCAATGTAATATCCGTGGCTATATATTGCCTTACTGTGGTAGCAGCATTCACCGACGGGAACAGGAAGCCACCAACTTGTCAGGAGCACATGCAAACCATGCACAGAAAAAACGTATTTTTTACTAAATGTGTTTTATTCAACTACTAAGTTTTATTAATATAGTTTCCTCCCCCTTCTAACTGAAGAATGAATTTTCAAATTCTGCACTGATGTACCAGGTACATCTGACAGCAGAGATGTCTTTCAGTTACAGAGGCCAGAACTTTATATTACCCATTATATAATTCCATGGTAAATCTGACTGGGTTTTTTTTTCACTCATCTTGTGTTTTCACGCTTTCTTCTTCTTGGCAATAAATCCACCCATGCTGAATTAATTGGTTAGATCACATTTGGATTTCATTTTGTGGGTTTAAATTCAAAGTGTTGACAGTTCATGTATTTAATTATATATCACTCAAAACTAATATTGACCTCTAGTTATTTCTACAGGTGAAAGGTTGGTTAGATTCATGACAATGTTGATTTTCTTTTCAGTATTAAAAATAAATGCATCTAGTGAAGTTTATTTGACCTTTAACGTGGGAAAATGTCAGGTGTTAGTGTTATTTTAGGAGTTGGCTTGTTTGTTGGTGGGTTGGTTATTTTTTTCTTTGCTAAGACAGCTTTAAAGCTAAAAGAGTATGCAGATGAGATATCTGGATTCCCAGGATCATAAGGCTATTCCCAACCTAATTTCAACATCTCAAAAACAAAACAGTATGTCTTTATGCCAGTTAAAAAAGAGTAATAATTTAGAAATCCCAGAGGTAGCTGAGAACAACCAAATACCAAAACTGGCATATAGACATAGAAACATCTATAAAGCATTTTTTGGAGGTAGATATGTTGGGGCTTTTTGTCACTCACCACAATTATCTGATTTGTATGAAATTCAGACATTTGCTTAGAGCCTTCAGATGTGTAAATTCTATTTGTTAATAGTAGCTCAGCTGTTTTATGTAGATCCAATTGCCAATTATAAGTGAAATACCCCCAACAGCCAGTAATGATATATAACTTCAGCAGCCCTTTCACATGGAAATTTTACTAAGAAGTCCCCACAGGGTAAACAGTACAGGTGGTTCTGCAGTACTTGCTGGGTTCAGACTACAGTAAACCTAACACTTCTTCCAGTGTCTTCCTATTTCTCTCTTGTGCATCCATAGGGAAGGGGAAGAGTGCATGAACAGAACTCCAGAAAACTACTTTGCATTAAAGCAAACAGAACTGCTTTCTCCAAGCCTGAAAATGCCAGGCATTTATTTTATACAAGGACAGGAATTATTTGAATGCCAAGTGAGCCCTTGATTTACTGAGAATTAAGTTTAGAGGAGCTCATGCATAATTGCTGAGCAAAGAACAGTGCTTCCTGCTGATGAAGACACTGCCACCACACTGCTCCGAATGCACCTTTGTAGACCCTCAAAAACAATGGATGTGTAGCCTAGTGGTCATTCCTTTAGAGCAGCATAAAGCAACATGAAACAGTCTATAAGATCATGACTAAGGTGACAAGTAACATAATAAAAAGTTCAGAGACAGAATTTACCTGGAATTATGCTAAGTACTTTTCCATATTTTTTCTCCTCTACAATCAGGTGGTGACCCCTTTAGGGTAAGTACCACTGCTTTTCTTGTGTTGACAGAATGCCTGATTTAAGAGGCCTTCAGCTCAGGCTGGAAGCATGAATTACACAGCAACACAATCACAAAGCACTATAGAAAATAATCTTAAAAGGTAAGGTGGGAACAAATAGCCTTCCAGAAGTCATATACGTAGACAAAACCCCAGTAAGACAAGATGACATGTTTTAACCAGGTGCTAAGTTCAGTTATAGCCAGAAGCAACACAGAAATTCTTATGAATTTTAGAAATAGTCTAGCAGGAGACGAGGGAAAAAAAAAAACCAAAACCAGCCCAAACAAAAAAGACAATGTAGTAATAACTACTTTTAAACACTGTAATGTTTCATTTTAATCCTTCTGGAGCAAAACATTTCTTTTTAGAAAGGCTGAGGGATCAAAAACATTTAAAAAGGTCTCAAACTAATACAACAGTTCAATTTGTTGTTAAAAAGTGAGAAGGGGGAAATAAGTTATTTATCTGAAGAGCCAATCTTCCTTCCTAGAAGACAGTCTAAATCCATTCTCCCTCGTACCAGCAATCCCAAAGGCAGGCTATTATTGGCATGAAAACTCCAATTAGTCCTGTTTTCTTGTTGTTGCTGGGTTTTATGATTTTCTCAATCTATTTTGTGAAGCTTTGAGTTCTCTCATAATTTCAGCTCCAGAGGTCTTTCCCAATGTTTGCTGCAGCCTTTGAAAGTGCTCCCTTGCTCTCAATTCTTGTCCCAAAGATCCCCATAATTTGTGATCAGATGCTTTAATAATGACACAAGTGGTCCAAATTTTGGCCTAATCATCATCCACTGTATTAGGCAGCTTTTTTGAGCCTCATATTTAATCCCAGTGTTGGCAATGGCTGTGAAGGGAAACAGTGCTTTTGAACAGAGAGCCCCAAATTCAACACTTAATTGCAAACCAAGACAATGACCAAAGCTTTTGTCTACTTTCCAGTATGATTCACCTAACCAAACATAGTATTCCACAATGTATGCTCCTAGTTAATGTTTAAGGCTTCCCCTTTTGACTGAAGGGGAGAAATGCATGTTCTGGTACCATTTCATATCACACTAACCTGGATATCAAAACTAAGTTAGTCAAAACTTATCCTAAAAGTATTTATCTCAACTGATTGCAAAGGGAGGGCAGGGATTTGCTCAGACAACCAAGTTAGATGAATCCATCCCACCTGCTACAGAGGTGTAGGAAGAGGATGGAGGAAAATAATAAAGGAGGATGTCAAAAGAGGAAGGCAGAGCTTTGGCTTTAGTCAAGATGGAAAGGCTCCAGTCAGAAACAAGGAGATTACCTCTATATACTCTAATCTTCACCCTGTGTTTCACCTGGTTTTGTTGGTGGTTTGTTTTTTTTTTCCTTTGTCTCATTCTCTTTTCTTTTAAACATTTCCTGTTAGAGCCTGCCTAGTCCTTCCATCGGTTCCCTTGATGCCTGTCACATCACTGTACCCTTCAGCATTTGATTCAGGATAGAATACATTTTGCACAAGGCCTCTCCAAAGACGTGTCAGCCGTCACTCCACAGAGTTCACTCAGGATGATGAAAACCAGTGTCGTCAGCTCTGCTCTTACACCATGCATATGGAATTTGTTGGATCCAATAAAAATGACACTAGCTTGTCCATGAAGAGATAGCTGCAAGGGCACATGCGATTCTAGCCATAAAGTGGGGGTTTTGGTGAAAAATGAATAAAGCTGCAGCAGTTTGGAGGCTCAACTCTGACACACATTCAGTCACATAGGTGGTTTGTTTGAACCTTACTGAGAGATATCCAAAAGCCTTAGATCTGCAGAAGCAGGTCAGAAATCCTGCAGCACCTCTCTGGGACATAAGCTCCTGCACAGAGGCAGAGAACAGAGGCAGATAGAGAAGCAAGTGAGTGAAAGCTACCCAAAGCATCTCTTCCTAGTTGACAGAGAATGGTTTACAGCAGGACCTTAAAACAGTCCCTCATCTGCCTGTCCTTTATTTCCATCTGGTGGCACTTCTACAGTGAAATTTTGACCACATAGTAGGACAAATGTTTAGATGGCAGAAATCTAAGTTGTTAAGCTACAGTTGAAGTAGTAAAAACCAAGTGGCTTTCCAGATGCCCATTAATCATGAGAAGTTTCTTGTCTGTTCTACTCATACCATGAGCTCCCTTTTCGTCCAGGTAGCTTCCTTGCCGACATGCTACAGGGACACTCCTTCCTCTTACTTGCAACATTAGGTCACATCTATGCAGCTGTCTCCAAAATGTTTTCTGCTGCCAACATTCTCTTGTGCAAAAGCAAGCTAGATATAAAGCCAAGCCTAGAAAAGGCATGGAACAACACAGAACTGCCCATTTTACTGTTTCGAAGGACACGAAATACAGAAATTAAGCCAGAAAGGGTTGTTGGAGCACATACTCTAACTTTCAGCACATTATACTCCAACTATGTTTCATTCAGCCACCTCATCTTTCAAATCATGGATAGCAAACATTACCCTGGTAATCAACCAGGTCTTGCAATGCCAGAGGATGACACGGAAGAGGGAGTAAAAATACAGTGCAAAGTTGGACCTTGGTCTCAGGAAAATGTTCTCTTGGTCTGTTTGAACACTGGCCTAGGAACAGTTCCCTAGCTCCAGCCAGAGTACAAAATGACTACTTGGAGTTGTGAGATAGATACAGCAAGCTGGGATGTTTTGCATCCAAGCAGCTGCCAGTGCTGTGGTGATGGATGAGCTTAAAGTAACACCAGTGTTGGCTGTTTCTGAGCTGAATAAGGAAAGAGGAGGACAGAAACGCATATTATTGTATTTAGTGGCTGATTACAGCACATCCTTGGAAAAGATATCTGGGGTGGAAGGGTCTGATTGCCAAGGGGTCTCTCATGCAAAAAGCTGATGTGGCTTGTTCACAGACACTCTCAAACCATAAAGCTATCAACAGCAAACCAAGCCACTTGAGAGTGGGAGACAGGTATGGGAGAAAACAAAGGGGAAGGATGAAACACGAAGGTGCTGCATCCCGTTTGCCTCTCCACTGAGCACAGGTATCACAGAAACTGCCACCCCTCACCCTCATCTCAGCAGCAGCAAGAGACCTTACTGATAGTTTCATACCAATGTACCAATAAAAATCACCAAAGCAGGTTCAAAATACTGGTCATGAAATGGATATGTCACTTGAAGCTTTGTGCTGCAACGCTGAACAAGCAATACCCAAGGAGCCTCCTGTACTTCAACTTTCCCCAAGACAGGTTATAATGAAAAAAAGAGACAAGATGGACATGGAGAACACGGGAATTTAAAGTCCTAATGAAGCAAGGCAGAGGACTTGGTTATAAATAGCATACATAACAATACCAGAGCAAAGATCTAAAGCCCCTGATGGGACAAACCTTGTACAAAAAGTAAAGCTATGTCTGCTTTATTGGCATTAGGCATCAGATAAGAAGCCTAGAATTGTTACTGCCAAGCAAACTAAACAAAGCAAGTCAAACCCAAACATTCCAGGCTTTTCCTACGAACAAACTTCAGTCTTGTCTGCAAAATATGCAATACACAACATGAAGGACTAGAGGCTTCCCTGGTTTAGGACATTTCATCCTCACACTAGTGAGGATGAAATGTCCTAAACCTACACACACTGAGTATCACTATGGAAAGAAAGGTCAACTCCACACAGAGTCAAGTAGACTAAATAACACCAACTTTCCTCATATCTCAGAACTTATTTTGCCTAATTGTTTTGCTAGGAAAAATTACATTTTTCCTAGCACAACAGATTCCAAAAGTGAATTGCATTTATCTTTGGATAAATTTATCTTTGGATAAATGCAATTCACTTTTGGAATCTGAAGGCTTAATGCAAAGTAAACAACAATGCTAAGGTCTCAATGCATCTGCAGGTATAAGCATTAAAATACTTCTCAGATTTAACCCTTTTGAAGTTAATGGGACCGCTTAAGAATTTCTAAAAGCTCTAAGGTTAGCACATTATCTGACTGACCTCCACACAAACACAGAACATTTCCACCAGACTGGTATTCCCAAAGAGAGGCAAACACATTCCCCTGACATCTGGTGAGAAGGGAAAGCTCAGATTGCTGCAGCACATGGACGCACCAAATGGAACCACACAAGTGCCAGAATGAATGGCAGCCACTTTGGAGATTTGGGAATACTTAAATGTGTTTCATGTAAGGCACGATGAGGAGACATACACACAGAGACAGGAAACTAGCACACTTGATACTTTTCCTTAAGCTTCATCAGAGAACCATGTATTGCATTCAATTATAGAAACAAAGCAAAGAGAAAACAACAGCCCAGGGGTAAAAATTCATGTATTAAACCTATTACTTCCCTGCAGGATGACGAGAAATATCTTTTGATGTGACTGTCACAAGACAGCTAGGAAAACAAAGCATCTCTACAGCTGTCAGGAAGGTTGAAAATAATGCCTGTGGATACTTCTTAAAGGAGTATTTTAATACGGAGATAAAGCAAATGAAGTAGTGTTTAACATTCAAATTGATTCATACCAATTGCACAGCATCAGATCACCCAAGTCAGAACTCAGTTGCCTCCAGGTTCAGAAGACAGGAGAACATCTGGCAGCAGTAGGCCAGGCCAAAGTGCCAGTCAAAGCCACAGTCTGCAGCTCTGCTAGGAACAGGACACTGGCCCTGCCACCTCCGTGCACTTAACCTGACAGCTGGGAGCAAACGGTGTCCTCCTCTCTCATGGACAGAGGTGGCAGAAAAGGGGAAATGGAGAAAAATGAAAGAAAAGGTCACACCTTCTGAAGTTCCAAGTCTTAACTTCCACAATAAAAGAAAACCCTTTTCCAAAGCAAAGTATTGAAAAGGAAGACACTTCTTTTGGCCAGCCACATTCCTTTAGATCCATGGTATCTTTTGACTCCTGTAATTTCACTATATTCTGGACACATTTGACAAGAAATTTACTTTTCAAGTCTTGAAAAAAGCAGGTCTGCATAACAGTATGCATCTTTCTGTATTCTGGCACTTCCTGGACCACTTCCTATTTGTCAAGAGGCTAGCTCTCACATGGACTGAAACCACAGTGCATTGCTTTAATATATACTCCAGTATCCAGATGAGAATCATTACCCTATGAACTGTGTGCATACATGTCTCAAACACATGTCTCAGCCTTTATCTTTGCTGATCTCCCAAATTGTGGTTATTCAAACAGCAAGACCTATTTTCCTCTTGGAAATCATGCTGCGTAGGCTGCTGCTCCATTCCCATCAATACTGTGTAAAAAGCTATGGGAAAGAAACATGATCAAATCTAGATCAGGATAAAACACTGTTGTTGTTGTCTCTATGTTCTCAAACATAGAGAAGTTTTCTTTGAAAACATGGAATATAGAAAAAAAAAAAGACTAACTTTGAATTGCAGCTTTCACTGAACCTCGAAGAAGTCATCTAGGTCAAGCCTATAAAAAAAGGCTGTAAATCAACTGACAGGACAATGGAATTCAAGTAATTGCTATTTTCTCACTAGGCATTGTCCATGTTTTGTTTCTGAAACTGTTAAGTTTGAGCCCAATGCAGTTTTGAGGTTTGTGACAAAGTGAGGATTGTGATCTTCTCATTAGCTCATATTTCCCTCAAGCTACTTGCTTTCAACAAATGCAGTTGGTTATGGGCTATTAAGAATAACAAGGAGAACTAGTTTGCTGGAGATGTTGCCTCACAGCAGAGGTCCCACACTGTCTGGATCTCAGACCATGATCAAGTTTTTCTTTTGGAGCATAATATAGCCTTGCCACCAATAGCTTTAAGATGCAAATTCAAAGTGATCTACTGAGGAAGGATAAAAGTTATTTTCTTCATGGCACACCTGGTTAACTTGCCACCAGCTTGCCTTCCTCCTTCACAGAGGAGTGGGATACAATGCTGTTCTGGTGACACTGGGGCTAGGAAGCTCAAATTAAGGGGGTAGGAGACAGGGATATATGAAACAATTGGGTTTTCTGATCCATCTTTTTTTCATTCACAAAAAGTCTGGGTACAAAGAAATCAGGATGTTTTAAAAACCTGAGTTACAAGTACGATTTTTTATAGTCTCTTAAGTGAAGAGTTGGCCATTTAAGTACACCACCTTTTTTGGTATGTTATTCAATAACAACCTAACATAACCTCACATAACCACTCAAGAGAATTAGTCTTATAAACCTGAATGTACCTTTGATGAGATAACAAGAATACAAAGATTTAATTTTCATTTAAATGTGAGACGTTTCAATGAATTAACTGAAAAATAAAAATAAAAATAAAAATAAAAATAANGCTCCATTTCAGAACACCTCCTCCTCCTTTTACAGCTCACTCTCGTAAAGAAACATCTACTTTTGGCAATGATAACCACAGTTTGCTATTCGATACATAAACCATGGTTGTTTCCATGCATAAATTAGAAACCAGAGATAGTAAAACAATGGCAAAATATTTAGATGAAAAAAAAAATAAATGCAACGTTACAAATATTCGTATTTAACTTCTTGCCTTATTCCAGTTTGACTATCTGAACATTGGCAAAGAGAAAAATCTGCACTTCTTTAAACAGTGCTTTGCTTAATGCTGTATCCAGTTACTGATGCTCTATTCAACATGCCAGTATTGAGGGATTTGGGGTCATCTGAGTCTTAATCCACATCATTAAGAATAAACTGGAAGGTATCCAACTGTAGGGGTAGCACAGAGAACATGTTTATGAGGAAAAACAGGAATTTTTTCAGGTTCATCATCTAAATAGCTATGGGAATCCAGGACACATTAAAATATATGACAAGAGTCAAGACTTATGCTTAGCAGGTTACATTTAAGAATTTCCCTGGATGCTAAGAACACTCAGAAAATAAAAGTTATGTTCAGAATTTCGAGGTCAATCTTAGACATCCCACACTATGGTCCAAGCACAAAACACTGAAACAAGCACTGCTTATGGGTTTTTGGATAGACTATACCCAGCCCTGTGTTGGTGCTAAAGAGAGATCACAGAAGCACAGAATTGTAGGGGTTGGAAGGGACCTCCAGAGATCATCAAGTCCAACCCCCTTGATAATTATTATCATCTTGATAAAGGTCACGTACTATTCCAGGTGAAACCTGCTATGGATTTCACCTTCTAAATGCAGACCAGGTAACTACATGCCCCTTTTTTAAGCCAGGCAAACGGGCCAAGTGCAGTGATGACAGACATATTACTACATTAAGATGATGAAGATCTGGTAACAGAGTAAATATGATCTTGAGACACTAAGTAACTGTAATAAAATTATTCACTGAGCTAAGGTGCCTGTAAAAAAACCCCAAGCTGCACCACGCAGCAAAGGCAGAGCATCTCATATACCTTACAATAATTTCAACCTCAGGCTGTGTTTTAAAGACAGAAAGGTCAGTCACTCATCTGGCTCGGTGTTGAAGTCAATGGAGCAATCCTGACTGACACCGGCCGAGGATCCTGCTAATGAAGGCAGAGAAGTTTTGTGATTTATTTTTACCTAGAGAGCTGCCCTAAGAAGTAGTCTTTTACAGTTTAATGACAATGGGTATGCATATTCTGTTACTACCATATAGCATTAAACTGATGGCATTGCTCTCCCAGTTGGCCACTCAAACTCTGCTGGAGGACACTGTAACAATGCAGCATATTTTCAGACTGCAGGGCTGAACATACTCTCACACTGCAGCTGCCGCGATTAAAATATTATGCCTGAAATTAATGCATTACACCTTTCAGACTAATGTTCTTCAAGACTGGATTTATCCAGGGATATTTTTAGGCAAAAATACATCCTCACAAGCAATGTAGTGATCAGCACTTTTCCCCCAGATGCTGTAATATGGAATAAGCCTATGCAGTAATTAATATTTATAAAGTGAGTTCCTATTAAACCCTGAATCACAAATACATGGAATTTAAACTGTAAAAATATAAGCCTAAACTAATATAATATGAAGACTTTAAAATACATGCTAATTGTAAACTTTGGTCAAGTTACCATATATTCTTTTAGTAAACTCAAAATTAATAATCAAACATACAATCTTCTCTGTTGATCAACATAATTTCTGGATTAGCCACGTGCAACAGAGGAAGTTTCACTTCAGTACAACAGGACACCTTTGAAACTCAATCAGCAGAAACTTGATCCTACATCCTTGAGCTCCCAACACTACCTTGTTTTCACTGTCATGTGAGTGCTTTCCCCTGTAGGAATTCAAAGGAAATGTTACATGCAGAAGGAAGCTCTTTGCGAGAAGATGTGATGCATGACTCAACCTGTGTTCTAGGAAGAGACAGTTTTACCCATTATTAAAAATGAAAACAACATGCACTATTCCTGGAATGTATGTTCTGTACACACCAGCTTCTGAAGAAGAGTAAATAACACTTTTTTTTTTTTAATGCAGTGCTCAAATATCATCAGATCTCAAACTGCTTTATAAAAATCGCTGCTCTATATATGATGCGTTAATAAAAAATTAAAGGATTACAAATCTTCATCGGTGACTGATAGTAAAGTGTTCCAGCATCAGAAAGATACTGTGTGATTTAGCAACAGGAGACATTTATTTAAGAGCTCCTGGATGAACTCAGCAGGCTAACTTCAGGCACCCAAGCCTGAAAATGTTTGCTTTCATGAAGGCATAAAAGGATTCAGAAGAAATGTGAACTACTTCCAGCTAAATATAGCAATGTCTCCTCAAACCATTATTAATGTTTTAATAGCATTTGTTACTTCCCCTTTCCAGGTGGCACAGTGTGGAGAAGCACCCTGCATAATGCCATCAATATCTTGGTTGAATCACAGGTGGAATGCTATAAGGAGTGCCAAAACTGACTGGCTCTGCAAAGGTGTGCTTCTGTTTCCTTGAGAAGAAGAAATCTTTCTTTCCTCTTTTTTTTTTTTTTTCCTGGTTACTCAAGAAATTGTCCAAAAGCTGTTCAAGATAGAAGGATGGGAATGGAGAGGATGAAACATGCACTTTCCCTTTCTCTTCAAGTAGAGATTGCTGGTGGAAGTGATGGACTGGCCTCTTGAAGGACCAAGCTTGTCCTCCATTCATCTAGAGCTTGTCTTAGCAGAGCTACAGCCAAAACAAGCAGAAAGAGCATCAGCAGCAGTGTATGCTAAGGTGCTGAGAAGTGAGAAATATAAGATGTACTCTGTTCTTCATAATAATTCCCAGCATCTCTTCTGTGGCTAGCTGCAAAGACCCCAGGCGTGGCAATCCACAGAACACAAGTTTATACACACCAACAGCTTGGCACGATATGTCATCACATTATGTTCACCGATACTGCAGGCACTCTACTAGAGGATATTATCTATCTAATCATCTAAGCTGTTTAATGCCCATTCTTCTATCTTTTCCTACTAAAACTATAAGCCTGTTTGACTTCAAATCTTTCCCATCTCTTGAGCATCAAGAAAAAAAAAAGCAGAGCTTTGACAAAGTTCCAGGTAGAGTGAAATTTTAAACTAAACAAAGAACACATCAGCAAGCGACAAGTAAATAATTTAGCTCTGGGCCTGAGGCATTACCTTTTATTCAAAGAGGCATAATTGATAAAGAATGCTAGCAGAGTCATTTACAAAATGTTAACTATGCAATAGCAGAACAGCCTCTTACAAAGCAAGATAATTATTTTACATACCAAAACCTCAAAAGTAAATAGATGAATGCACAGAATCTTAAATGGTGTTAGCAGATTAATGGGCAGATGAAGGATACTGGAGGCAATGCAAACCCTCAAAATGTTCACAGAAAAATAATAAAAAAAAAAGGTAATGCTCCAGCTTATTAGAAACACACCTTTATTCGCTTTTATTTTACTGCATTAACTCAAAACTCTGATGCACTGGAGAGCCTCACAGGGATCCTGCTTAACATATCCACTAGTGATCTGGATGATGGCACAGGGTTCTCTCTCACCAGATCTGCAGATGACACAGAACTGGGAGGAGTGTCTGCTGCACCACAGGCTTGTGCTGCCATCCAGAGGCATCTCGAGAGGCTGAAGAAATGGGCTAAAGGGAACCTCGAGCAGTTCAACAATAAGTGCAAAGTCCTTCCCCTGAGCATGAACAAATCCATGCACCAGAACGGGCTGCAGTCCAGCCAGATGGAGAGAAGCTTGGCAGAAGCTAACTAAGAGAACACCAAGGTGAACATGAAATGGCAATGTGCCCTTGCAACAAAGGTGGCTGTGGTATCCTGGGTTGCATCAGGGCAAGGGAGATGATCTTCCCACTCTACTCAGCATTGGAGTGCTGTGTCCAGTTCTGGTCTCTCCAGAGGAGAGAGATGCTATTACTGGAAAAAGTCCGGCAAAGGACCACCAAGGTGATTAAGGTGCTGGATCATCTCTCCTCTAAGGAAATGCTGAAGGACTTAGGACTCATCAGCCTGGAGAAGAGAAGACTGTAAGGAGATCTCATCAATGTGTACAAAGACCCGAAGGGAGGTTGCCAATGCCACAGAGCCCATTACTCCTCCATCTAGCAAAGCAGCTCTATTCCAGGCATGTGTTCAAGTCTGCACTGAAAGCTGCATTACCTATGTCTCTTATCTGCCTCTTTCCCTGATTCTGCAGTCACAGAAGACAGAGTGGTGTTTCTACCACAGTAGCTTTTCAGTTTTCATCTTTAAATTAGTACGGTAGGTAATCACTAAACATCTTCTGCTTGCTTTCCCCTCTCTGGCCCAAGTGGATAACTTGGTAACCCATTCCCTATACTAGAAATGCTTTTGGATACCTTCACAAAATAGCATCAGCTCTGTAAGATGTTATCTAAAATTTTTCTTTGCAATACTTGAAGCTCTACAGTGCTACACCCTTGTCAGTACTGCTAAAAAAGAACTGCAGAACTGAGATACATCACTGTTTGCCTAAAAAATAGGCTATTTACTCTGCCAGGAACCGCATGGCTGACCAAGAATTAATTTGGAATCATTTCCTGGACTAGGCTGACGAAAAAGACAAGCAGGACTAATGTACAGCAGCATAATTAATCACAGTTAATTGAATCTTTATTAATTTATTTTAATGTGGTTTATAGTTCTCCGTTAAAGATAATATGTGAATTGACATTTTGGTTTTTGCTTTCTTATGGTTTTTTCAGACAGTTTCTGCCTATTTATTCCCTCATGGTGGTGTTTCCAAAATATAAACCCTTAATTTCAGCCTGCTAAATGCAAGTAAAGAAGATTGCTTTTGTAGCTGTTTCATGATAAAGAAACCAGAAATAAAATTAAAACACGCCCAACAGTGTCTTATGAGATTCTGCTCTGTTGAACTGCTGAGGATGATGAAAAGCAGCAGGGCTTGGCATGGATGTAACTGTGGAGGAGGTCAGTCCAAGCATCTAACATCTCCTCTTGACATCGGAGATATGCCAGGGAAGCAGAGAGAGTGTGAAGGGGGAAACAGGAGCTCTATTTCACTACCCTAATCTAATAAGAATGCATCTACCAGGGACATAAATCAGAGCTTCTCAGTACGAGCACCAAGGAACTTGGGGGCCATCTGTCAGCCCCGGTTAACAGCTCTCCAGGGCTGTCTCGCACATAACAGAGCGGCTGGCCAACTGGCCTTTACTTTTTTGCTAAAGAAACCTCATCAAAATCTTTTAATTGCTTTCTACAAAGCTGTTGCTGATCTGTCACCAAGACTGGTCAATCCTTACTCTAAGTCCAACCTCTAGCAGAAAATGAGGAGGGAGGAGAACATACTTTTCAACAAGAGCAATGAGGTAAATTTAAAACTACCTAACTGTAAGTGGAAGTTCATGACCAAAGTACCCATCCACACATGAGTACAGTGCCTTTTCCATTCCTCCACTACTCTCTTCCCAGAGGAAGAATACACTAAGACACAGCCCCTTCCAACCCATCCACAAAGTCAAAACAAATTGTGATGCAGTGGATCAGCTTGGTAGTAAGCCCAGAAATTCCCAAGTTTTACATACACTGTTGGATACAGCTGCACAGGGATCTCAGCTGTATCTTCTGCAACAGGGAGAAGATAAAAGAACAGCATTTTCATGGTTGGATGTTTGAATTTCAAGTGCAGCACACTTGACAGTGGTCTTTCTGATGCCTATTAATGAAATACTGAAGCACCAATGCACTCTTTAAGTGGTTTGCCCCAGATTGACTCGCATACAATGCACACGCTCAGACATACTCACAGTTCTATACAGGTGAACGTACACACTGGCCACATCTCAGCTTTAAGGGAATAAAGGCATCCTTCATGGGGCTGATTCCACCCACCAAAGACAAATGAGGCCAATCATACTACAGCCAAATCCAAGGCTCCTGCACCAAGCTTAGCTAACTGGGGCTGGTACTGAGGAGGTGTGCAGATGGGAGGAATCCTCCCTCACCATCTGGAAGACTCGCTACACCTGTAGCAGCAGCTGCTTTGAAGCACACAAAAATACACATACCCTCCCCTGCAAAACAAAGAAAATAAAAGTCTCTGCAATGACAAAACTTCCAGGTATCTATTCCCTTCCTGTGAGCCTGATTCCATTCAGAAGCAGAAATTCTTGCCTTATTTCCTCTAACATCTTTGAAAACAGAGCTGCTGAGTGGACAATTAGCCTAGAGAAGACTGAAAAGTACGAAGTGATGCTTACAAATTGCAGGTACTGTCTTAAACCCAGAACTCAATGTTATTTCATGAATCCAAACTGATTTGATTTTAAAATATAAGAAAAGTCGTCTCAGATGTGTTAGTTTAGTACTGCCCAAAATAGCAATATGATTTAAAATATGTATTGTAAAATACATATAGTCACGGGTATATTTAAGATAAAGTTGAGATAGTTTCTCATATAGAAAGTCAAAACAAAACATAAGAAAGCATAACCAAAATATTCTGATTTGAATCACTTTGCATTTTTTCAGGGTACAGATTAATAAATTGATACTCTCACATCCTCACTGTCAAAACCCAATTTCTCAAAAGCAAACATCAGCAAGTTTGGTCTATGCCCACTGTGGAGTATCATGCTCGACTAAACCACTGGGATAGCAGCAACTCCAAAAAACCCCCCACAAACAAAACCAACCAAACCACAAAACAAAAAACCCCAAAGAAATACCTTTCACCAAAAATTACTGTGAGGAATGTGTCTCCAAACAGTCAAAAAGCCACACCAGACCCTGCTCTGTAGCTGAGCCAGGGCTGTTGCTCTGACTCTGCTCCTTCATGCCTTAAAGCAAAGCGAAGACAAGAGCTTCTAAACCTCTTTGAAAGAAACTCAGTTGCATTTCATTGCATGTCCATATGCTAACAGGATGCTGTGGGACAATCTGGGAATCCTGTGCTAGAAAATGACTGGCACCAAGTTAGAATGACAGAGAAACCAACAGAAGTGGTGGACCGAGAGCTCGTGAGAGCAACACGCAGACAACACAATACACACCAGTTATTCTTGCTCGTATCCCCAGACACAGCTGTTCATCACTGGGGGTTACTAAAGTTGTGACAGCATTAGACAGAGATTGACAGCTGTCTGCTGTATACCTAAAAGCAGAAAACCAGCATGTGTTTTGCTAACTTCCAGCTGAGAGGAATAAACAAACAAGCCAAAGGGGTGTACAGTCATTAGTGTATAGACTGTGATTGACTGAAGCTGTGTGAAACCTCTGCAGAGAAATCCCCAAACAAACCTGTGTTTCCTTTATGATGCCTAGAGTGATCTTAAACTGGAAATACAGATTATATTTACTAAAATATTCCTAAAACTGGGCTAAACTAGAGAACAAGATTGGACTGAGTTGTTGCTTTAAATTAGAACTGTGTTTAGGCTTGTCAGGGCAGCATAGATTTTTCAGATCAAACAAATCCAAATTTACCTTTGGAGTTACATCGATTTTTTTTCCCCTGTTTGTTTTACCTGAATTTTACAAGGAATCTGAATAAAGACCAAACAAAAGGACATGTTTATAAATCTATATCAATTCCTGCATCACTCCATTGAGAAAAGAGCAGTAGCTTTGGCAAGAGTTAACCCACTCTTCCATGCACATGGGATTCAGTCATGTTCTCCATTTCAGACAAGTACTATCCAGAGACTGGCCTACCACAAAATAAATCTGGAGAAACACCACCAACATATATCTAAGTATTACTGTAAATCTCAAGAGACAGAGCTTAATTGGATTCATTTCCTCTACAATTGCTTTCTCAAGGGAAAGAGTTTGGGAATCTTCCTCTGCTGGAACCCTTTCTCCCATGACTATGAAGAAGCTTCAGCAAGTCAGTCATACAAGGATGATATAGTGAATATTCCTCACTTTCCACATGATCTTGGAAGCTGAAACATGGTACTCACTATTGTTACTTAGGCAGCTAAAAAGATTGGCAAAGTTGTAATGTATACAACTGGTAGATTAATAAACATTTGCCATCAGCTTCATGGTCAGTGTTTTGTTCTATCTGCTATGTCCAGTGCTGCCACTGGAGATCAAGCTGCCACATGCTCATCATTTCTTTATGATTCAAATTTCTTAAATTACAGCAAGAGAAAAAGCCCCGAGAAGCAGAAAAGCTGGGAAAAAGATTTCTCCATGACAACCGTCAGACAATGAGAAAAGTTACCCCAAGGAAAATGTGGAATCTCCACCTCTGGAGATGTTCAAAACTTGATGAAACAAGATCCCAAATTTCACTGGCCCTGATTTGAGCAGGGGTTTGAATTAAAGTGTCCTTCAGAGGTCTTATCCAGCATGCATAATTTCCTAACTCTATGAAAGCACTCTGTGAAATTTCTTGTGCTGAAAGAAACAGCAGCAAAACTAAAAGGAAACCCAGAATTTGTGCCATTTATGAATTTTGAAGTTGTAGTGAGTTTTTCATTAATTCCTCCCAAAAGTTTTCAGGAATGTGTTGAAATATATCACCTACCACACCCAAGAGCAACACCTCTATCACCAAGTACCACAACCACAGTTCACGGTCTATTACATTAATTTTTGTCCTTCAGATTTCACTCCTGTCTCAAGTCCTGAGCACTGTCTCTCATTAAACATAGGACACATCTGAGAAAGCTGATTACAACCCAGTGTGGTTAAATCTTATAGGATGCCTTCACTGATCCCAAGTTTTGAATGGATATTTAGTCCTCTAATCTAGTCCAGGTCGAATGGCATGGAAATCCACAATGGTTAATCCCTAAGGTTTTCGTTGACAGGAAGGGCTGTCTGATAACCTGTGATCCATGTTGTGATCCAGCCATGACAGGACTCCAGGAAACTATTCTCAGTTCCAACTAAAATACCAAGCAAATCCAGGTACCCTGAAATCCTGACTGAAGTAACTTACTCAGATACAAACTTGATCACAGAAAGAAGTGTCTTCCTTTGAATGGAAATCCTGGTTTGAAATATGTGTCAAGAAGTGTTATCTAAGCTCAAGACAATTTCTTTGTTTTCATTGATCTATACATATAATTTCATTGATTTTTTCTAATATTTATTCATTTCATTTCAACATGCCAAGTGCAATCTGCACTAACTGCAACTCACTTGACATTTTCCAAATACAACTTTTTCACTTTTGTAATGCTTGTCCTCGTTAGTTACATGTGCAATTACTGAATATAAGATATTAGTAGATTACACACTCCAAATCACTTCACTGACGCTATCCATGAATTCCTGAACAACTGCTATTTCATTTGGTCACTGAACATGGCACAAAGCACATCTATGCATTTCTACATAAATTCTTCTTTGGTTTCTAAATAATAACATTTATTACAATCTGTGCTTTTTGTAGAGATGCCAGTGACACACTGAACCATTCATTCTCTGCTGTACAAAGAAAAGATTCCGACAATTATCTGCATTGGGAAGAAAATATAGCTGTTCTATTTTAAGAAAAAATCTTTTCTTTGAAAGTCACTGTATTAAATAATGTAGTGTTTGTGACTATAACTCTTTCCCTATGCACTGTTTTCATTCGGACATCATTGAGTTTCTTGGTAATTACAATCTACTGCACATCCATTTTCACTGCTATGGTGGCACAGGTAATTTATAAAAATCAAATCTAAAATGCTATGGATAGTAGTCAAGAGGCAGACATGAATCATGTTTCACACAGTTGGAGAATTTGCTATGATTAATTAATTAAAGATTTTCAGTCAGACCTTTCTTCCTTTCATAACTTAATGAGTAAAGCACAAATTAAATATGAAGGTTCAAAGACAATGATTTTCTGAGAAAGGTCTTCTGCCAATAATTTAGGAAAAGAGGTGCAAGCTACTTTGCAATCTCTCAGAGAAGATTATAGAACATAATATCCTGAACAGTATCACTGAAATTTCTTACATGGCAAGGAAAAGAAATAAATACATAAAGCCAAGCTCTTAATTTGGGTTCAGAGCAGCTAGGGGAAAGCTTGTGTAGTCACTAACTTGCATTTCCTCACCTTTTAAAGGTGTTCTTTTGTTCCTTGCTTCTCCCAAGTTTTTATCCCATCAGCTGAATTAGGAAAAATCTGCTGAGCACTGTCACTCTGTTACCCTATTTGAATCAACAGGATTTCATCACTGATCTTATCAATTCAGAGTCAGGGCAACATTTTGATAATCCCATCCCTGAGAACAGATTTCAGGGGAACCTTTGGAAGAGGTATGAATATACCATCAGGATGGGGCTTGACTCCAATTCCATCAATTTCAGTTTAAATACTTCCAACAGATGTCAATGAAGCAAAACTGAGTACTACAGGGGAATTTCTTGTATATTTTTTTAATAAATCCCATTTCTTGGTGATGCAATTCCTCTGCTAAAGATTGCTAGTGGGTTCTGAGGCACAATCATTCTGCTGTGTTGGAAGCTGCCAATACAGTACTCATCAGTTCTGCCAATACAGGAAAACAAGAGAAAACTGAGTGTGTACTCTGCTTTAGCGGCAGAGCCAACAATACGGAGATCTGGAGAAGCAACAATAAACTCCTAATTTCATTTCAGAAATAGCTTTATTTTTCCATTGTTTAAATGGAAAATGGAAATGTTTAAATAAATCCAGTTAACATTATGCCACCCTGCCTACACTGAAATCCATATTTCTTTGAACGTTATGAGAAGAAGGGTGTCCTGAATTTTTATGTGCATGCGCTGATCTTAGCAGCTGATGGGTAAAATCACATAATTCATGCTCCTGAAAGTTTCTCAGAAAAGTAGTTACTGAGGTTAATATTTCATTAATCACCTTCAATGTCAGAGGTGGATTTTTTCTCTGAGCTATCAAGCAGGATTTCTGCAGAAAATAATGAAGTCAAGTGTTAAAACCTACATCACTGTCAATGACTTGCTAAACATATGAATGTACAGGTTAATAAATTAAGGAAGAAGAAAGAACAGAAAAGATGGAAACAACACTCAAAATGACATGGTGCTAATGAGCACTGAACATTGTTAGAGGATGCCAGTCATCCAGCCATCTGCTGAAGACAGGCAAAAGAACAAACAAGGTTAAAGTGAACAGAAGACTTCAAAAATTAATGGTTCACTCAACTCTAATCTGTAAGTTTTGGGTTGTTTTTTTTTTACTGCAGGAAATACTTTGTTAAGATTCTGTGGAGACCCTAGATGCCAAATTTCTCTGTAACTCTCGAGGACATTTCAGTGAATACCAAAATAGGACACAAGAAGCGTACGTTATTTTCTAACCTTTTGAATGGATGAACAGAGACGTGCAGAGTGACTCTGATGTCATAGTCTGAATGACATAAAAATGGAACATTACTGTTAAAATACCTTTTTCACAAGACTCCAGAATAACTAGGTCTTGAGGACAGAATTAGGAGGATAAGGGGAAAATAAGGTTATCTAAATAAATTTATTTTACACTGTAAGAGAATTATGAAAGTTGTCTCACTTTCACATTAAAGCTTACAGCACGTTACATATAGTGGTTTTTGTTGTTTGCAATAAAGATGACTAGAAGCATTTTATTGCTGTTTTGGCTTGGTTTATGCTGGAAATTTACATCTTCTCAACCTCAGCCTTCTGGAAAAGTATCTGCCACAGAAGTCCAACCATAACATTATGAACACCAAGAACTAATACTTTCAGAAATTCAGAGAGGAAGAGAATTTTTTTAGATTCTGTGCATTAAATATTCATCAAAACCAACAATAAACAGCTTCACAGTTAGAAAGCAGTTGGGTGACCTTCCAGATTAAAACATCCATCTCGTTTTCTTGCAATTCTGACTGCAATTTTGCATGCAAGTGCTTTAAAAATTCCTTCCGTTATTCTTCATTCTAAAAAAAAAATCTAATTTAAAACAGACTTTGAAATCCATAATATTAATATCTTCAAGACAAAATGGTAATAAGTTTATTTCTTTTTTGAGAGTTTTTATTTGACTGAACAGCAAAATAAACCCATTACCATATTTTTCAATTAAATTCACAAGTCAGCTAGAAGGCTTCACTATGAACAAGTTGCTAAGCATGACTGGGTGACAAATTATGGTGATGAATTGTCCAGAAGTTACAAGTATCTTGCCAAAACAATAGTCTATTTAAAAAAAAAAACAAAAACAAAAACAAACACTCTTGTTAGGCATTTAATAGCCTCTAGGCCTGATTTAACTCTAGAAAGCTACGCTATTAGTAAATTCCAAACATGAAAATAATATGGCATTATTATTAAACAGTTTTTTGACACCAAGTAGCACAAATATGGCAGAAAGTCTATATACTAGCTACACATGCTCTTATAAAAAGCCATTTGATGATAGCAGCACTCAAACTTCTTGGTTTGTGTGCTACTGCAGCAACACCAAGCAGGTTCCAACCTCGGCCTCCCCATTACTGCCTCTGCCTTCCCCCCCAGTGCGCCTTTTGGGGTTCTCGTTATGCCTGCCAGACACATCTTCTCCCAGCCTGTTTGGCACCTTGCCTCGGCTATTTACATTGGAAAAACAAGGAGACAGCTGGCTGGTGGATTCAGAGAACCTCCTGCTCTAGTTAGAGAAAATAATTGTTCTTCTCCATAAAGCACATTCCTCTTTTCTAATACCAGATTATAGCATCCACAGTGACCTTACTTTCTGCAGATAAACACTATTTCAGCAATGGCCACCACCAGAGAATACCCTGAATAGGTACAGAATGGTGCCTGTGGATTTCTGACACAACAAAATAATTCAAATCCTCAGTAAGGTCTCAAGTGGATGTAAGGCTCACACAAGGATGGATTACTGAGCAACTACAAACCAGGGGCAACAAGAGTCAATGTACCACATCACCAGTCCTTGCTTTTATGTTATGCTTGGGGTACATTTTTTGGGAACATATCCGTGTCTCCTTGTCAGCTGCCTTCTCTCAGCTGAGGCTTGGCATGCTGTACAAGAATGTCTACAGGGTAAAAGAAACTATATTGAAATTTGTTTCTGTCTCTCTAACTTAGGAATATTTTTCTCACCCTTTTTTTTTATATCAGGAAGGCAAAAAATAATAGTGTCAATTCAGACTACCAACATTCACATCTAGACTGATAGCCAACACAGAGGGAGGTAGTGGCAAACACACACGTTCCTGGGCTGAATGATTCATATTTTACCTTGTGCTTTAAGTGGCCTCTCACATACTGTTTTTTTTCCAGCCTCTGTGTTTCACAAACTACAGTTTACAAACTCCAAGGTCTGTCTGTCCTTCGTGTGCAGAGAGCCTGCTGAAAAGAGGCTGCCCTGGTGAAATGTGAGATGAAGAGGCATGCACAAAGTTGCACTGAGTCACAGTGGAGGAAGAAAAAAATAAATAGGTAGAGAAAACAATGCAGAGAAAGGAAGATACCAGGGAGGAAACAGTGTATGGGGAAGAGGATAGAAGAAACAAAAATGAAGGTAAAAACCAGACTGTTGGGGGATGGTTAGCAGCACAAGGCCACGATGCTGCAGAGTATCTCTGGCCTGAAGCAAAGTTCTGAGTGAGCGGAACAGTATGTATGTTATCAGGTCCGCGTGACCTTGTGGCTGAACACTAGATGAAAACAGGAGGCTGAACATCTGGGCCTGGACCCTCAGATAGGTTGTAACCAAGCCATAACAGAAGATACTAACCTACGTAATGCCTAACCAATCACTACTTGCAAAAACAAGATGCTATCCAATCATGTACTGACACTCAAATTGCTGTAATGTAACTAAAAAGTATAAAATCATATGCAGTTCCTGCAAGTAGTTGAGACAATAAAAGGTAGTCACTACCTTCGGTCTCCCATCGTCTTCCGACACCAGTCTTCTACTGTAAGAGCAATATGTTATCATGATTAATAAAGAAACATGAGCTGCTCTGTTCACTGTACCAACAAGCAACATAAACATTCAAATCTATGTCTTACAAACACCAAGTATATGCCCCATATAATTTTCCCTATGACTCAAGAAAACCAAAGGAGTATGATGACCACATTCTCCGCTGCGCTTCAGAACCTGTACAGGCAGTGTTATGTTACCCTTACCAGAGGTGATTCCCCCATGTCTGTCTGAGCTGAATCAGACAAACACACACATCACCAAAGTATGCTTCATCCAGAACCTTACAAACTAACCTCTCCTGGGAAAATATAAAACAAGCAACCAAGTTGTCTCAGAATCAGTAACACCCTTTCACTGATCTCTTTACACGCAGCATCCGGGTCACAGAAAACTTCTGGTAACGTTGCTGGTTCGGCTCCTTCGAGAGCACACATTAAAATACTGTCCTTAATTATCAGACAGCGGCTTCTCCATCCAGCACATGTGGGAGTATTATAATTGCCCACATTTGATTAACTTTTATAGTTACAATAAAAGGCACATCTCTGGCGCATGGTCAGTTTTTGCTGCTGAATGCCAAGTGCCTACTCTGTTAAAGTATCAAAGTGCCATAGCTTGTAAGTGAAATATTTACATATTTATTATTTTTCTTTAACAAGCATAAAGCAATGCACTTTCCTCTAACCTTGTTACAGAAAATGATTGAATCACGTTATCTGAAATTTGCACACAGCAAACACACACACATACACAAACAGCTTGAGGCAGACATTCAGCCTGAAATATTTCACTGCTGATTTAAGTTTAGCAAAGTTATAAGCAACTGGAAATGGAATTCCATTATGGAAAACATCATCCTTCCTTAACTGTAGACATCACTACTATCTGTCTAGTACAATCATAAAAACTTTTCTGAATGAACATCATGGTTGGATCTCTCCGTGTTTGTTCACTTACCTACTCAGGTACTTTCAAAACCTACACACACCAGCAGCCCTGGTTTACACATTTAGAGACTGGGGCTGTAGTTTGCCTGGACAAACTTCTTCATTGACAGCATGAAATGGTATTTTGGTAGAAGTCCAAACATTTTGCTCATGGTATGTCTCAGCTGACACAGTAACATTTTTTTATTTTATTTTATTTTAAGAAGCAGACTATTACTAAAAAGGATTTCGATGCATAATTAAACTTTCCAAATATTTCATCATGTGAAATCTGAGAGGAGTATCCCCACTACCTACTCCATTCGAGCAACGGATTGAGGGAGCAGCACATGTGGCAGCGGGTGTCTGTCCCTCGCTCCCGGAGGTACCCCATTCCGGTGTGTCCATGCCATTCTCAGAGCCATAGCACACCTCTTTGTAACCCAGGAGGAGAACGACTATTAGCCCAGGCAGAGTAAGATGTTCATGGCCTTCAACTTGTTTTATTCCCCCCGCTTATGACGATGGCATTATGAATTCCAGATAGCCCAATGCTCTCACTATTATAAATCCACAAGAATTAAAAAAGCAGAGAAAACTAAGAGCAGAAGCAACATGAGATTTTTTTTCTCCCTCAACCTAGTAATTTATATGCAGAACACAGGCAACAAGCCTACATTATGCAAAATAATAGCACAGATTAAATTCAAAGTTTGGGGGATCCGTAGGTCTTGTGTACACATATTTTCTCTTGCATATTTAAGTTAGCTCTAAACAGGAATGATTTCTCTATTGTCAGAATCATTAATGTTTGAATTTTTTTTTTCATGCATTGTGAAATATTTCTAATACACAGTGCAGTGGGATCTGACTGTAGTAAACTTTTTTAAGGAACTCCAACATACAACAAAGCAGAGCTCACAAGCAGTGCAGGAGGAGATAAGATTGCCCAACAAAGGGTGTTTGCATGATTCATTCAGGAGAGTACTACCCAACAGCAAACACCAGGTGCTGTTTCCAACACACAGCAGATATATAACATTGTGACTTTCACTTATGTTTTAAATCACGCACCTTCTTTGTGGTATAGCTTCATTGGGAGCTTTCATACAACTACTGGACAATCCAGCCCAGACTGCTGAGAAGAATCCATTTTATACATGCTATCTTCCCCAAATGTGTTTACCAAAAAGACAGTGAAGCCTGCTACAGGCACAGATCTGACATGGTTACAAGCTCACATGGCCCTTACTCCTACTCAGGAAGAAAAAAAAAAAGTTATTGCAGGAAAATGTCTATTTAGCTATCAAGTACAGGGAGCTCAAGCAGCTGTAATATCCACTGTCTCTATAGTACAGACTGATAATTAATGTGGGAGAAGGGAAAATATTCTTAAAATATTCTAGAACTAAGAAAAGGAAAGGAAAGGATTTTGGCTACCGGATGGCTTCTGGAATTTCTGAACCTGCTATTCAGATTCCCTAGCAGTGATGGAGAGAAGGATGTAGGGTCCGTACACTAGAAATAAACAGATATTAATACACCTGAGTCATCTATTTGCTGTGTTATCACACCTCTGCTTTTGCAATTTTGCTGATGTCTTGACTAAAAGTGTCACGCTCTGTATTGGCACTGACTTATCTCATTTCACTATCTTCCATTTTTCAGTAACGGGCATGTTCTGTACCTGGAAGACTTTAATTATAATAATGGATTGTTATTAACATGTAGCTTAAGCCATGACATTGAATAAAGATTAAAAAAAAATTGGTTGGAATTTACAGCTAGTAAATTGTTCTATAAAAATACAGCTCTGCAGCAATTTTAATTTTCTGCATACTAATTACTGAGGAAGAATTTCAGGCCTCATTGACACATAAACCAATATTCCCACTTAATTCAGTGGGGCCAGGTTTAGGTCCCCACCATTTTACAAAGTCAAAATTTATAAACATACACTCGTGGCTTCAGCATTCAGGATTTGCATGGAAATCCAGTTGGTATAGACCTAGTTTCCAAAAAAAAAACCAAAATCTAGAACAAATTCAATCAGTAAGAGATGGAAAACTATGTGGAAAAACAAGACAGAGAGAATGGGAAAGGCAGATGCTCTGGAGCAGTTCTGGTCTAAGTCCTGACTTGTAAGCATGCCACACAAAGTATAGTAGTACCTTACTTTCTGGTATTGTGTGCCCTAATAATTTGCTGTCTCCAGTCAGGTGCTCAGGCACTCTACAAATGCCAGGGATGTCACAACTGGAGTATCCAGCCGGGCTGTGAGAACCTGTGGTTCCCTATCTTTACCTGGAGTGACAACACATAGTTCTTCCTCCTATGGAAACTCTTAACATTTCTTTCTATAGCTGATTAGCTACTATATACCCCCTACTAAAAACAGGTAAAACCTAATGTATCTTGGAATAATGTACATCCACAGAAGAAGCACCAATTTTATGCAAACAACAGGTAATTCGTTTATGCTAATTGAAACAGCTTCCACAGACAAAACTGAAAGAAGACCTACTGCTTGGAAGCACACTTGTGGTTAGGTTAGGTTAGGTTAGGTTAGGTTAGGTTAGGTTAGGTTAGGTTAGGTTAGGTTAGGTTAGAGAACTTGCCAGTATTCCTGATCTTGCTCCAAACTAGTCCTCTGTGGAAATTTTCCAGTTGGGTTTCCCACACTCCAGTTGAGCACTCCAGTTTTTCACCCATGGCTGTTGCCACCAATTTCTCCTCTCACTTCTGTTAACAGCTTCCTGTTCAGCCCTTTCTGTTTTCTCACACGAGTCTGCTCTCTGTCTCCCAAGGTTGTCAACAAAGTCACATCACTTCAGGAGGCTCCCACACAGAACTAGCTGTACTGGGGACAGTTGCTTAACCACCAAATGCTACAGCTTCACATTTGTCAGCAGTGCTGGGTAAGGAGCCATTTTTAGTCCCTGGTTGCTCATCCCTGCCCTTATACTCTTTTCTTCCTTCTCTCCTGCTGCACAGTCAACCAGACAATGAGGCTTATCCAGGTGAAAAATGACATTTCTCTGCTGGTTTGATTTTTCAGTCCAGAGGCAGTAACACAAACACATGAAGAAGGCACGAAGGGTACAGAGAGCTGCCAAAGTCAGCATCATTACTACTAACTGTCCACAAAAATCACATCCCAAAAGGGGGGTGGTTTTGTGATCAGCTGCAGGTGGTCAAATGCCACACTGTCACCAGAAAGGATGCTCCAGTCCCCTACTTTTTTGCCAGTACTAGCAGTCATGCTGATGTATAGTCTGTTGGATCTGGGGTTTGACTGACTTCACAGACCCACCAGAGAGGCATCAGACCATGTTCTTTCCATGTGGATTTAGATCAGCTTAAACCAGACTTGATATATTATCCCAAAGCCTTTTCTGGACTTAGGTTATCCTTACCCATCTCCTCACAACTGAGCTGTAGTATCATTAGAGCTCCAGGCCTGACAGAACAAGAGTAGCAGAAACAGAGATTTGGCTTATGTGGAATAGTTACTCAATTTAGTAGATAAACAGCTTTAATCTCCTAGTATTACCTGTTTCTTATCTGGCTAGAATAAAAAGAAATAGAAAGAATCTATCTCTATAACCTAACATTTTTTAAAACCATTTGCACACGAGATTTTAGGCGAGTTTAAAAATATGGTTTATTTTCTAAGTACCTAGAATTCTGGCATACTAAATAAAATATGTTTACTGCTAAAAATAATCTGTCACATTTTACTGTAGGCCTTTTAATATAATTTGTTAGCTAGATTTCTTCTAGATAAAGGATTATATATTTTCTAGTAACTATTGTTAATATTTCTAGGCACTGCCCTACGCATGCAAATAAACAGCGCAGGTAATAAGATCATTTTCAAGGACATCACTTACAATTTCTAAACCCATCCCAAAGGACCCTATAATTTTTACTATCACTTCCCAGGGTGTGGGTTATGTATTGTGTTACCTTCTTAAGTCCCGGTGATTCAAGAAGTGAGCAAATGTCACTCCAGTCTTCAGAAAGAGCAAGAAGAGGGACCTGGGTAACTCCAGACCTGTCAGCCTCACTTCCATCCCAGGAAAGGTGATGGAAAGACTTGTTCTTGGTGCTGTCTCCAGGCACATCAAGGATAGGAGGGTTGTTAGGAGCAGTCAGCATGGTTTTACCAAGGGGAGGTCATGTCTGACTGACCTAATAGCCTTTTATGAGGATATAACCAGGTGGATGGATGATGGTAGGGCAGTGGGTGTGTTTTTTCTGGATCTCAGTAAGGCATTTGACACTGTCTCCCACAGCATCCTGGTGGGCAAACTGAGGAAGTGTGGCCTGGAGGGGAGAGCAGTGAGGTGGATTGAGAGCTGGTTGAAGGGAAGAAGCCAGAGTTGTCATTAATGGGGCAGGTTCTGGCTGGAGGCCTGTAACTAGTGGAGTCCCTCAAGGGTCAGTACTGTGACCAGCACTGTTCAATGTCTTCACTGATGACCTGGATGAGGGAATAGAGTGCACAGTCAGCAGGTTTGCTGATGATACAAAGCTGGGAGGGGTGGCTGACACCCCAGAAGGTTAGGTGAGAGGGACCTGGGGGTCCTGGTAGACAGCAGGATGACTATGAGCCGGCAATGTGCCCTCGTGGGCAGGAAGGTCAATGCCATCCTGGCGTGTGTTAGAAGGGGGGTGGTTGGTAGGTCAAGAGAGGTCCTTCTCCCCCTCTACTCTGCCCTGGTGAGACCACACCTGGAATATTGTGTCCAGTTCTGGGCCCCTCAGTTCAAGACATACAACTCCTCGAAAGAGTCCAGCTCAGGGTCACCAAGTTGATGAAGGGAGTGGAACATCTTCCTTCTGAGGACAGGCTGAGGGAGCTGGATCTCTTCAGCTTGGAGAAAAAGAGACTGAGGGGTGACCTAATTAATGTCTATAAATATGTTAAGGATGGGTGTCAGGAGGATGGATCTAGACTCATCTTGGGGTTGGCCAGTGATAGGACAAGGGGCTATGGGTCCAAGCTGGAACATAGAAAGTTCCATCTTAATATAAGGAAGATCTATGTCAATGTGAGGGTGACAGAGCACTGGGACAGGCTGCCCAGAGAGGTTGTGGAGTCTCCTTCTCTGGAGACATTCAAGACCAAACTCGACGCATTCCTGTGTGATCTAACTAAGGTGATCCTGCTCAGGCAGGGGGGTTGGACTAGATGATCTTTCAAGGTCCCTTCCAACTCCTAACTTTCTGTGACCTGCTCATGCATTCTGCTGAATCTTTAAAGAACATCTTTTCTCAACATCTCTAGAAACAAGTGCAAAGCTCATCTCTTCACACAGCACCTCAGCAGACACGTACCTGTACCTCTCTCTCTCCCCACACTCTTATTGAGGTTCCACTTTCTAAATATTTGTCAATAAGCTCTTCCATTATCTCTTCCTTTCTCTGCTAGCTGTGGCAAGTTTCCACACGCATTTAATTCCATTCCCTTCTCCACTAGAAACACACACCTCCACTGAGAGGTACACCTCATGTTGTAGTGGTATTCTTAAATAGATTTCACTGTGAAACAGCATTTGTGTTACCTCCAGAGAGCCTTGAGGTTACAAGTAAAACACTAGCGAAACCACTGCCGTACCTCAAAATAGATGCAGCGAATTAGCGGATTTTCCTGTCGTGAGGCAGTTTGTGAGGCTTTCCAAAGGGACTAGAGGATCAAGACTTTAAACAGGTGTCTAGGCCCGTTTCACTTTAAATGAAGTGAAATGCTATTTTTGTACTTCTCTCCAGCACCCTTGAAGGTTTGCTACTGTTTTGCAGCTTTTCCCTTCTCTTATTGTTTCTGTCTGAGAGAAGCTTCATGGTAACTCCTGTCAAATTTATTCCTCACAACCAAACCCAGGCTTAGTGCTCTATCCCAATCTGCATGTGGCCAGATAGGGCAATAATGAGCATGGGGACAGTAAAAACCTTAAAAGCTCATGCTTCAGTTCCTGCCAGCTGTAGAAATTAGAGACAGTATCTGACTTTTCCCATAACCAACAACACTTTGAGAGTATACACTGGGTCATTTTCTAAGAACTAATGTATGTGATTCCCAGGGCTGTTGAGAGGATTCTTCCTGTTCTCTAACAGAAATCACACAGTTAAAAACAATTAATAATGGTAATAATCACTAACTTCATCGTGGTTCTTTGAGCTATCATTAAAAAATAATATTTCTAAGCCAAGAGAATCTTACCAGGAAAATGTAAAGGCAGAGATGGTGAGACAGGATACACCTGTCTCCGTCTAGAGGGCAGAAAGGCAGCAGAGCAGGAGGGAAGCATGGGAATTAGGGAACAGAGCTATGTGCTGGCCCTGTTCTTAGGTGCTTTCCTGATCATCACCCCTGGGATGCCACTGTCATGGACAGAATACTAAGCTAGATAGAAAAATCAGGCTAACTGAACACATTTACACTTCTAGCTCTACAATTGAACATCCCAGACTTCTAAATGTATTTTTGCCTGTTTAGAAAGAAGGTACTGTTACTGATTTTACAAAAAAAAAAAAAACAAACCGAAAAACAAGGCACAGGAAGGCTAAGGACTAAGCAAGGGTTACCCCCACATTCTGTAGTAGACCAGGATGCACATCCCAGAGTCCTAACCTACAGCTACTGTCAGCTATTTCTCCCTCAGCCCTTTCCTTACAAATCAAATATGGTATATTCGTAGCAGGGGGTAACAAAATGCGAGACAACATTATGTATCCTGTCAATGAAAAGCATGACGCCTCATGCTCTCTGTAGTTCAATCTTTACTGTTACCTCAAGGTAGAAGGGGTTGAATTTGAGAGGGACAAGGAAGGGATTTCTGCAACCCCTCCAACAACCTGCATTGACACCCTTGATCTATAAACAGCAAATATCTTTGAAAACTTAGATTTTCCTTCAGTTAACCCAACTGGGTGGACTCATGACAACGTAAACTATATGGTGAGCTCAGCTGAGAGCAGTCTTCATCCCAGTTCTGTGTACCAGAGCTTACATGCTTTGCCTTCAAACGAAGTGTAGTCAAAGAGATGTGCCACTTGACTAAATTTCCTCTTGATGTACTTTTTTAGCAACGCTCCATTACTTCAGCACCACAATTTCAGCAGAGTCATACTCTCCAATCTGAGGTAAAGTCAAAAATATTCCATGTTACCCATAATTTGGCCACCTCCCCAAGTGGGATTACTGCAAAATCCAACTATGGACTCACAGCCAGCTGTGCAACAAACTTGGGTTTTCACTTAGTGAGCAGCGCGCTCTGCTCCAGGCCAGTCTAACTGTGAGAATATTTCAAGACACCTGCATTCTTTGTCAGAGAAGCTGAAGGGAACACACACTCACTTAAAGCTCTATTAACATGCACTTAAAGACCACTAAGGTCTTTAAAGATGAGAGCTGCCTCAAAAAAGGAATAAAGATTTAATTGTCATTAATCATAGCATGACCATGAGCCGGCAGTATGACGTGGGCATGGAAAAAGGTGAATATTTACGTTGTGTGCAGATAGAGCTGATAATACCTTATCTCCAATTCTGCATGTACTTTACCATCAACTGTAGTTAAAGGAAATCAACACAGAAGAGGGATGCTTGTAAGCCTAAGAAATTAGATTTTGGTTGGGATTGTGTTCGTTGGTTTTGTTTGTTTTTTTTTTAATAGAGGCCAGAAGGAAGGGCCTTCTTTAAATTTAGCAAAATAAAAGCCAAGAGGAAATATAATTGATTTCTGCAAATATATGATAGAGGTACACACAAAGAGGAAAAGAGTACTTAGTGTGAAGAACAATATTGATACAAGTAGAAATATGAATACATTTGACCATAAATAAATTCAGGCTGGAAATTAGAAAAAAAGATTTTCAATCACTAAAATAATGAGGTTCTGCAGCAACTTTCTAAAAGGCATAGTGTATTTTATCTGGTTTTGAGAAAAGACATGATTAATTTATTAGAAGTATGACAATTTGTCTGCATGCAATAGGAGGAGAAAGCCTTGATAATGGTTTTATTTTCCTATGACAGTCTTAAAATAGCTGGATCCTGCCTGGAGAACTGGATTCAGTCCCTCATGCTATCAGGAAACTCCTGTAGGATGTGAAGCAAGCCACCCTTACCAAGCTGCTTACATACACTCACAAATCAGACTCACAAGACCTGGTTTAGTGACCCTAGATTCTAATCTGCAACTGTAAGGAGCAATTACAGCTGCAACTGAAGTAAAAAGAAGCTGGACTTTGAACACAGAAAACATCCTCCAATGCTAAGCAACCAACAAATTTACATCCTAGTTACCTTGATGGGGGGTACCCAAAATGGGGAGGGGGGAGAAAGGGAGTTTGTCTTCATACCTGTGCATCCAAGTTACACATTACTACAATAGAGATGAACCCAAACATCTCAAAACCAACCAAAAAAACCACAACAAAACCCAACCCTAAAACAATGTTTGCACAGTGCACATAGAAAGCAATTGCTAGGAAAAGCCTGGAAGAAAAAAAAAAAAAAAGAATGATGTGGTGAGAACAGACTTGGCACAGTGTGCAGTGAAACAGGCTCAAGTCTGCACATTTACTAACGGAAGGAAAAAGCCCTAACTGTGGAATTTCTGTTCCTTCAGTGTGTACAACTCTTCTGTGCCTGAACAAGGCAGAATCTGTGGGGAAACCCAGTGTGTGATCATGTAATTAAAGACTATATCATGATGATGATTAAATACTTACATGAATGAGCTGGCTGCTGTTAGCATATAGGGCTGAATGCAAATTATTTTTCTTTTCAAATTCTGCCTTGACTTACTGGGGAGAAGAATGGGAAACACCAGTTCCTTCTCTTCTGTATTCCACGAGGCTTTGATTTCCCTTTGTAACTCTTATATTCCCTTCTCTTTTACTGTCCTTGGCTATCTTATCTTTCTGTTTTTGAGAAATAATGCCTTCAAGAGATGTAGCTCAAACTTTATCTTGTAATTGTGTGTGCTCAGCGTTTAACAGGGTAAAAAGAGAAAGAGGTTAGTATACTGTGTGAACACTGTTGCACTTAGGAAAATATCTGTGAAGGCATAGTGCTATCATTTGTTCTCTTTAACCTTTATTAAAAAAAAAAAGAGAAATAAATCTATATAAAAACCATTTTCACTGCACGAGATTCAAAGAGCTTTTAGTTGACAACTGGGTTGCCTGCAGGCTGGACAAATTGTGTATGGGTTATTATTTTATTTATAAATTTAATTCCTAAGAGCTAGTGTGTATGTCTGAGAATATGCCAGGTTAAGGCCGAGAAACTAAAAATTTCCCTGATTTGCAGGAGGGAGGGAAGGTCCCTCTTGGTGCCTTTTTTCAACACCAAAGACAATGACATACAGAGACACACAGGGACATTTCTAGGCCATTTAATCTTCCCACACCTACTGCAGTGGCACTCATTTATTTTAAATGTTTCGCTTTGAGATCAGTTCAAATCTGAGTGAAGAACTAATGATCTTACTTTTGGAGATGCTGAACACGAGTCTTGGGTGAACTCAGTGACAGCTGTTGATACTCAGCATCCCCTGAAACTCAGCATTAGTACATCAACCCACTGATTTCATGTACAAAGTAGCTATCTAGAGAAACAAACATATTGTTACTCAATTAATTTGGAAGATAATGTGCTGTTTGTTTTGCCAAATAGATCTGCTTTAAAAAAAATCCATTCCACTCCAATATTGGGTATATCATTCTATTTTCCTATAGATATGTCCAAATAGGCTTCTCAGAGACAGATGAACATTATTTCCAATGTTTACTTATTTTATGGTATGAATTAGCCTGTGTCAACATAAAGGTTTTTAACAAGGAAAACTCTTCTGTCATAGAAATTGGTATGGTTTTAATTAAAATTCATTTTCATGAACTTTGCTGAGTAAAACCTGAGCCAGAGGAAAAAAAAAAAAAAAAACAAATGGAGAAAGAACACAGAAGAAAAGCAGACAAGGAAAGTGGAACAATAACAAAAAACCCAACCTTCCAACACTCGTCTTAACCTCACCAAAATGACAAAGGGCACAACACTTTACTCCTCAGAGTGAATTGCAAGAAAGAACAGCAGGTATGGGACAGCAGAGTGTGGGGACATGGATCAGGAAAGGAATGTTTGATCAGGGCTCACAGAACGGATGACTACAATAATGAAGTACCTTTCTCAATCAGAGGAATCTATGCTCTGGATGTTGAACCACAATTAAGAGTGCAAAATAAAGTTAAGTATTAGCACTAATTTTTCACTCTCTATATCAAAACCAGTACAAAGCAAGTCTGAATGGTGTATCCTTCCATTGTGCTGAGAGCTAAGTAGGGAAGAGCAGAGAAGTCCCAGGGAAAGGAATAAGCTCCAAGCCTCAGGATCCTTCACACGGAGATTACTCCTTGTTTCTTACTTCCCCCACCTCCCATCTTTGTACATGTGGAAAAGACAGTTAATGTGAACAGCAAGCAGAAACACAGTATCCAGAATAATAATTTGAGACAAGGCAAACTGTGAGCCAGCAATTAAGTTCATCCCACTAGTTTACACATCTCATAACATGGAAAAATTAAATCCTTTTTTCTTTGCTTTCCCTCATCTACCTTTGTCTACTCATTTGTCTTGAACCTTGTTCCTTGAGGTTTTTTTTTCTTCTACAATCACAAATATGCTTCCACTAACTCCCCATTCCACAGTACCTGCTACAGACCATAAAGATATCTGTGCAACAAATTGACAGATCTGTCTGTTCAGTGATCACAGCTTCTGCCCGATGAGCTGGGGTAATAAATCATTTCAGCAGATGAATTTGTCATCCCAGCACTGTAACTGTGTAAGAGCAGCAGGGGCAATAAGCCTCCAGGCAAAGGAACAGTAGAAAAGCCTAAATTAAAATCTAAAGGGGAAAATTACAACAATAAGGAGGATGTTAGAATGAGACCATTTGGAGAGCATGTAACCAGTGTAATCCCTAAACTTGGTAGAGCTGCAATTCAGCACAACCACATACTGTCACAGAATCACAGAACGGTTTGGGTTGGAAGAGACCTTAAAGCTATCCACTCCCATGCCCCTGCCGTGGGCAGGAACAGCCTCCGCTAGCCCAGGTTGCCCAGCGCAGCCACAACCTCATTCTCACCATTCATACCTGGAACAAGCTGAACCAAAGCCAAGCTGGGACGGCAACGTGCTTGCTCCCACTTTCTGCCATTTGGAGGGCTGGAGTCAACACTTGTTTCCACCTCCATGAGTTCAGCCACTGTGACATACTGCTCAGTGTTCACCTGTGTCAGGGCACTACTGGCTGATGCTCTGAACCACAACAAAACTCTGGCTACTGTATCCAACCGGGTTTGGCTTCACTTCAGATTTCCACTAACTACACAGTCCCCCAGTTGTTTTGACCCAACTGGAACCCCCTACTCTGCTACACCCTGTAGACCCCACGTGATGAACTACTAAGAGCAGCTGCTTTTAAAGATGACATTTCTCATGCATGTGAGTTTCAGAAGAGGTCTGTGGCTAACCTTTTCCGCTGCTTAGTTCTCTGAAGCAGAGCAGCAGCCAGTAACTCTGAAAGGCGGCATCAAACACATAAAATAACGTACAAAAAAGTTTCTTTAAGCCCAAACCTACAAAGCAAAAAAGTGCAGTGAGTTTGCTACAGTTAGAGTCAATGGCTAAGCCAGGAAAAGAGCAAGCCTAAAATATTAAGCCAGGAGAATAGTAGGCTATAAATGGTTAAATCTCATCAGAAAATGTAAAATTTGCCACATTTCTTACTGTCCCTCGCCCCTCAATCCCCCTTGGGTTCAGTACCTAATCAGACAATAGAAAAAAAGTCCAAAACCTATCACAGCCTACAACCTCGAGACAAATTATTTCTATTAAAAGACAACCTAAATTTTCACCTAGTAATTGTGCAAAAGCCACAGTCAGGATTCTGCATGGAAAGAAGGCCAAACAAACAGCCTTTCTGTCTGCACAAGGTGACATCAGGTCTACAGCACAACTGCCTGATGACCCACGCCAGCCTTCAATGCCTTTGACAAGACTCAGCTGTAAAGCAGCTCCAGAGGTGTAGCAAGGAAGAGACACCACAAACACACCCTTCAATATGCAAACAGCTATGCAAATGCACTTGTCATCAGTCCTGCTTACAGCAGGGGGACAAAACAGAAAGACACAAAGGGAGTAAGGAGCTGGTGGCATGGAAGATTCCCAAGTAGCGGCGACCTCTGTCTCCTGACACTGAGTGTACACCAGGTAAGGGGCACGGTGGGATTTCACAGCAGTGAGTTTTGCTCAGTGAACGGGCGGTCAGATGTGACAGTGTCAGCCCAAACAGGAGGACACATTAGGGGCTGCTACTGTAGACTGGCTGACAGGCAAGCTAATTAGACACCTAGATTACTTCACTGTAACTTCCTCAGACATTCTTGAAACAGTGCCAACTGCTATAATTAACTGAATTCCTGTTAATAAGTCTATTGGATTGGTCTTTGATATCTTTAGAGGCAGACTACAAACAATTTAACCAATACATGAGTATAATACAGATCATCCCTTTACAATACACTTCATGCAAAGATGGATTTACTGGGCAAAGTTATACAGGTACACAGGTGGTTATGTCAGCACTACTGCCCCATTTCTGTTTTTTTTAGAAGTACCACATGGTTGGGGCTGGAGCAACTTATGAAACTGCAATCAAGCAAAAGGGAACTCAAGTATCTCCTTCCATAAATACAAGTTGCCCTCAAACACACCACCACCACCAAAAAAAAAAAACCAAAACCCCAAAACATTATTACCCAGAGTTACCATCACTCCACCTCTTATTGCCTGCACAGCAGAATTACCTTATGCCTGTAAACTACAAGAGGGTGACATTTTGGGAGTCTTTACCTTGCTTCACACCAGCTAAGTTATCACAGCCCCGAAACAGCCTAATAGAAGCAAAGGACAGGACAAAAATCCCATAATTCTGCTCCCAAAATTCTGATTGCAGACTTCTGATAAGACTTGGTTGCACTGTGCTTCAAGTGTCAAAGCATGTCACCTGAGCCCCAGTACGTCCCTGTATGAGTACTCCCAAACATAGCAAATGTGTGTAAAATACACCTCAGTACAGTTATGTTTGTGGCTTATCAACTACCACCCAGTAAGTCATTAAATCGCAGAAACTCAATTGTGGGTCTCACCCCAAAGACTGCTGCTTCTGCCGAGATGGAATTTCGTATGTGCATATCCAAACAAGTTTTAATCTGTCTAATGGGCAATACCAGCAGTCAGCACAAGAAGTAGCCTAAACACTAATTTCTGTAGCTAGATCAGGACCAGTCTTGCAGCTCTACAGCTTACAGTATCTGCCCTCTACAATTCCAAACCACTGCATACACTGAAATGAGGAAAGTGAGAGATTACAGTCTCTGCAATAGAGCAATAACTGAGCTTTGTCCCATTTATTGAAATGCACTGAGACCCACAAAATTTGGAAAGTAGCCTATGCTGTTGCTCAAGATTACTGCTCTGACAATGAAAATCTAGCTCTCCTATCATCAAAGCACCAAAATACATTATAGATCAGGAACAGCAATGAGAAACACAGCTGTAAAAGAAACATATAAACAGGTCTCACTTTATTTTAATGTTTTGGAGGGGAAAAAAAACCAAACAACAAAACAACAAAAACAGCCTCTCTCCATCACCAAAATGCATTAAAATATTTTCTGCACAGCATCCACCATATTCAAGCACCGAAGGATATCACTAAAAAAAGACTAAGTGAAATCACCAAAAGTGCTACCAGGCTATATAAATGAGGAGTAGAATAATTTCCTAAAATGATTACCCACTAATGATAGCTTTGAGGTGATAAAATACCAAGTCAGTGCCAGATCACACTCTGGAATAACATGATAATATTTCCTCTTCCTAGGTAAGTGGAACAATCACACCATTTATGATAACGACAATATAAACAACCTTATGTCTCTAGACTAGAGTAGTAGTAACTGTAGTTAAAATGGCTTTTTTTTTTAATTCCACTTGCAGAAATGATGAAAATATATGCAAGGAACATCTGTGCTCTTGATAATACCTATCTAAAAAAACAGCATGCAGTATTTTACATGATTTTGACAGATACAGAGAGCATCACTGCATGGCCATGTGATGATCAGATCTGTGTTCCACTTTGGAATTCATGAAGGTAGGCAGCAGTGGGCCTCTCTATCTTCCAGGAACAGTGTACATGTAAAAGATAATCACAGCTTGCTTTTTTTTTTTTTTTTTTTAAGTTTCTATCTATTTTTCTGTCAAAGATAACCTTGAAAATGTAAAGGAAACAAAAATGATAGACAGATTTTCTAGGTTTGGAAGGATTGAGACCTACATTCAGCTTCAACAGAAGGATAGAAGTGAGAAGCATAAAAATACACCACCACCACCCCTCCAAGCAACTTGATTAAGCTTGAGGTATACCAAAAAACACCAACCCTAAAAACCACTCAACCCTCCTCTTGTCCAGATTACTTAAGAAAGCAAAGCAGGGAGTTCCCTAACTGCCTCGGTGGAAACATCTTTAGCTGTGACCTGTTTCTCATGGCAATGACAACAGAACAATCTTGTTTTAGCCAGTGAGGATCAGACAAGAAGCCGTCTTGCAGTCCCCTCCCAATCTCAACTGCTACACCATTTCTCTGGGTTTACCCCCTTCTTGAAGAGGTGCTGTATTGTCTTGACAACGTCCAGCTGAGAAGTACTTCCCTTTTGTCTTCATATTTATGTGTCATGGAGAAATTCTGACAGAGTGACAGCGAGCTATCTTCAAGTACATAAAGTGAAGTTATAAAAAGAACAAGAATCAATTACTCCCCTTAATTAATGAGGACAGAAGAGGAAGTAATGAACTTAAGCAGCATCAGGGGAAATTTAGGTCAAATACAGTTACTGTGTGAAGTTTCACGCAGCAAGAAGAAAAGTTAGGCAAATGAACCAGCCGCCAAGGGAAGTTAAAGAGGCCTCATCAGCAGTACACAGCCAAGGTTAGAAAGCTCCCTGGAGGATGGCTGAGGAAAAACGAAGCCATTGCTATTCCCTCAGTGGGAGAATGGACAAGAGGTTAAACTCAAAGCCTCTTTGAACATTCACAATTCCTTTCCTCTTTTTTTCTTCTTTCCTCCTTAGAAACATCTTCCCCTATTTTTTCACATTGCGTTAAGTTTTCTGCTATCAGATATTCAATGTTTTTTCAAACCTCCACAGGAACAGTATGTATTATTTTATATATCGAATCTTATTATTATTTAATATTAAAGTCTTTCTTTTCCAAGTCCCATGGTTTTCTGTCACATCAGGACTTCCAATAGCAAAGCCATCCAGAAATCTGCAGCAGTTCTCATTCCAAGAGACACACACAGGAATACAAGCAATACTAGCATGGTTCTTTGCAAAACCCATCTCTCACTTTCTTTCTACTTTTTAATTCATGTTACCCATGTTATCCAGGCAATAAAAGTATGAAAAAAAAAGTTTTTCTTCCCAACTTGAATCCTTTTGTTTTGGTTTTAAAGGGAAAGTCCAGACAAGCTTGTTATTACTATTGTTGCTTATAATTCATCTGAGCACAGAATAAACTGAAGTGAACTTGATGGGAGAAAAGTCAATATATTTGTACTTTTTATTAGGATTTCTAAGGAGTTCTTATCTCTGATGTTGCTTCCCACTTAAAGAGAAGCTGAAAAAGCATAAAATTTAAAAGCAAAANTGTAATTACAACAAAATCAAGAGTTCTGCAAATTCTTATCAGATTATGCATATCTTTTCCCACTTAGCCACACAGAGTCCATAATGACATTATGGACTCAACTGGAGTCTAGATGTCCTTATGCAGCTCTTACCTTTATGAGCACAACACTACAGAGCCATCTTAATGGTTGAAAGATTACAGGATTGTGACACAGTTGCCAGCCTTACTACCGAAGGAGTAAGTTAAACACAACACAAAATAATCGTTTATTGATCGTGAAGATCACGAGAGGTAACGAGATGACCACGTGACTTTGAACACAACACTCCATTCACTCCAGTACAGTAGTTTCCCTGGAGAATACCTTGCATCCAGTAAGGCTAATGCAAACAACACACCAGTGTCAATACCAGGCTCCATGTGAACAAATCATCAAGGACTGGGCAGTGCACTGCCTCGTAAATGCCACAAGGTCTATGCATGATTGGTACTGCACCTAAAGAAAGGTTATGTTGCTAAACCTCACTTTTNAAAAGCAAAATACCATTAAGAATAACTTTGAAAAGGGAGCAAAAAAAAGGATTCCTTTCAAATGTAGGCATGCCACTTGCACCTGACCTTCACTTAGAAGGTCTTGAGAAGACAGACAGGTATTACTTTTATTGTAATAATTTATTATTACAATATTTTTA
>VXBZ01006684.1:556688-628102 GCA_013399135.1 Heliornis fulica
AACTTTCTTCTCCTGTCCTGGTACTGTAAAAATCCATGTCCAAATCTGGTAGGGCAAAGGAGCTAAAACCACAGAGACTTCCATTAAGTCCAGAAAAATAATAGGAATTCGATTGCAGCATACCTGAAGTGCACTTTAATTCGTAACTACTTTTAATATATTATTACATGCCAATCACTTAGTTTATTCCAGTAATATTCACCCTTCTTCTCAGAGATGACCCCAAACCAGCCTATATTGCTGGAATAGGGCACTGTGTACAGACTTTCACTGGTTTTGTTCAGCTTCATTTCCCCTCAGATTACTTCAGTTTTTCTTCCAGAATTTGTCAGTATTCATCATAACTTTCTAAAAACAAAATACCCCAGTTCATTTCAGCTAATTCTTCCCAACGTTCTCCCCAAAGCATATTCTTTAGCTGCAACATTGATAGGAACTGCCACAGAAAACACGAACTTAATAATAAACAACTCATAGGCTGCAGACTGTTTTCACTTGCCTTGTATTACAGAACACAAGCTCCAGCAAGACTTAACATAATAATCATTCCCCTGAAACGACACAGTTTAACGCTGTTTAGACTGCTTTGGATCCAAGAGCCTTAGTACTTCTTTCCATCAGCTCAACACCAAGCTACTGTCCTCTGTGAATCACAGTTCTTCTTGCTGGAACTTGGTCAACAATACGGGTGAATTGTATTGCGTTAAAAGCTTAAACATGGACTCAAGCAGAATAAAGATTATGAATGACTGCTCTGGGATCCTTTTTATTTGCCTGTTGTTGGAACAGAAGCTTGGTTTCATGAAGTAAAGCTTTGTTCCATCAAAGAATACTACAAACATATTCCAAGAGGTTAAAAAAAATAATAAAATAAAATAAAAAGATACAGTCACTTGGACAAATACAGAATTTCAGTTTCAACTTGGTTGTGAAGCTTGGGGAAAGCATAATGAGACTGATCTAATCAAAATACCTAACCATACCAAATTCAACAGAAAGGCTCCATCAGACAGAAAGTTCCCCATCTTTCCTCCCATCTTATGAGCTTAGAAAGCAAGTATATAAGTCAAAAAGCCATAATAAAAGTTCCCATTGAGAGGAAGACTTTTCCAATGTTCACATTAGTATTAGAAAAATCTAGGCTGAAAAAATATGAATTAGAAAACCCCTCAGAAGCTCTGCACTGAAGGCTTTGTGCAGTCAGAAAAGGGATCAGAAAGCATGCTCACCAAGTGACAACGTTATCCATTCAGGTTAGCAGTGTGGAAAAGAAGAGAGTTTTGAAAAAGGTAGAAAGAATGGGAAATTTAAACTAAATCTGGGAAGGAGGCAAGGATAAGCAGAAGAAGGAAGACAAACAGAGTGTGACCAGAGATGGAAGGAGATGGAAGAAAAACAGTTGCATGGAGAACTGACAACTGGTGAAAGTCAGAGGACTGAGCAGAGAAATACTGGGAGGAGAAACAGCCCCAGAAAATCCATGCTGACAGCAACAGATCTCTCTCAGTCACAGAAGAGAAGCATTACGCTGTGAAAAGCCAATTTAGGCATCAGGAAGTGTCAGAAGGGATCAAATTACTCAAAGGAGTTTGGAAATAGAGGTGAATGGATGAGCAGACTGGGCTGGCCCAGTCACTGTAGTAAGTGCTGTAATGTGGAGAAAGAAATCCCAGTCTATGCCAGCTACTGCTTTCCTAGAACAAAGGGGGAAGCATGTAAAGGAAGAAGGAATCACTGAGGCTGGGAGCACAGCAGCAAAGTATTACATCCAGCTAAATTATAAGCAGCAGTAAAAAGCCATGCCACCAGGCTGGATTTTTTTTTTTAATCTATCCCAACTGCATCCATGTTGAAACATTACAGAGAAAAAGGTTCCAACCCCTTTCTGTGGTTTCCACTGCTCTGGAAACTTAAGATGTCTGGTAAATGTAGCACCTTCCCAGGTATGTGAATTCATCATCTTGTGTGGCTTATAGTTATTATTTTAAAATAATTTGCAGAATGTTTCTCTGCACTATCACAACTGGTGGTCATATAAGTGATCATGACACAAAAAAGATTCAACTCCCACTTTTGGACTACATGAGTCAGATAACTTCTTTAAAGACAAATCCAAAAGCCTACTTTTACACAAATATTCCCAGTACATGAAGTGGGATTTGCACACCACCTTTTAACCCTATTCTGCGTGATACACCACAGCAGACGTGCCCGGTTTGCTGTGAGACCCAGGCTGGGGGCTGTCTGCAGTACTGCTCAGGTAGGATGAGGTTAACTGGTTCTGCCAAGAAGCAGAGGTCTTGTTCCCAATCTGGATATGGAGCTGACACAGCCACAACACCTTTGTTACTAGCCCCTAGATACCTCTAGGCAAGCTGGGGTATCTATGTGTGATTTAAAGGCAAGCAAAGAATTAGTTTGCCCAAATGACAAATATTCTATGAAGCTTTCGGGGTTGGGCAGCAAGAGCATTTCCACCTTTAAACCTGCAGCTCAAGTCCTTCACATGCTATACAGGGATGCTGCCATTTGCAAATCCAAACTTGAAGGCTTATTTTCCAAAAGCTTATTGCAGAAGAATGTTACTCTACCCCTTTTAAGCCTATGGCACTATATATATAGCTGAAGACAATTCTATATATTAGAGATAAATTAATATTTTATGTTCTATATATTTCTACATATATATCTAGCTCTTCCAAGCTTTACTTCACCTACAGTAAAAATAATTGTTTCCAACTGCAGTTTTAAGGCCTTCATGTTTAAACATTCGTGTTGGCATTCTACGCTGTTGTTGTTTTAATAGACTCTACAATACAACCTGTCTTCATCTCACTTGCTTTGTCATATGTTTGTGTAAACAACAGGAACAAAACTGAACAGTTACAATCACTTTCACTACTGGAATTAAAAGTATTTATTGCAAAACATATGGTTCATCTGCCTCAAACAAAAAAGCTCAGATTTTTCGAACCATAAATTAATTTCAGCATCATTCCACCTCTATTCAATAGTACAATGAGCAGAAGCTTTCATACATGCAGTCTTGCCACTTAGAAGAGTATCTGACTTACGAAAACAGGAAATCTAGATTTCTCAGCAGTTTCAAATCCTACTGATATTGAAAGTTCAAACTTTGGTTTGGTTGGTTTATCTGGTTTGTCTGGTTGCTATTTTGAGGAGGGCTTGTTGGGTTTTTCCCTCTGCTTTGGTAAGCTTAGATCTTAACGGCCTAGCTTTGATTTTTGACTCCTGCATTGCCAAGACAATTTACTGTATGGAAAATAAAATTCCTGGTGAATCACAGAATTACAGAACGTCAGGAGTTGGAAGGGACCTTGAAAGATCATCTAGTCCAACCACCCTGCCCAAGCAGGATCACCTAGATTAAGCAACATTTCTCCTTCTACAGTAGAAAACACGCTGTCTATCCTCCCTTCAGTGAATTTCTTATATACTGTAAATCTCTGCTGAGATGCAAACGGAAGGACAAATATCAAGACATCTGGAATCTGGACAGTGATCAAACTTAGTTTCACTTTTCACAGGTTTCAAATTGCAGCTTTAAAATTCACATTTTTGTTCTAATAACAATATTCAATATTTAAAGTGCACTTTGTACTACTATCAGATCAGAAAAGAGCAACAAAGCACTTTATCAAGCAACATAACCCCCATTAATATTTTTTCCTCTGGTTTTAAAGACATATATTTTGTATCACTCAGTGGATGGAGAAATAGTGATGGAAAGTGCTGTCATTCTGCCAAAAGCACACACAGAACAAGACAAGTGAGAGCAATTAAATTTCTGATCAGGATAATAATTTAACTGCAGATCTGGAGACTATAATCATCTGGAACATTTGAGCAGTATAAAATATTACGAGGACAATGTTCCATAAATTATCATACACAGCTCATCATCTGAAGGTATGTAGCTGCTTCCTACCACTCCCCCAGAGATACTTCCTCTTCAGTAAAGACCATAAAAAAAACAAACAAAAAAAAAAAAAAAAGAAAAAAAGGAAGGGTCACAGCCACATAAAGAGCTGTTGTATACTGTTGTGTATTCATTCAGACCAATATGGAGACAATTCCCAAAAGCAGGGTCATCATTTTCACCAGCTTCCTTTGACAGGGTAATGCCAGGATACTTGATGTATACAAGGAAAAAGTAACCTGATGCTTTAAGCAATAATCTCTCATTACCTTCACACACATACCAGACTAGATCTATGGCTTCTTCCCAATAAATGGCACTGGTATTTCATGATGATGCAGGTAAGCTAGGGTAGGTGTCCCTTATTCAGTCCCTACACAATGTCATGCCCCTAACAATTCAAAGAGTCAGCATAATATCATACAATACCCAGAAAAAGCCAATCCATGAGAATAAAAAAGCCCCTTTTCACTGACATTCCAGGATGTCACAGACCTTTCTGCTTGCTTAGGAAAAAGTGGTAAGTGCTCATTTCTTCAGCTGAGAGAGAAAAAGCATGGCTACTTGTTAATGCATCAGGTGCAGCCTCTTCATCACAGCCATTCCAAGGCAAATAATTTGGGGTGACATTCGTCTCACTTCATTTGAGCAGTCTAAAAGTCAGGTGTGTAATCTGATCTATTCATTTAGTTCCATTTAAAAGTCAGTGAAGAAAACTGGGCCCCTCCAGCAAGCTGGGGATGAGACAAACCCTCACTACATCCTAAAGCAGTTGGATGGATTGTGCTCCAGTAGCAAGGGAGAGAGAGCACAGCTGTTTCAGGCTCAACATCCTTTCAATTGCTAGAGGTAGGCAAGATGAACCCAACCATCGGAAGGACATTTCTGAAGTTATTTATACCTCATGCGCTCATGGAAACCTTACTTACTAAACCTCTACCGTTTGACCTGTAAGGAACAAAGGGAATTTAAGGACCCAAATTTTGCAAACTTGCCCACAATCACTCTGTGCATTGACTGTCCACTTCAGGATGAGGCCAGTCGCACCGCCACTTGTCAAAGGCACATAGCAAGGAGAAGGCCCCCAGAGCCTGAAGTGATCTTTACATGTCAAGACACCCTGGCTGCACAAGGCAGCAAGGAGGACGGTTACAACCACACTCGCACATCACAGGGTACTTTAGGGTTTGTACACATGGCCACACACAGTCAGGCTTGAGGGACTTGACAGCCAAGCTGCAGCAACTACCCTCATACATACTCACAGGTCACTCCAGCAGAGAAACCCAACGCTGGAGCCGAAGCCACCACACTTCAGAAGTGGGGTGCGCGCAGAGCTCGCGAGCAGCCAGGTCACCCGGCTGAGCTGTGGGGAGCTGCTTGGCCACCTGTCAAACTGTGGCAACCAAACCACTTGGGGCATTTCACCGTGCGGTTGGGTTCCTATCAGCTTTAAAGGACAGCCTCCTGGTCTGCAACAACGCTGCCACAGCATGGGAACAGCTCGTAATTTGAGCTTGAAAGCTGCGGGGGTTTTGGCAGGAGATCTAACCAGGCACACCACTGATGAAAAGTGGACATCCCTTACTTTGATCTAATGTAGGGAACAGCTTTCCCAATTAAATACTATTTTTTGAAGTGTGGGTATTTTCACTCCCCAAAAGCTGCTCCACCAAGCTTCCACCAGATTTTGCCAGAAGCATGACCTTTTTCTGTCACATTATGCCCCACACAGGCTCCAGTACAAACTCAGCACCATCTCACCACATTTTTAGTCTTAATACTGCATGACAAAGGTACTTAAATCCTGACTTCTGAGTAACAAGGCTTATTCAAAATTAAAAAAAAATAAAATTACTGTCACTACAATTTACATTTAACAGTGTCTTTCTTGACTAGCATTGGGAAAACGCTGCAAGGAGAATTCACAAACATTAATTTGACTAAAAGCTTACATTTGCTTTGACAGCATTCACAAGGGTCATTGTTTCACTTGCTTGGGTATTCATTCCTGCTTTTTTTCTTTCTTTCTTTGTGAAATTGCTTGTGGGAAAACCATACCTGGGCAAACAGACAGGAAGGTTTGTTAAAGAACACTTCATGTGGCCATGAAGCCTCTCATGTCCTCCCTGCTCTCAAAAGATCCAGACATTGCATCAGCAAATACAAACAGTCCCACATGACAAAAATAAAGATCATTGAATAGCTACACAAGCTTGTAGAAGAAAATAGAATAACAACTCCTCCATAAAGCACTTCTTAGCCATTTATCTGAAAAAGCTTTAAAATAAACTTCCAATCTGCTTTAGTTAAGCACAAATTATTGGACTCAGTATGGGAGAAGTTAGATGAATTCCTACCATATCTGCATCATAAAAAAGATTAGAGTAGATGATTTAATAGTCCCTTCCGGCCCAAAATCCTATTAATAAAAAGGAAAAGCTGCTGCACTATTCACATTTTCAGCAAATATAGCAAATAACCCATAGAAAATGGGTTATTTTCCCCTTAGTCAAAAACACACACACAAAAAAAAAGAAGATTCGGGTTTCTGGAGTCTTGCTGTAAAAACCTTCCTTGTATTTACTACAACCTTCCAAGAGAGAAAAAGAATACCCAAAAAAAGGCACTCATACAGAGCATTTGCTGAGCAATTTTGAATAATGAACAAATTAGCGAAGGAAAAAAAAAGACTGTTTGCAGATAACTCGTGAACAGAAAGGAGGATGGCATTGATCAAATAAATTATTTGCTGTAAACAGTTCATTCAGCTCTGGCTTCAACACACGTTACCAATTAAATCAAACGGAGCCCAATCCCACAGCGATTATTTAGGAAGTACAATCTGGCCACTTGAAAGCAAGTCCAGATTGCTTAAACTGTTTCTTTTTCTGTCGATACATCATTTTTCTCCCCTCTCTGCATTAGGCTGCTCTTGCCTACCTACAATACCACTTGGCATTTTTCAGCTCTGTAATACTTTCAAGCTTGTAAAAACTAATACTTTCCTAGCTACAATTGTCCTTAGTAAAAAAAAAAAAAACTTATTCTTCATTAGAACTGTTATGGAAGCAGTCTCGGGGGACAAAGATCCTGACGCTATCAGTAAATCCATTTCCAGTTTGTTATTTAACCTACTTATTTTCCTAAAATGATTAGTTGTACATTTAAGTTCATATCCTGTAAATCAGGTCTGCCTTTTCTTTTCCACACTTCAAACATTTATTTGTATTAACACTGGGTTTCATTTCACCGAGTCCAACAAATGCTAAATAATAATTTATACTGAATTCATTTCAGTCTCCAACTTAAAGACCGATTAATTCACAACCTTGTGCTCTTTCTCTCAAGTCTTATTACTTACATTCTCCAGCTCCAGCCTCTTCCCAACAAGCTGAATTAATTTGGTTTGCAGTCTATTGCTGTCAATAAACATGAGCAGTTTCACTCATAGCCCCTTAATATATTGTATGTGACCCCTAACACTGTTAAATGGTGTGACCACAGAAGCAGTCTAGACTTGTGGGTTTAAGCCTGAAAGTCCTTACAGCCTTAGGTAGGACTCAGTTTTGTTCTGTCAGTGAAAACAAGCAGGCTCACCAGTCCCTGTGTTCATTCCTCCCACTAAAGTGAGGTCAAAGTGTCAGTGAGGCTCTGCAAATTACTTAAAACTGTGTCAGGCTCTTCAGACAGGTTTTTCCCCAGTTCAAGCATTAAAGACTTCCCAGGAGGAAAGCTTCTACACCTGTATGGATCCCACCTGATCTTCACAGGTTTCCATAGAGATGCTCGAGGTTCCCTCTGCCAAAAGGGGAGTCATCACTCTGTAAACTACTTCTAAAATAAAGGCAATAAAATACTGAAAAGTCAACAGTACAGACACCTAGAATACATCCATTCAGCTCTAGTCTGTCATTTTGGTTGCTAATGACAACTTCTATATCATTCTGGCACCTCACAGCTCAAGGTCAGCTCTTTGACTGCCCACAGGGCTTTCACAAATGTTCCCAGCTGGCTGAGGCTCAGAAGACAACCTGATTCTGAACCACAGGGCAAAAATTTTGTTCATACCATCACTCTGCCCCAGTAGATGGCACAGACAGAATTAATACAAAACACTTGGTTTTAAGAGCTCAACAACAGCCAAAGGTGAATCTAATTGTCATTTCTGTGAAGATGTGAAAGGGTAAGAGCATCAGAATGAAAAAGTAAGTGTGTAGGCTTATACTGACCTCAGTGAAAGACCTCCAATTCTCAGCCAATACTGGGAAGCCTGTCAATCTCTGCTTACTAACAGAAAAAGCCAGATACCATGCAAAGAATTAAACACTATTACTGTATTAGTTCTAAGAGCATTTTTCCTTATGTTACACCTTATTGGGGTTGAAGGAATTTTTTAAAATATGAAAAAGAAATTAGGTTCATACTATGCTAGTGAATAAGTAAATAAGCAGAAGAGAAGCTATCCCAGGAGATGCACTTGCTCTGTTGGAATAATAATAACCGCTAAAAATTGGTACAGATATCAGCAAGGCAAAAACCTAACCCAAACCAGGTTAGGTTTTTCAGTGAAGGGCTAAAATCTATAGCAGGTTGAACATCTTACTGAGTCCTTTAGCACATGCACGACTCAGAAATCAGTGCAAAAACTCCCACGTATCAGTCTATTTACCATGTATAACGTGAATTCTACAGATGGTGACGCAGCATTTTCCTGAACTGAACCCCAGAACAGGAGAAAGTATGGGACAGGAGCTGGGTAGTATGCAGGGAGCTTCTCCCAAAGTAAAAAGAGGTGGCATGTCAAGATGCTTGTAGGAAGAAACATGCTCAAGGCTGCACGTTCTCAGAACGAAGTTGGAGGCCAGTTGCTGTACAAAATTAAACCTGAAATGTCAGTGAGACTCAACAGTTCAATAGCGACAAAAGATGCCTGTGCTTAATGCAGTGGAGAAAGCAAAAGCAGTAGAAGAATAAAGTGATCGGAAAAGGTCACCAGATGAGTTCAGCAGAAACACAGCAGACACACTTGAGTTGACGTGGTGAGGAGTCAGTGAGAAAGCTGTAATCAGTTTGCACACAGATAAGGGCAGGGACAAGTGCTTTGATAGTACAGGCTGATGGGTCAGATGAGTGGATCTCAAATCACACGAACTCATTAATTAAGCCAACTCCATAGCTCGGGAAGCTGGGTACCATAACGTGACAGTTATCACAAAAGCCTCTAAGAGACAGCACCCAGTGGTTCAGTGGCTGTGCAAGGTCAAAGGGCTGCAAACACAACCCAGGCAGTACAAACCCTCCAACAGCTGCTCCCAGTATCAGCCTGTGACCTGTCCTTGCTTTTGGGACAAGAGAATTCACTTCGTGAACCCAACTGTGGTCAAGATCACTCTAGCAATAAAAAACATTTAATAACTTCATTTGAATGTTCAGCTCCACCAACTGTAACACAAAGTCATTTTTACACAGCCCTTTACTAAAGGAGACTTTCCACCTTTCACCAAATCAGAGGCAGAACTAGAAGATAAACAGTCAATGGCATCACTTACAAGTAAGATATATGTTAATGTAATTAAGAGACAGATCCCTTAAGATGTTCAGCACACACACAGCCATTCATCTCAGAGGATCAGGCTTTAGGACTTGAAAAGTCTCTTAGTTACTCAGTACCAACCCCACAAAGGGATTAATAAGATTTAATGTCTTTTTCTGTGACTACAAACTTACCATTTCCCAAATTATAGTATAAAAACCCCCTTTGTTTTATGCCAATGAAAGAGTTCCTCATTATGTAACAAACTTTTGAATCAGATCTTGTTGATCAACAGATCCTTTTAAAATCACAATCAAAGCCATGATCAAACACACAAATCCAATTATACTTCAGAAGATGAGGCTGTTTCTTTGGATACAGTTTACACCAAGGACTAACTTGGACACAGAATTTTCCATTTATTCAAGAGTGTAACTGAAAGATGCAAAATAAGATGCAATTGCATATGACTATAGACATGGAAATAATTCATCTGCAATTATGTATTTTCTTCAAGTCCAAGCTTGATTAATAGTTTGAGGTAAAAAGTCAAACTTTATCTGAAGTTTTCTAATTGCAGAAAGCTTAGATTTTCTTTGCTTGGCCCCCATTCTCTTGCCAGTTGTCACTATAAGCCCTGCAAGAAACAGTACAGTGAAGAAACTTATTTGCTCTCTCTTGATAGGAGAGCTGCTCCTCTCCTTAGGAAGAAGGTAGAGTTGACTTTTTTTTATTGCTCTTATTTGGGGGTACACAGGGTAGGGACACTCACACACCTGATTTCTGGGTTTCTCCTGTTTATTTTCTTTTTTTAAAAATCTGTCCTACTTCATTCCCAGCCAAAAATTATATCCATAAGGTTCAGAGACTATCTGGGTAAAATAATGTATTTTTGTTTCTTTTAATTTGAAAACGCTGAGCACCAGTTTCATGGTATATCTCCTTGTACACAGGTCTTTTTTTGGTTTTTTTTGAAGCATAGTTTTAAATTTAAATTATTTCTGGTTTTTCCTCTTAAAATTATCTTCTTTACAATACATTTTGTATTACTGAAGAGTAATTTTCCTTCCTTTCAACAAAAATTCCCCAAAAAACAAAGAAACAAAGCTAGAAATCCAAGAAAACATACATAAAACCCACCCCTTGATCAAAAACATTCAAATAAATAATGAACTTCGAGTAACTTTCCCTAAAAGTCTTCAAACAAACCAGCCATCAGATCTGGTATCCTTTCTAATCTTTCACAGGGTTAAAAATATGAATGTACTTTTAAGGTACACAAAGTTTTAAGGCAACACTGCCTTTGCTTATAGGACATTTAAACGCTGATACTTGATTAGCATATCCAGTTCTGATTACTGGATCCAGTGTAGACCAACATACTCCACAAGCTCACCAGTAATGTAAGACTACACACTTATCCCTGTATCTTTTTGGTGTGTAGGAGCTCAAACTAAACAAACAAAATGAACTTCAAATTTGGAAGCATTCAGATCGATGTTTTCCTGAGCCAAGTAAACTGTCCATATTCAAGCAATCTTAATGGCACAGGTAATCACACAAACAATTGATTTTCTAGCATTCTGGCATAAAATATCAAATAATTTAGAAAAGAACATTAAGTAAATACAGTAGTTTCCTGCTTATACCAGTTTTTCACTGGCTGAAGTCCTAGAAGTCATAAAAGTATCTGACAGATAAACAAACCCAAAGCAAAATGTGAAAGAGTACAAAACACTTCCTATTGTATTTAGGAAGTTATTTCCTTTTCTCTGTCAGTAAAGCAACACACAGTATAACTTATCAAAACATGGCAGGACTGACACACTCTCAATCCTCAAGGTTCGATACAGCCAATACATTTTGTCACATATCCTTATTTGGTAATCTTTAAAATATTGTTTCATAACCTACTTTTTCAAAAGTCAATTTTTTAAAGTGTCTCTCCCTCCCCGCTGGGAAGTAGTTAAATGCCTACTTCAACCTAGACACATTATGAGGCTCCATCAATCTCAAAAAAAAAAAGACTAAAACGTGTCTAAAAAGTTAAGCACGTGTTTAAAATCCTTTACAGAATTGGGATTGCTATGAAAGACTGTATCCAACATCAGATGATGTTCTCTGCATTGACTATACCTGTCTGGGGTTTTTTTTTCTGTACAAGTCTGTAGTACAAAGTGCCTGGGAAGTACTACACCCCATTTAGTGCTGAATACAGCCTGTCCTGGTGTACCCAACCAGCTTCTATTTTTTTTTCTCAAAATTGCTATTTCAGCATTCTGATCTTCTTCAAACACTTCAAATACATTAATCAACCTGTCAGATTCACTGGAACACTTTTTCCAGGACATTTCTGATGTTAATTCTGGCCTGTAGTACTTTTAAGGTATTCACCGCTATACACAATGCTTTTTAAATCATTGTTGCTTTATGGTTTTGCACCTTCCTTTGTGTTATAAACAACAGCTCATTAATCATGTCAATCGAGTGGAGTATGATCCCCATAGCTTCTCTCCAATTTGTTTGCAAACTATTTCAGTGTCTGTTAGCATGCAGTACAAATACAAGTGATTTAAAACCTCTATGCAACAGAAGATCCCATCTCAACTTCTGATTTTATCCCAAAATGGAGTGGAAAAAAAGGAGGAGAGATGAAAATTTGTTTTCCTGAACCAATGAGTCTGAAAACCATGTCAAAACAAGCTTCTTTTTCCAAATGGGGACAGGAACTGATACCCCTGTGCTCCTCCACACAATCCTGACCTGGCATGGCTGATCCTTGGGCCACCCCATACATCCTCAAACAGGCACAAATGAGTGGCACTGCCCGGAGATGGGGAGAGCAGGAGGAAGGAGGAATGGACTCCATTCTGCTCCTTGTTCGTGACTGCTACTCCAGGTGGCAGAACATCCAAGTAGGAAAATTAGGGTAGGTTTTTTGTACTAGAATGTAGCTATTTCTGTGCAGATCAAATTCAGAAAAGAGTACAGTTTTGCCATAAAAGTTCTCCTGCTTCAGTTTTCCCAGAAACTGTGTTTTAAAGCTGAGTGAAATGTGGCATCTAATTGTTTTCATGTGGAGAAGTTTTACAGGAGAGACTGCAAAGTATTTGTGCCACCTGACGAGCACACAAACCTCAGGGCAGAATTTTGATGTCACCAGGTATCTCTTGATCTTCACAAAACCTCTTCTGACTTTTACTACAGGATACTGGAGAAGACTTTATCATGTCTTCTTCATAGTCACAAGAAATTCTGTAAATTCAGAGGAACCTGCCTGAACAAACTTGGGACAAAGAAGCAGAGCAGGTCATCACCTATGCTTAGAGGTACAGCTAGGAACCGGGAACAGGCTTTTACAGTTCACTGGTGACATGTAGAGTCTAGACTAGGATGCTCAGCTGTGACTTGGATGTTGGAGATCAGTGATGAGTAATTTGTAATATCAGGCTCCTTTCAGGTGTCTTGGTTCAGAGTCTGAAACACAGGGCATCCAACACACCGTAACCACTCCTAAAAACCTTGGCTAATGGCCCAAGACATCCTCCCAAATTGCCTTCTGGGGTATGGCTACCAAAAGCAGCAGCAGAATACAGTAGTCTGCCAAAGACTTCACACTTGGGTATAAAGGCACCATAGGGCAACAGAACAGTGTGATAACTAAAGGGAATGGACACAGGAGGTAACAAATACCAACTCTGTCAGTCCCAAACGTGCTTACACCAAACCAACTTCCTATGTTAGTTTTGGACTTACACTGACAGCCCAGGAACCAAGACACACACACACAAAAAAAGTCTGTGATGCAAGATTTTTTAACTTTGGTTTTGACCCACCTTTATTTTTTATTTACCAGCTGACAATATGCCTGCTCTTGTATCTGGACACACTGCATTCATATTTGGCCTAACCTTTCTTTTACATTCTCATCCTTCATTTCCAATTACATGCCAAATAAACTCTGCTTTGCATGAGAGCACAAAGTGGTAGCTGAAAGACTGGGTTTTTTTTTCCCCCTAAGAGACAGAAGGCATAAAAGTGAAGATATAAGCCTTCCTGGATGTTTCCAAGAGAAAGAACTGGTCTTCTTTACTAATGCAGTAGCTATGAACAGATCAGATAAGGCTAAGTCTCCAGAGGGACATGTCCTGCATCGCAGTGATTCCTCACGGTGAAAATCTAGTGTCAGGCCCATGCTCCAATGCTTCCCAGTTTAACACATGCACTGCTCAAGGCCACCTGAGTACTTCGTAGGGATAACAACATATTTGTCTTCATATGCCTTTCCAAGAGGCATGCTCCAGGCTTCCCATTCCAGTAGTACAGCAGTGTCCAGTTTGCCTGTGCTGCTGAAGACAACAAACATACATGCCCATGTCCAAGAGCTGGCACCAGCCTGCAGAGTGGTCAACATGGAGAGGCGAAAGTCCTGGTGAGGACCAGCTGATCTGCAGCCAGCCTACATGAAAGAGCCAGTTACAGGTCTTTTACACTCCAGGAGGTGTATCCTTCACAGTCTCAGTCTAGTTCCCGCTTATAAGCCAGAAAGGCTTGTGAATACAAGGGGAGACACCAGGAAAATTAACACCAACAAAACAAATGCTGGCATTGCATTGAAGGGCTACCACCACTTTGTTTAGCCAAACCTGATTTAAGCAAGCTAAGGCACTAAGTGCAGCATGGGTAGCCTCACAGCAAGGAGTACTTTGGTGCTCTATCTGCAGTGCTTTCAGTCACATCTTTTTACACTAGTCCTGTATTTGTGTTCTTGTTGCTCTAACCAGAAGGTTAGTCCCACATGGACCTCACTGCAAAGCACACTAATTCTCATGAGCATTCAGACTTCATCTGTAGAAGTGTCTCATTCCAAACACTAGAGATGTGGATCTTAACAGTGGAATAGCAAACTATGCCATATATATATTTTACCTGTAGTTTGATTAACACAAATGTTATATAATACATCTCCTTACAGTCACTCATGCTCTAATTCAGGACTCCCACCCCATCTTTGTAAAGCAGATCACAGCTCTGTCACCCTTTATCCAATTTTACTTGCAGAAAGATAAAAGGAAATTTTTTATATCATGAAGCAGAATTGATTTTGGCAAGATGGTATTCAGGAGGCACAGCAGGACACATAGGTTAAGGCATGTATTCCATAAATATTTCTGTACTCTCTTCAATTACCTGAGCTGTAACTCTCGACAACAGCTTGCTTAGTCTAAACCATAGAAAGCCTGGAAATCAGAAAATGTTAGAATAGTCCCAGCATTAACTAGTTGATACATATCCTGGATGTTTTCATCACCTGTACTAATATCTATGTACTAATAGTTTACAATGTGACAAATCATTGGCAAAGCCAGCGTGCCTAACCATGGAAAGTTACATTTTCTCATGACACATCAATGAAGTAAATTCAGTCAATCACATAATATTAGTCATCTCAATCTGTCATATCAGTTAACAATGAAGTGCAAGATAAATTCCATGGAACAGAAAAAGTTTCTAATAACACATTTCATATAGAGTACTTCTGTGGTTCAAGTTATGGAAGCTTTGAGTTTGGAATATCTTTAATAATCCATGCAGATAATGGGGTTGTTTTCTGGTTGCTTTTTTTTTTTTTAAATCCAAACAGAAACGTACTGCACACGTTTAATGAGTGAATGCTGGAGTAGTTAAACCAAACATGACATTTACTCGTTTTTCTGAATTGTGATACCATTCAAAAGCCCCAGGCAAGTATCACTGAACACTTTGTTAGAGACTATGCAAATAAAACAAAAAAGGCATTCCCTAGATAAAAGTATACACACATGGGAGATACTTTCTGTGGATAGAGGGAGTAACTAAATTTCATAGAATATGTACATTTGGATATTCAGACTGTCTCTTAAGCATTCAGATGAGCTCAGTGAAGTCTTGGCCTGAAGCCAACAGAAAACTCCAACAAGTTCAGGAAAGGTAGAATCTTATCTTTTTTTGGTTCTAATGCTACTTTTCCCTTCCAAAAACAGCTCTAGAATGTCTTACAGAGCCACTCAGGTCAGAAGACTAAGGCTACTGAATTTTCTAAATCACAGAATACCCCGGAGTTAAGCCATAAGAAAGTCCTAAAATGAGATGTGCAGAGAGGCTAAGAAAAGACTTCTTGGAACAACTGCAACAATTGCCTCTTCAACACCCTTCCAAACACATTAGCAGGCAAGGGCAAAACCTTCATCCCCTGACATTTAAAGGAACCTGAACAGCAACTGGATGATGGCTAAAAAAACATGTCAGGCAGTTCAGATGTATGCCTTCTTACATATCTTAGCATACCCTGTTTTAACACACTTGCACAAGCACAGTAAATCTGATGAAAGTGCACCATAAACTAGACTTTGATTTACTGCTGAAGGCATTTATCAGCTGTCCATTGTCATAAGAAGAGCAACCAGTAATAAAGAAAAGATAAAACAGGAATTCTGTTTGTTTACATTCATCATGTCAGTTCACTCCTGTGTACTGCCAAGGCTGAACAGAATTTGCCGTTTTAGTTTCCCACCTTGTGTAAATAAAACCACCTTTTAATCCCTTTGCAGTTTAATCCATAATGTCACTTGGTGACTGTGTCAAAATTCTAATGCAGAAAAAGACTGTCAGAGAAATCTAGATAACCAAGAATGAAATAAAAGTCACTTTTTTTTTTCCAACAGCATTTAAGGCAGACAGGCTACCAAGTTTACCTGGGTGTAGGACACATCTGCATGTGGAACATGCTATATACTCAAACAAGCTTGCAGCAATAAAGACTTGCTTTGGACATAAAAGCAGAATAACCACTTCAAGAGCGTAAGACACCAACATTAATTACCCCTAATCTGTTTTCTATTTCATAGCTTTAGCAGACTCATAATTCAGTCTTAGCAATGCTAAGAGGCTCCTATCTGGATCTGCAGAGAAGTCCACATTTTTAAATTCCCCTCCCTAAAGCTTAAGAAATAGAAACCTATTAAGAATTTTAGCTCACGTATTTTGGAAAATAAAATAAAATTTCTCTTAAATAAATAAACGAGGAAAGAGAAGAGGGAGGAGAGAAGGAGAAGTAAAAAAAGGATAAGGAATAAAAGAAAAATATTTACTGGATTCAAACTCTAATGAAGAAAGTAACCTTAATTAAGATCAATAAATGCAAGAACTTAAAACCAGCTATCTTATCTTAATGCTCTACATCTGTGGACCCCCTGGTGAACTCTGTAGGGGAACAGAAAACACATCATCTTGAACACCACTAGTCCTAGTGAGACAGTATTTGTAGTTGGAGCATTTAAAACTCATATCAAACATTTGAAAAATCACAAGATTCTTCCAAAGTCTGTAGAATTGACAAAATGTTAGTTCCATGGAACTGAAAGGGTGCACACACAGCTTTTGCTCGGGCTGGAATACAAATTTACACTTCCAATTCCTTTCCTCTTTGCAAACTGTCAGTTCTGTGAAGCCTGGAGTTGTTCAGTACTTCTAAAAATTAGGTCATTTAGATCCCAGTGCCCAGATTAGAATTTAGAAGTCCAATAGTAAGTCTCCAGAGGTAGGATTTCTGGCCACTGTCCCAATAAACATCCTTTCATTTCTCCTTTGCTTAATATGACACATCAGAAAAAAAACATCTATTCCAAATCCATCTGTGTAAAATATTCATTGCAAAGGCCAGAGCTCAATTCATGTTGCCTACACTGTTTTTCTTCTTGAAAGATTCAAGGCTACTCTGAGATCTAAATAAAGACTGCCAACATCACCTGGATCCCCAGGTGGGACACAATGTTGGATGATTTCTCATTTCATATAATTAAGGCACACAGATTGTGGCAGTAAGTCTTAAACCCTGGCAAACTTCACAAAGTCTAGAGCAGTGCCTGCCTCTGTGATAACTGCCAGATAACAGGCCCAAGGATCTCCTTATATCCTATGTTAGCAATAGAGATCACGGTGCTACAATTATCAGCGTTCTGCAACAGTGCTCCCTTATACCACCAATCTAAAGGGATGAATAGATGATGCTCAGACACACACTTGCAAATGAAGGCTATGCCAGTAGCTCAAGCTCTGCTTGTTCTGCGCTTCATCAGTCAGTGTTGCTTGACATCACCGTTGTCATTTGCTTCCAGCTCCTTTCAACCCTCCAGATTACAAGAGCGCTCAGCAGTCTTGCTAGCCTTGGTAATTTATGAACAGGAGACTCTGTTACTGACAGCAGCCAATAATACTATTCAATGGCAATATGTTGCCATGGTAAAGCAAGAGTATCCAAATGTCTCATACACAATACAGGCATTAATATTCAGCTATTGCCGCTTGCACCTCTTAATCCTGACAGAGAAAAGCAAGATTGCTAACAGCAATTATGCTTAATTCCAAAAGAGTGACAGATATTTTAAGAGACAGGAGTGTCAGAAGAGTAACTGGAACTCCAGTAGCAGGTGAGCAGTTTTTCTGGAGACTGCTGTATCTCAACAGTGAAGACATTATTCTGTCTTACACAGTATACATACAGTATGTACTATATAAAATCAGAGTCTACCTGGTTTAGGCCCACATAAAAAATATTAAAGAAATATTGAACAGTAATACAAGATGCTGATTTTGTTGTTGTTAATTATTATGCATTCTGTCACACAGATTTTGCAATGATCACATTTCAGTGGTGGTATATGGCAAGGCAGGGGCAAAATACTCCATATGTGAAAAAAAAAAACCCAAAGAATTCAACTTTGAAAGTCTACTCAAACCTCAGTATCCAGCAGATATTCTTCCTTTCTCTGTGCCATTTTCAAGCTCTACTCAGAATGAACAATTTTTTTTAAAAAATTAAAAAAAAAAAGAAAGAAAAAACTGTTTCATTCAAAACCACTTTGTTCTACTGCTGGTAAAAAAAAGAAATGCATATAGAACTAACAAATGCATCAAGGGAAAAAATAAATTCAAGCATTAATAGCAGCTGTGTCTACTTCAATTTGCAGCAATTCTTCTTACACACTGACATTCAAAGCCAACAGTTTGCCCTCTTTGCTCTGCCTCAATAACAAGGCTCTTTCAAAGATAATTACATACACTTAACACATTTCTTTAAATACCACTAATCTCTCTTTATTTATCTGCCGTGATTTTATTTTATTAGACCTCTGTTTTTTCCATTACTTTTAGAGCAACATTCCATACCCTGAGATCTGCCTGTCTACAAACTGACTTTCTCAGGGATTATTGTGGTTCAGAAAGAACTATGATTCAAGACTGAGTACAGGGGACTGTCTTACTCTTTTCAAGAATCTATCTGAAAGCAGAAAGAGCTCATTTGGAGCAAAGAACTGGCAATCTGCCTTTCACTGTGTCAGTGTTACCTTGTAAATCAGAGTAAGAGAGCCTTTGGAAAGAAATACTCCAAAATAAGTATTTGATTTTCCATTCATACCCTTAATTAGAGGCTTTATAACACCAACATTTAATAACAAAGGTGGATGTGAAAGGGGCAAACCAAACAAACATTAAATATGACACTTAATGTGGTAAAACTTTCAAATTTAATAGTATTGGGACATTAATAACTATGTAATGATTGTTACATAAAATGTTATTTATGGATTAGATAACATAGCAAAAAGAAAGAATATAAGTAAAAGCCATAAGTGTCTGAAACTAAGTCTCAGCAAGATAATCTGATGCTCCCAAATCCCCTCAAAGTTTTTCATTTTACATCAATTTTCATGTTTTCAACCCTTTAACCACCCCTAAAACTGAGTGAAATACATGTTGAAACATTGTGTTTGGTGATAAGACTTAAACATACCATCCCTACATTTAAAATCATATTAAAAAACAGACCTGGCATACTTCAAAAGCTATTAATATCAATAATAGCAAATGTTTTGTAGACTTTCAAAGAAAATCCATAAACCCTTGATTTTAGTTATGGCTATATATCTGAAAGACATTTTAAAACCCATATTAAAATATTCTATTTATGGGATAACCTTTATCATACTATACTCAAGAGAACAATCTGATAAACCATATTCTATTGGCGACAGTGGTAGTGATTAAATAATCCTTTAATTTCCAAAGGATTTTTGAGAAATGAAAACAATCTAAACCTTCTCTAATTTTATCTTTTCACTATTCAGATGCACAACCAGTTTTTCTAAATGCACTTATGCCAAAAGTCAACATATTCCTGTACGGTACTGAGCAATTGTTAGTGCTGTTGATAGTGGAATAGAAAATATTGTAAGTTTAGTTTTAGAATGATTGATTTTCAAGTATTCCAGCTCCAAACCACTGCTCTTATTCTCAAAAAAATATATCAAAGGAGGATAGTACAGCTGCAATCACTGTACAGTACAAACATATTTGAAAGACAACATTGAAGCCTAAGTCTTTCTACATTCATCTTTTGGAGGTCTTTTAGTATTTCACCTGTAAAAACCAAAATCCTTAAATGACATGAGAAAAACATGCTTAAGTGCTTAACTTTTTCAAAGTTGGGAAGTGGTGTGAACATCAGTTAAAACAGCTTTTTTCCATGAAAATTGTTACCATATCTAGTGTTTCTTCTACGCTATGTTTTAGACATAGGCCCCAGGAAGTACAGAAATTAAATAAAACACTTACATGTATGTAATCTGCCTGCCTGAAAATTTTAGTTTTCTCATTTGGTTGAACTGACAGTATAGCTAGTCCTAAAATTTAGCAGAGAAAAAGGGAGAGTCAAGTTGAAGACTCTGATAAAGTATCTAGAGAGCATGGCTTTCAAGAACATGTACAACTGCATTATTTATTGCAGTCTCCACGTTCACCTTTTGGTTTTTTGTGGGACAAAAACAGTTCTCTCTCTTCTACCACTATTGGTGCTTTAATTTTAATCCAAGTCGGTGAATCCACAAAGATAAAACACTGGCTTTCATTTCACAAATAATATACATTCTTACTTTAAATAAATAAAAACAAAAAAAACCCAAACAAACAAAACAAAAAACAAAAAAAATCCCAAACAAAAAAAAAACCAATACCACACACCTATTTTCTTAAAAACCACTTTTGTGATGTTTTTGCTGGCACATGCACCCCAGAACTCAGCCAAACCACGAGAGGACCCTTGCAGCAGGGACTGTTCCCCTCCTGTGGCCCCAGCACAAGGCCTCTCCCAGCAGCGGGCAGAGACACTGGCCATCTTGCTGATTTCTCAAGGCAGAGCAGGGTGCAGGGCCCCTTTGGCTGGCTTCAGGCTGACCCAGGGTAGGGGCACTAACAGGGCTATTCAAGGGCCCTGAGGTGAAAGCCTGGGAGCCCAACCAGAGCACAAACACTCGCCTTAGTGGCACGTGGGGCAGATCTGTGGGCTTCACTGAGAAAAAATGGCACCCCCCCAGGCCTCCAGAGTGGAGTGGAGCTCTCAGCCTGACCATACCTTCAGGGGCCAACACCCAGACATCTGAATGCTCTGAAGCACATCTGTGCTACCCATATGCACGGCAAGTTTCAGATGTGCAATGTGGATTTCCCAAAATGGCCTGGCATAGTCTGGTCCCATGGCTAAAGCAAAGGCTTTCTCCAGACAGAGGCAAGGCTGCCACCAGTAGCCACGCTCCCAGGAGGAAGAGAGCGCTGAAGCACTTGCCAGGCACAATCTCCATTGTACCCCAGCTTACTCAGCTAATCCCCACTTTCCCTTCTTAAATAATGTGCTCTCTTCTGAATTGCTTTGACCCTCAGAGCCAAGAAGTCATTTTTAAAAGTTAATGCTCAGTGAGTCTTGCTCAAGACCTCCCCAATGGTTTCTCCTCCCAGTAATAGCTCTATTTGAGTTCCTGAAGGAGCAAGCGGTGTAACACAAGGGCAGACAGGTCCCTTGACTGTCAGGAAAAGTCAAGGTGTTAGCCAGGTCTCTTTCCCTCTGAGCAGCCCTTCATACTTCAGTGGGTTTTGAGAACACTGTCACATTCTTTATACACAGTCCATGGGAAACAAACACTCCATACACTGAGCAATGCTGTTTGAAACTATCCCCTAATAGATTTCAATGGGGCAAAAAAATCTATCCTTCAATGGGTTTTGAGAAAATTTTCAAGATGGCCTTTTCAAAACAACTTCATTAGACTTGAAAAGTATCTGCTTCCCTTATTTTTCTTCAGCAAAAGACCAACCACCTCAAATCAGAAGTATTTAGACATTTAAATGCCGCCCAGATGTTTCCCAGGAATTACTTTTTTAATACCTTGTGCCACCATTCACATTTCTCATGGACTTCATTGCCTGTCATTATCTGTGGAAAGATCGTAATTTTTAAAAGGAAAGACATGAACACCCTCTCATGGGTTGGAAAATCCATTTATAGACCCCAATATAGAGGGAGATGTTGAAGAATTAAGTAGGAATGAGCTCTGGATCTGATATTTCACTGGCCTGCAATCTATATAATCATTCAAGAAAGCATAAAAAGTCAGGGCTTTTTAATTCTCTGCCATGTTTTTCCCACTTTTTATCACAAGAAAACATCTGTTTTATTTACATGGCTGAATTGGCTGTAGTCTCAAATTTTCATTCAAGTTGGTTGTTGTATTTTAATGAAAATTACCTTTTTCATTTCCCACTCAAAACTATAGCTTTCCTCTGAGATTGCCAATAACAAATGTCTCCTGCAGTGACAAGAAAATGAACTGGAGTGCTTGGGAACTACATTTGCAGGTATTACAACATTTCAAAATTGGATTTGTTTGAAATCAGAACAGATGCACAAGTTTAGAGATTACCCAAAACAAAAATACTTTTTAAAAATCCACTATAATCTATTATTTCAACTTTTATATTTTGCTTCATAACATTAAAATTTAGTGAATGTTTCTGTGTAAAAGTTTAACACAGGAAATAATGAATTTATGAACAAACAGTATTTAATCGTTAATATTTACTGATCACAAGCACAGCTTTCTCCTAATACTACCAAATTAAACAAAAATATTCAGTGTTAATACCCAGCCATAAGAAGCAGAAGATATCCAGTTAAAACTGCTATAACAGAAAAGTTCAAAGAAATTTAGTTTTATTTTGTTCCTTCAAGAAAATGGAACATTTGAAGTTTTTAGCTACTGGGTTTTTTCCATCTGTAAAATTATTTCATTGCAGGTCAATCAAAATGAAGTTTTGTTTCGACCTCATTGCAGTGTTTTATTTCCCTTTCACCTGTTCAACCTGAATATATAATGGCCAGATCACCTTGATTTACTATTGAGCATAATATCACTTGTACTAAAAATGCAAATTATAAAGTCAAAACAATTATCTTCCTCTTTCAGAAACAACTGGGAGAGATGAATGCCCTAAACCAATCTGTATTATAGTATTTTTTTTCTCCCCCCCAAACAGAAGTATTTAACCAGGACAAGTTAGCCCAATTTTAACTAGTGTAAAAACTGAAATGTAACTGTTTTCCCAAATCGATCTGTTAACGCCTGAAGAATGAGAAACGTGACCTTATGTTTATCTTTCTCTACTTAATAAATGCTGTTTGATATTTTTCAAAACCCCGTTGGGAATTAGAATATGCATTAATTCTCATTTTAAATATAGCCTATAGCTCTTCAACAGCCTTAAAAACGTTAGCTATTCTGTAAAAGAAAACACAAAATCATGTCCTTTAACACATGTACATATTAAAAAAAGCTGTATGATTTAATTTTTGCCTTTGAAAAATGAAGCACAGTTATTAAAGAAATTGGCATGTGTTGGATTTTTCTTTTGTCTGTAGTTAAAAATTCAGCAATCGGAGACCTTTCCCTTTGGTGAACTTCATTCTAGCACCACTTAATCTTTTGTATCGTATCTAACCACCATTTATTTTGTTTTAAAGTAAGAGGTAACATATATTTGGAACTTATATGCAGAAGCCTTCTGATCCAGATTTAATCACCATGCAGTCAGCAATAGATGTAACTAGATATAGTGATAACTACCAAGACTTGTAAAATGCTAAATATTATTATCTCTGAAAGAATACGAGACTACAAAAGTTTAGCACTAAAGTTGATAATATCTCCATAATTTTTAAAGCCTGCAAGATGATGTCAGAGTTGCACTAAGAAAATATGTTTTCCAACTCAGGGAGTTGCAACCAGAGAAGCCAATTAGAAGGCATTTTAGGCCACCTGTTATGACCAATACATAACAAATTATGAAGGAATTTGCTACCTCTAAAACTTTGAATGCAACGTGTAATTTGTAATCAAACACCCATGCCCATACACTTACAGTAAACCTGTCATTACATACACATGGCCCAACTGCCATGTCACAAAGGGTTTCTCCAGCCCTATCCCTGTGGAAAACGGGTAAAACACAGACACACAGCGGTGCTAATATTTCTCTTACTTTATTTTTCTCCTAATTTTTCTGATCAGTATTTCAGATGTCTCACCAGAGGCTTTGAGTTTAAGCTACAGGGGGAGATTTCTTGAAGACACGGGTTTATATTAATTCACTCCGCTCCCTTGGTGGAGTCTCCAGCACACTCCCAGAACTGCAGGAGAACTCGGTTTACAAGGCTGACTCAGAACCACATTCCCTAGAGCTGCAACTGTGCAAATCCAGGTTTTGATGGGTTCTGTTTTTCTAATTAGGGCTTTTCAAGTAGGAAAAATGAAACAAAACAATTTCTAGCAGCACAAATAATAAGGAGAGGGAAGAGTCCAACCAGATTCAAGCAGGAGACAACAATGCAATTGGAAGAGTTTATGATGCAAAGGAAGTGAAATGCAGAGTCAATTTTATACCCCATTGGAGAAAAACAGAAACCAAAACGTGATTCAAACTTTTTTAACACTTCAGTGATTATTTCAGACATACTCAATGATCCTTATGGGTCCCTTCCAACTCATTATATTCTATTATTATATGGCATAAATGATCCTAATTTTAACAAAGAATGCCTCCACAAAAAGACAGCTTTTTGGTATGTTCTTCTTTTTAGTCTCTCGGCAAAACCTGACTATCATAGACCCTAGACCTGGCTCTAATTAGTTTGCACGACACAAACAAATCAATGCCCAAAATAGCAGATCAAGCTACTGTTGTTGAGTTGGTGCGCAACTAAAATATTTTCTGCTATGAAATTGAACATTGCACTGTTTTTTTTCTGGATTGAATAAACAAACAAACAAAAAAAAACAAAAAAACCCCAAAAAATTAAAGGCAAAAAACCCCCAACCACACACACACCCCCAAAATCATTAGATCAGTTATGGAGGCAAAAGACCTGAGAATGTTTTGGACCACACCTGCCAAGAATGGCATAGTTCTAGCTTACCTTACCTTAGAGCAGAGAAAGAGATTACAACAAAGTGAACAAAAGCTTAAACAAAACTATATGTGCCTATGACATTAACTAGAGCAATAGCTGATACTAAAATTTCAAGCCAAGAAAAAATGAATCAGGGTTGTCAAAATTTCATGTTTCAACTTTTTTACTCTCAAAGTTTGTCAGAATAATCAATTTCCTGCAACATTTCAACTTCAATAACGGTACAGTTTTGACGAAAAACTGTCAAAACCAAAAAAATCAGACAGCTCTTGTGAAGCTCTTTACACAGCACAGTTCACACCTGTAACATTTTCCCTGCCAGCCAAAGTGCAAATTCCCTCACCAGTGCACATTCAATAATACCGTGGCAATTTATAAAAAGAAAGTAATTATAATCAGAGGAAAAGAGCATATGGCTGATCTCAACAAAGGGATTAACATCTCCCATCTCAAAAATATCATTACCAAGAGGGTCGACATGAAGGAAGAAGTTGTAAAATTAGTAATTAGGGATGACGTGTATTCCAAATATTTTAATGCAAAGATAAATGTATAAAAGTCATGCATTTTCTTAGTTAAAATTTACTACAAAAAAAGTGGCTAGAAGCACATGTTAGGAATCTGTTCTTATTTCTGTCACTGAGTTTCAAAGTCAGGAGAATTGTCAAAGTTAAACATTTGAAAGGTGAGTTTAAAGGAAAAGCACATCCCCAAAGCACCCCACACCATACTTGGCCCAAACCATGAAACACCAGAGGGAAAGCAGCCCCTGGGGGTGTCTACTTAGGCAATGAGCAGCTAGCACCAGGAAAGGTAGTCTAGATGGTTTGGTTGGACATTGCTACAGGATACTTGCAGCAACTGTGTAACCACACTTTACAGGTGCTGGGTTCCGTTAAAACCCACAGGGGATTTAGTGAGGTGCAGACAGCACACTGTAAATACCCACCTCCTCTTACTGTATGATAACCCTCCTGTACAGAAACACTTAGGACTGATTGCCTATCAAAAAAACAAAGGTTATCCACATTGTCCTCTAATTCTAGAGTTCCTCTAGAAACCTGCCCATTCCCATACTCCTGGACTGCACATAGTCTCATCAAGTCTATAAAGTAATTATTCAGTGGCAGGATTTTAAATAGTATCCCAAACATTTTTAAAACCTCATTTCACTCTACAACAGGTATCACCATTTCTTCCTCAAACCACCGTAGAAAGGACTCTGAGTAAGTTTTCTTTCAGATCAGTACACATCCTTTCTTTGATTTTAATGGATACAGGACTAACCTTCAGTGTTTTTCAGTACAGCCTGGTTTAACCCCAGCCAGTAAGAGCCACAGAGCCACTTGCTTACCCCTTCTCCCCTAAGGGGACAGGGAAAAGAATGGAAAAGAAAACCCCAACATTGTAGGCTGAGGTAAAGACATATTAATAGGATAACAAAAGAAGAGAATAAACTCATAGTAGTGGTAATAACATATATGAAACACTCTAATTACTCACCAGGTGCAGAAGCAAAAAACAAACCTGAACAATCCTGATGCCCAGCCTGTTTCTGAGCAGTGAATCTGCCTTCCAGCTAGCCATGCTAGTTATGCACATAGCATGATGCTCTATGCCTGGGAACACCCACTGGCCATCCTGGGCTGGCTGTCCTGGCTCAGTGCTCTCTCAGCATCTTGTGCACCCAGCAGAACACAAGAACACGAAAGGTCCTTGACTTAAGTGTAGGCACTACAGCAACCTAGCAACAACTGAACACATCAGTGTTATTAACATTGTTCTCCACCAAAATCCTAAACACAGCACCATACCAGCTGCTAAAAAGAAAATTATCTCAATCAAAACCAGGACGTGGTAAAACACCAACTTCACTAAGGAATATGAGAGCATACACATATTTCACATGAGTACTTGTGAGACTTAGGACTTGCCATGGCCTGAAGCCTCCTTAAGTTTCTCAGGGAAGAGCAGTATGTTTCCTTCAATACACTGTGGTACTCTGACACACAGCTGACAGCTACCACTTCACCTGACTTACAATACTCTGCAAATTCCACCCTTTCTCCTGCTCCCTAATACTTCTGGTTTATTTTTTTCCCCCTTTTACCCTATTTGTGGTTAAAACTGGCTTAGCAGATTTTCTTACAGTTGAATTCATGGGCTCAAAGAAGCTTTAGAAAGTGTCATTGTACTACATCCCCATGACTATTTTGGATGCACCCATTTCGAGATACACTAAAGGCAAGAAGGTTCTACTTTGCTGCTTAGCAAAAGGTGCTGTATCCATGCCAAATGCATAACAGACTAGACATTTTACAGGAGGCAAGTCGGATTTGGTGCTTTCATACAATCATAGAATCATAGAATCATAGAATTTTAAGGCTGGAAATGACCCCTAAGATCATCCAGTCCAACCATTAACCCACCGCCACCAAGTCTACCCTTAGACCATGTCCTCAAGCACCGCATCTACCCGTCTTTTAAACACCTCCAGGGATAGGGACTCAGCTACCTCCCTGGGTAGACCGTTCCAATGCTTGATGACTCTCTCAGTAAAGAAGTTCTTCCTAATATCCAACCTAAATTTTCCCTGGCGCAGCTTGAGGCCATTACCTCGAGTTCTGTTGCCTGTTACTGGGGAGAAGAGACCAACCCCCACCTCACTGCAACCTCCTTTCAGGTAGTTGTAGAGAGCAATAAGGTCTCCCCTCAGTCTCCTCTTTTCCAAACTAAACAACCCCAGCTCCCTCAGCCGCTCCTCGTAGGGCCTGTTCTCCAGACCCTTCACCATCCTCGTTGCCCTTCTCTGGACATGCTCCAGAACCTCAACGTCCTTCTTGAAGTGAGGGGCCCAAAACTGAACACAATACTCGAGGTGAGGCCTCACCAGTGCAGAATACAGGGGGATTATCACCTCCCTGGTCCTGCTGGCCACACGGTTCCTGATACAAGCCAGGATGCCATTGGCCCTCTTGGCCACCTGGGCACACTGCTGGATCATGTTTAGGCGATTCAAAGCACTTTTACAACTCCCATAATTTGTAAGTAAACCATCTGCAGGCTACTGACACCACATCTTAAGAAATGCATTACTAGACAAGAATATGAAACAGTTCTTTTGTCATGTATGATAATATATGATTGGTGAATGTCTGCTCCAGTAGTACTGAACCATAAGCTGAACTCAATATCCACAAGGTCAAAAGCAACCTGCAACAATTAAGATATTAAGTGAACTCCCTAGATCTTCCTATTTAAGCAGGCCCTTCACACTCGCAAGGCCTGCGTGGTGCTATGCGCACCTAGGGGCGGAAGGCTCATGACAAGAATCAAATCCACAATTTAGAGAGAGAACTTACTCAACTGCAATAGCAAAACACACTTTCAGTCCAGCAGGAACACAAAACTGACTGGTGCTTCAGCAGATACCTCACTCAGGGTGAGGTCATGGTACAAGCTGAGCTCCAGCAGGTTCGTGAATTGATATTACCCGACCAATCTGACAGGGCTGAACATTAGGACTTGCAACTTAGTGTGCAAGTGCTCAGGAGAGGGGTGGAAACATCAGGTCCTACATGCTATGAGTGGGACACTTCCAAACTTTTCTTGTGTTTCAATGGAACAAGGTAGAAATTATATGGAAAATCTGATAGTAGTAGTATGATGTAAGGAAATGAGAATATATTGACACAGGAATTCTTGGGGCTCATCCCAAGATTAGTGGGTTCCTCATTGGACATTTACCTTCCTCCTCACTTGCATCTTTTTTCAAGCCCCTAGTTATTCTCTTGTGGATGAGTCTGCTCACATTTTCTCCAGAGGAAGGAGATTTACTCTGATGAACAGCTGGACTGTTGGCAGCAAAGTGTTAATAATACATTTGCTTTCAGAGTTTGGTGAGACAATGAAGCAATAAAGGGCTCAGGAGAAAGAGCCAGAGAAGATTTTAAAATATACTCTGAAAATGAACTCAGAACTCTATAAAAATAGATATAGGAGTCCACATGCAAGAAAGAGGGAATAAGAAAAATAAATCATAGGGTTAGAGTACTTGCATAATTTAGAATAGGAAAAAAGAAAGCAGAAATTCAACTAATCCCACTGCAAGTGGCATTTCCCTTTGAAGTCTACAATACAGGGGGATGTGTCAATTTCATTCAGGGTGTGGGGTTTGTTTCTTTTTCACATCCAAGTTGGACATATAATGTTTATGAAATAACACAGTATGCAGAGATGTGTAATTTGTGTACAGGTATGTATGCTACGGGTGACTCGTATGGGGAAGCATTTCCAAGAAGGTAGAATTTGCTTTGATAAAATTGCAGTGGTGGCCACATTAAATCAAAATGCCATGGCAAAACCATAGTATAGTTGAAACTACCCTTATGAAACTGACAGAAAGCGGTGGTTCTTTGGTAGCTGTACATAGTCTGTAATAATGAAGACACTGAATGGGAAAGCCCAGGCAATGTCTTTCAGTAAAGATTAGACTGTAGCTTCATCACAAGAGAAGATATGATCAGCACAGAAGCAAGCTTTCTGAGACTTACCAATGTCTCTCCCTTTTAATGATCCAACTAAATGCAATCAAAAAAGATAATGGGCAGCACTGATATTAAAGTTGGGATAATGAGGTTAAAAATAGGGGAGGAGGCAGAAATCACACAGTATTACCTGTTAGACACAAACCAGGTAATTTTACACACAACAAGAAGTAAAGGAAAACTTCACTTCTCTTCCCCACCACAACAGAAATGCATCATCAATGAACACGACCAATGTGTTCGGCCTCATATTTAAGCCACAGAAAACAAACTTACCTTATGGATTTATCTGGTTTAGACCCATACCATGGCTCAGGAAAGAATGAGTTATTAAATTTTCAGGTGAGCTTTGAATAAGAGGAAGACATGAACCACAAAAAAACCTACCAATATTATTTCAGTCTACAGTAAGTCTGTAAGAAATAAATATTCCTCTGAAGGCCAAAGGACACTATGTAATACAGTAAAATTAATTTCTCCAATAAATGTAGATTATTAAATTATTAAATGTAGATAATTCTATTATCCACATGCAATCATAACATCATATGTGTGCTAAAGAAACGATGGGTTACACTGATTACAAAGAAGCTTTCTTCAAGTTTATGATGACTGAGCTAAAGTGTTTATTGCAACAGTTTCATCATCTGGTATCCATTTTCCAATTGAAACAAATATACGAACAAGCCTTCCCTTTCCACAATGTTTAGAAGCCAGCAGAACATCTCTGACAACAACAACCTCAAAACACACATCATCTATCCAGTTAAGCTTCCATGACAGTCAGGATCAGCTGGCCAATTGTTCACAAGAACAGGACAGTGAAGAATGAATGGAGTTTAAAAAAAAAAAAAAAGTTAAATTCATATAAATATTCGTGGAGAATGTCCTGCCCTTCTCTAGAAGTTCTAATGTCAAGTAATTATCAGCTTTTAACTGCTGCTGGCCATCATCATTTTCACTTCTGAAAGCAAATGACAGTATGTAGTAAGAATTGCTTTGATTGAGAAGCGATACGATAATAGTTGATGATCTTACACTCTGCCAGGCTTGTCTTAGCAGATAAGAAGGTGCAAAATCAAAGTGGTGTCACAGGGTACTAGAAAAATCTACATCAGCTTGAGATAAGTGCATTGCTGTGCCCGCATGCTCTCTCAGAAGTTTTTCCAAGAATCTCTCAACAAACTAAAGCTGAGAAATGAGTGAAAGGTTCTGAAACTACTAGTCAGTCTATAAAATGGACCATAATAATCCTCTACCCCCAAGCATGAACAACCCACCCTTCAAGCCCAGAATAGATCGCTGTAGCATACTTCAAGTTAAAAAAAGTCGACCCCATTTCTATACTGTCAACGTGCTCTAATCACCACAGGCTTATTTACGCTAATTTCTACTGATGGCATACGTCTCTCACAAGCACACCAACGCCTTGCAGAATTAGGATTGGCCTCTGGGCCCAATAAATATTCACAGAGAAGACTCTTAATGAAAAAAAACCCCAACCATCTTGTGCTCATGTAGGAAAGGTGGTTTTGCAGAAATATTCACGTCCTGCTTTCACAAAGTCCTTGATAAAAATATTAGCACCACCTCTGCTGAAGAAAAGCGAGATTTTTATATGCAGTGTTGTCTGCACAGACACAAAGGAGATGAATTGCTCTTGATGAGATACAGCAGCAGATCCCCCAATTCATGGCAGGGACCTAAGTGCCACTATCTTCCCTGAAAATAGAAAGCTTATGGAATTTCTTCTTTGAGTGAGGGAAAAGTTATGAGGATAAATATCTACAATCTGTTTTTCCATTCCCTCTGTGGTGATTTACACAAGTCTTGCAATTTTACCTGCTCTGTAGGGAATTCCTGCTGGGCAAATTCCTTTTACACTTGATTTGCTTGTTACCCTACAAGTCTGGCGCCACAACACATAACTTGCAACGGTTTAGAACTTTCCTTCGCATGTCAGTGCAAGCTGACAATTTACACAACTTGACTCACTTGGAAACCTGCAATTTGCCTTGCTACATGCACCCCTAAATTGTGGTTTAGAAAATATTAGCCTTTCAAACATAAACAAACTGGAGAATTAAATCACATTGCTAATGTATACACTATTTGAATGTGAAATTATTGCTGAATGGAAAAAGGACTTATCTGCAATAAGCAAAGACTCAAATATGATGTGCTAATAATACATTTCATGGGAGAAAATATGACTGAAAATAAACACCCTATGGATTTACAGCCAGTGATGAGTTTAGCTCATTTGAATTAAGAATGAGGTGTAATACAATTAAAATAGGAAGCTGGTACAAGACTATTTTTCTTTTAAGAATACTTGGAACTTCATTGCCATTCCAAATTCCCAGAGTCTTTTCAGCTTGAAAAGTCACTCAAATAATGGCTTTATTCTGAGTAAACCAGTGTGGTTTGATACTATAAATACATCTGCTTAGACACATGGGCTGATTCTGCCAAGTCTTCTGCACGTGTTTACAATTTAGACACAAATACTTTGACTCCGCAGACCTTAAAAAATTAAGCATCTGCCTACATATAGACATCTTTGCAAGACTCTTCTGCGGAGTTTATTAATATTCATTTTCACATCCTTAGTGAGAAGGAAATGACACAAATGGGTCTCAGCATATGTGCTTAATTTTACATAAATAAACCGGTTAACTTTGTTGTGAATATTCACATGCATGAAGTTAGATACACAGATACGTACCAGATGAGGAACTCTGTGATCAGCTTTCCTCTGGATCCATTTCTAGTTAACTTGGCACATTTGCATCCATGCCCTGTGGACATTCCTCTTGGAAGTGCATCATGCATATTGGCTCACAACAAGGAGGTGCATGTTTTGGAAACAATTAATGTCTCTACAAATTAATTATTTTAGAAACAAATGGTTTAAGCGCAGGCTAGGTTGAGAAGTGTACCAAGACGAATTTTAAAATTGGTCTTTTATTTTCATAAGGAAAATTAATGCTGCATTACACTAACGCAAACCAACCTGAAGTTCAATCGCTTCATACACAAGCTTTTACGACATTTTGAAATTACGTGAAACAAACCCAGCAATTCCTTTGACAAGAAAAAGAAGCTGAATTTCCTTTGCTGCATAAAAAACTAAATCATATTAGAACCAAAGCTAAAGAACAAAAGGGGGGGGAAAAAAAGGGGGGACCCCAAAACCTCATTCCATCTCATGATAGAAATTCAGTTTGCTCAACACCCTGTCAAACCCATCTGACATGAAATTTAAGGATACTTAAAAGTATTTTTTTCCCCATTTTATTTCTGTTTACTTTCATAGTGCTTACTGGTTTGATCCCTCTTTATTGTACCTGGGAGGTAAACTCTTGAACACCATTATTAAAGGAAAAATAAGAACTTTAAGAAGTACTTTAATGATACACATGAAATCACCTTGTCCTCTTCCAAATTCCATGCACATACAAAATAAAAAGATTATAAACTTCTTGCCATGTTCCTAGAATATAAGACCTGAGCCCTAGCTACACACCACTCATGTAACATTTCCCCTGCTCTATTTCTACAGTAAGGGATTTAATTAAGTCAAATTTCAGCATTTCTAGGAGGCTGGAAACAGTTAAAGGCAACCAATCCCAAAAGGGCCAAAAATGAGCCCAAATAACACAAGTCATTACAAATAGTAGCCAAGACATTCCTATGGGAGAAAGAGGCTGTTTTGCCAATGCCGACAGGGCGTACAGAGGATTAAGTATCCCAGGTAAGAGCTCTGTCCTTAGGGGGGTCACATATTCTGATGTTTTTAGGGTCTCCGGCAGAGTCACTGCAAATGCAGATGAAAACAACCATCACAGCAGAGATGCTGCATCACACCTTCTCATTACCTACAGCCTCCTAGTTTGAAGAAAACAGTCAGACAAGAAGCTTAATCATTACATGGCTCTGTGTCAAAGAAGAGAGTTCTTTGATAAGTACAACCCTTTTATAACCCTTTTTATAATACCATGCTGCTTTTACTCCCCATCCCAAAACAGTCTCAGAGCTCTCTTCAGTCCTGCAAGAAGAAATGCCTCAAGGTTTCTGAACCCATTAAACAGTTTGCTTCCCTTGCTTGCCTTTCCTGCTATATCAAAAATATTAATACATGAACACAATTAGTTCAAGTTCAGACTGCTGCCAGAGTGGCAACACGTATTTTCTGCTAAGAAAACACGTGAATTCTCCAAGCAGCTGTAACAAGTCTGGGATGCCTGAAGATAGCAAGGAGCTGCAAAAGCCTCTCTGCCCTTAAAGTACTATATAGAAAGGAGCTAGGTCTGGAATCTTAATGTGAACCTCATTAATTACATGATTACAGGAAGCTAACACCACATAAAAGAAATTTGCACAGGCAAGAATGCCTATGTTGTTCTTCAAATTTAAGGGTTGCCATGAAACGGAGCACTCCCTGTTTACATGTATGCATACAATTACACATACAGTTACTTTGCTCACACAGCTTAAAGAAAGACAAAGTAAATTCATATTCAGTCATAAACAAGTTTCATGTTGACTGAAAAGGCGCAATCTTCTGAGACAAGAACCTTTTAGACATTTCAAATGGAATATCCAAACTATTAGAAGTTCAATGCAGTTCAAAGTTCACAAAGTTTTTGTGAAATTACATTTTTTAACAAAAATTTCTTGATAGAAGTGTTTGTCAATTACAATTTATCATTGATTTTTCTTGGAAAAAATGGTGTGCACAAAAGCAGTAAGGTATAAATATGATGAACTACTCATTCAGTGAATTTACACATTTAAAAAAAAAAAAATTTTTCATTTTTCTGCTTTCTGATGTACCCCAAGAAAAGAACCCATTAATTTGATCAAACCTGTTAAACACTTTGAAGCAGAAGGTTGGAAGGGGTGGGGTGGATGAGGTGGGGACAGAATGAGGAAGCATCTTGACCTATTTAAAATAGAACAATGCATCCATTTTTAAAAGTCTCTAATTTTTAAAAGTTTAAATACTTTCAGAATGTAATTATCTGAGTTTTGTAGCAAGTGTTTTTTGCAGCCATGGTAGCTGTAGCTGAACAGAACAACATTCTTCAGATCTTTTCCATTACCAAAAAAAGCCATAGCCTTGTATGCTGAGTGAACACAAGTCTTGCCCCACCACACACGATGTTTGGTCAGTAGGCTGAGAACTCCATTACCTGCAGCACGCTAAGAGGTTTATTTCCCTGTAACATCACACCGCACTGTAGCTTCTGCTGTGCGAGAAACTCACTGCTGTGAGAGTGTCTGGATGCATTCCTGCTGAGCTACACACCATGCCTAAACTTGGCTCCTTGTCTTTGTTGTTACTGGTCTGTTCTCATCTTTTATCTACTGCCAGTTGTTGGCATTAATTCTTTAATGTGTTCGCTACGCCTGAGGTTCATTCCTGCGTTACTTCCAATAGTGCAAGAAGAGGAAGTTGCTGCACAATAACTCCGTATTTCCCCTGTCCTTGCTCAGAATAATTATGTCCTTCAGATAGGAGCTGTAAGAAAACTTATAAAAAGGAAACACCCTTGTTCTGACAGGTGGAAAGGTGCTGTCATCTTGAGTACAGTCTGTAAACACCAGAAGGCAAGTGGGCCCACATAATGGTTTTGCGTGTATTAAAAAAGCAAACAGCAGGAATCTTGCAGGCATGAAATTTGTTGCATACACGACTAAACTAGAGAGGGCTTCTGGTGGGTGCATCAGAGTTGTTTGAGGAGAGCTGCCAGTTGTGGAAAGAGGTCTTCATCCCTCAGTAAGGACCAATGGACAAAAAACTCTTATCAAACTCAGGGATCCAAGCCAACTCAAATTCAGATATTAAAAAGAATACCCAAGAACCCCCATGGAGTTATACATAACCAAGACCAAGGAAAAGGAGGACTGAAGAAACTTCAGGTTTTGTGTAAGCTTTACCACCAATATTCCATTCTTCTAGTTTCTCAAATCACATTCTTCTGTCCTGTGCTCGCTATCCCAGCTTGACGAAGCTTCACCCCATGGTGAAGATGCATATGGCTGAGCACGTGGAAAAGCTCATAGGTAAGCTTTTTCAGAAGCAAGCATAACCTTCTGCATCACAAGCACTTAATTCAGTATTTACTCCTGCCCACTGAGTAAAGCTTCCAAGGGCTGAGAAACCATTTTTTTTTAAAGTCAATTGTCACTGAAAGTGTACAGGACACTGCAGATAACTTCATATTTGTTTACATTTTAGCAGTGTCCATTTTCATAATTGGAACTTGAAATTGTAAATGTAAAGAATACAAAGCAAATCTCTTTTTTTATTACAATTTTCATGCTTCCCTGGACACAACAGTTAGGCAAAGACACTTAGTTTTCAAGAATATTTTACTACAAAAGTAGCAATTTTAGCTATAACTTGCAGCGTGGAACAGTGAGGCAGGGAACTGTGGCTGTAAGCTTTTGAAAAGTGAGAGGTCACTGAGAAGGTAAATTCTCAATTTAGGTTTTAGCAAGAGTGGAGAAATAGGAAGTGTCACATTATTTTGACTAAGTTTGTTCTCTCTTGAGCTAATGCTTTCAGAGACAATAGTTTTGTTCTGAATTAAAACCGTTTTCTGAAGTGTTTCACATCTTCAGCACCAAAGGAAGACAACAGGAATATCAATAATCTCATAAAAATCTTGCTTACCATAGAAAAAATTGTCTAGAAAATAAAAAAGAAACTTTCAGCAGAAGACAAAGTTGTCATCTTATTTCTCCACTGTTCCAATATGTAGTTCAGAGAAAAATGATAAATGGGATGGGGGCTGGGGGGAATAGGAAAAAGACTAAAAAAGACTAAAATAAAGTGGCACTTCTTGTTGCTTTTGACCACTTGTGCTGTGCTAACTATAGTACAATGAACATTCATATGAATTCCATGATACTCATTGCCCTCTGGAAATGTAAAAGCTATTCCTGGGGCTAAATTATAACATTACTTTTCATCTTCCATATTATTTCCAAGTGTTACTGATACACAGTCTCCTCACATGCAAACTTTTCCCCAGCAAATGAATGATACCAGTGTTTTCAACTTCACTGCTTACACACGGAGCTGGTATGAATTCTCACAGAAGTCAAGGGTTCCAGTTGAAGACAGGATTATCAGGGATAAATCACATATGCAATCAAAATCAGCTTGGTATAAATGCCCATCCTATATGTGCATCATATGGCCTGCCCCTTCATCACCAGGTAAGTCGTGCTCACTTATCGCCATCACCGTGCTTCGCACTGACCCACTAACCCAAATGCTTATGATTTCAGGTTTGGAGGCTTCTGTGCTAGTTCTCCAAAGATTGCTTAATTCTCCAAAGATTATTTATAACAAGGTCTCTCCAGAGAGGCCTCAATAGAAGACTTAACACCCACACAGTTTCTCACGGGTATCTGAGAGCCTCAGGGGAGTTTGGGATACTCCTCCCTCTCGCCTCAGCTATCACAAACAGCAGCATTTTGCTAATACAAAATGGTAAGCATTTGCTCAGAAAGGATCACTGCACCCATCCAAGCTGAGAAGAAGCAGAAACTCTAGCTAAATAAGCCACCAGAGCCACAGACACTAACCACCATTTGAAATGGAGACAGAGATCATAAATGGGGCTTTGCATCATTTTGCCATTCCTGCCCACAACGCTACGGATGAGGCCCTTAAACACACTCATCTCCCGTTGTGGGAAGGAACAGGATACAGCATACAGTCCTCACCTGTACATTTTCCTCCACACTGAGTATTTGTGCAGCCAGTGGGGTGACACTGTTTGATTTAGTTGTCAGCAAATAGAACTTTTAATATGCTCCTGTGCTTCTGCTTTCTCAGCTAGCACACTAGAGTGAATAAGGGTTATTCTGTCATTTTTAATTGTTTTTTGAATCAAAGTATTTTTCATAAAGGCAAGCCTGCTCATTATTCATAGGAAGCATACTGTTATAGTGTCTGGCATTGTGTTTGGGGACCTTTAGTCAGAGGGTAGGCATTCAGATTCATCTCCAACTCTCATCCTGCTGCTCTATACCTCTTCATACATGTCAAAGATGAGGTGCCAGTACCGAATGCGTGGGAGTCAACAAAATGAGTCAATTAAAGAACTATTACTACCTAATTTTCAGCATTCATCTTTAGTTGCTAAAAGAAGTACCCTGAACTGAATTGGGGGGAGAAAATATATGCTTGAGATAAAAAATATCCATTAAAAAACCCCAACTCAAATCCATGCCAGTAGAGGATCCAGACATACATATTACAGTGTAGCTGCATGTGAATATTTCATATATTGTAAAAAATGCTTCAGGCAAAAAAGGTGACATGAGAGGGACTTCAGAACATCCACTCCTATGGACACTTCGGAGAGCCCACTCCTGCTTCCAACCTATTTTAAAAAATATGTTTGACATTAACCTCAATAACATTTCAAAAGCTACAACTGCTTTTAAGAAAAGTTCAGTTCTTCAAGTTCTTAAAAGTTTTCACTGGTAAATACCTATTATCAAGATTGGTTTCAAAAGATGTTTTGCAAAGTCTATTAATTTTAGTATCTGTGCTGTGTATTTTATGAAACCTTGTGAATTGCTGTGGGGCACCGATCTTAGAGGAGAACAGCTTATTCTGCATTGCTGTACTTATGACAGAAAAAAAGTATTTATCTTAGTATTGCAGTGAGCAGTATGAGAAGTACAATGCCTTATTTAGTGGAGAAACATGTAATACTTATATAGGTTCTTAAGGTGTATATATAAGTCTGTAAATCTATATCAACATCTATCCATGTGTTCTCAAATATCAAAGTCTTTTTTCCTGTGTGGCAGTTTCTTGTATTGCCGCTAATATCTGAAAAAAACTCCACAGCATTTTTAAAATAGTTTGTGATATTTCACAACATACTTTGCTACTTTCTATATGACCTGGTAATTCTCAAATGCATTCACTGGTGCATGAACTTGTGCACGTGAAAACCTCTCTAAGGTTTTCTAAGGGCACCATCTGTAGAGAAACTCTTTCCAGAACTCCAGGCTTCAATATGCCATAAACATCCAGCTTTATCATTTCCTTTGGTGCCCAAGGGCTTCCCCTGTGAATGATCAAAGCAGCAAAGATCGCAGAATTTAACAACAGGTATAGTCTGGCCTTTAAGAACGAGAAAAAGAACAAACTTCCAAACAAACATAGATCCAGTCCGTCAGCACACAGACAATGTTATCATTTCAAAAGTGAAAGCCCAGCAGGCAGCTTATATTCAACATAACTGTCCTTGGAACAGAGAGGATTTTGGATTAAAATGCTTGGGCAGTCTGTTAATCCTGGATCCACCATGCACTGAAAAAAAATCTTTAAGAGTAGCTAGAAGAATTATTTGCACTGTATTTAGTTAAGAGAACTCCCTTCAGACATCAAAAACAGATTCAGAAATGTGGATAGAATAAGGAAGAACCTAAAGTGCAGCCCATCAACATTTCTAGGCAAAAAAAAATATGTTGGAACAATCTGGTTTGACTCAGTATGAACTGGGGAGGGGGCGGGGGAGTGGAATTTTCCAGTAACGTGGTACAAACTAGCCACAATATCGTGTGGATCCTCTACCATCACTGTCAGCAAGCCCATAAGAGAGAATAGTAAGAAAACAAAGTAAAGTCAGAGCAGAAAATTATAATTGTCATGGGACAAATTTTCAACACATTGAGAGTAGACAATCTGAACAATCAGAGTTTCAGAGTTGCTGTTTTTATCATACCTTTACAGAAGCCATTCTACCAAATCATTCTCACGCTTCAGAGCTTTTGCCATCAATCAATCACAGATAGGGAAAAATAATCAAGTGATACTAAAAAAAATTGTAGAAAAGTTCAAGTAGAACTCAAAGCTGTCCCTCTGCCTTGCAAGTTTTCCAGTGCTTTAAAAAAAAAAAATCAAGATACATTTTTCATATAAATAGCTTTAATTCTTTTGTGTCATTCATCCTGACACCATCTCTTAAAACAGTGTGAAAGTGACTTTTAGTTAGTTATTTTTCCCTTGACACAATACATCAAGAATGCATTCTACATTATATTTTTTTATTCAATGATTTTCCCTGCCTTTCTCCATGAACAGTATTTGATTTTCTACCTTCTCTCTCCTTCTCACACTTACATGGCACTTGCTCATTTTTCTACGCTCTCAGATGCTTTCTTTCACAGACCAGAGTTCCAAGACAGGTGAGTGAGACTAGAAAGAGTGCGATAAGCATAGGAAACCAAGGGGAAATGAAGCCTCTCCTAAACTGCATGTTTAGACATTGTTTCTTATACTAGATATGGAAAACTACAGACATAAAGGAGATCTTAAGCACTGTATAGGAAGATATTTCCAAGACCATGTAACATAACACTCCATGACATGCATTATAATCTTCTAGTTGCATGAGGAAGGTAAATCTCAATGTTGAGTAAGGAACCATCGTGTTTCAAAAGCATCTACTGCTAGTACCTGTTCTAGGAAAGGAAATTTAAAAAATCCACTGCTTGGGGATAACCACCTGCCCTCCTTTCTTATTCACCTCCTCCTCACATCATATGGATGTGAATCACTGTTTCCAATAAGCAGCGTGGAGGGCTGCAGTTTAGCCACTTTCTCAGTGGAAGTCCTTCCAGTGCTTCCTTGTGGGGAGGGACATCTTCTCCCGGGTCTGATTTCTCACTTTTCCACACATCTGCCAGCAGAGTTTCACTTCTCACAACTTGTCAGCTCCCACACAAACTTTTAATTCTATTTACTGCCTTCACTTTTAACCTCATCAAAACGGCACAGCTTTTCTCATGAGCTTACTGCCTTTTACAGCCCGGGAGCTATGCCAGGCCACACTTGCACTGCAGTGGAATTAGGTCCTGGATTCTAGAGCAAGTCCAACTCTTTTTAAAGAGCTGGTACCATTTTTCTTCAGGTACAGCCAACAAAGATGACTGAAAAGTCCCAGAGGACACTGTTACTTACATGTGTGTACATATATTGAATCAGTCACAATCCATGACAGGGAGGATTCTGAACAGGTAGAACTGGGCTGTCCTAACACTTGTCTTGACCAATTATAATGAAATCTGACAAGAAATAAGATGTAACAGAGGCCAGAAAATTACTTTCTCAGATCCAGAAAACACAGTTCTTGCCTCACTTGCTCTATTTTCATCACATTCAGTGCAAATGGGCAACCTTCTGTAGGCTACTCCCAATTTACACCAGAGCAAACAACAAGATCAGGTCCAATAGGAGGAGAAATCACATATCAAAAGGTGATTTGTTGCTGTCACCAGAGTTAACACAACACTTCTAACACATAGCAGCTCTGCTTATGGCTCTTCAATTGCAACCTGAAGAAATAGCATGGGAATGTTTGCTGTTGAACTTAGAAATAAATAGTAGTACCTTTAGAAATAGCAGTTGCTTACAAGGAAACTAGTCACAATCCCATCCCTTGCAGAACACCTCCAAAGGTAAATAACTTTAAAAAGTACACTGCACTATTGGAGGGTGGGGGTGTGTGTGTAAAAATGCCTATTTTAATGATGCCAACACAATGAACACATGACAAAATTCTTGGGTTTCACCCAGTTCCATTCACTCCACCTATCTTCAGAATTCTGCTGTAACAGTAATCCCTGGTTTTACTCTATAGTACTTGCTGCTCTCTTGTCTATACACAATGGTCACTGATGTAGTACTCAGAGAAACTCAGGAACCACAGAAACCACAGAATGTTGTTTGTATTGACATTTTTTGTTTAAGCTTTGTAAACCTGTAAGATCTCCAAACTGACCATCAAGACTTGGGATTGATTAGTGACTGATATAATTTCCCTAGTGTGACAGAAAGGCAGGGAAAAACCCATATGTAGTACATCCTGAACCCTGGCAGGTCTGCAAAGCAGAAATGGAAAGACTGGTGAAGAACCACTTCAGAAATACAGCAACAGAGTCAGAGAAAGCTGCAACATCTCTGCAGGGAATCCTTGCCAAAGTCCACAAGAGGACTAAAACAGATGACATTACACCCTCAGAGCATACTGGTATAAAAGATAAGCTGTTTGAAAAGAAGGTGTGTTAATATTTGCTATAAATAAGCAGATTAATTCAGGCATTTAAAATATGGATGAACCAGGTAAGGAAAGAGGAATGAAAGTGATATAAAGCTTACACCACAATAAAGACTGAAATTTTTAAAGAGTTCATACAGAGCTTTGCTGAACTGATGCACCTTTCGGTTTCACCCATCAGCAGATATTTCTATGCTGATATAACTCACAAATTAAACTTTTATTAAATGTATTCAGAACTTTCTATTTTTGCACATTTTAGGCACTTCAGATTTTCCATAACTGTCACCTAGAGAAGCCTCAGTCCTGCTGTACAGTGGGAGAAAAATGTACACTGTCTGTAGATCATAATGTATGATGGCTGATCCCTTTTATAACATTTATCTTAGATTTCTGGCAACATGAACAAACCACTTGAGCTTCTCTTTTGTGGGGTTTTATGGTCAATGCATTCCCCCTGGATAAAGGGTACAGACTTGCTAAGGACAATAATTAGCAACCACAATTAATGCCCTCCAATATAGTACATCTATCCACCACTTTGTGACTGAATACACAGTATCCTTCATACCAGATGCAGCCAGCATGCCAGATATATGCCCTCTAAAACTTCCTCTCTCTAAAACATCCTAAGTAATTTTACATCAGTATTACCAAGAAACTAAACTATAAATTGGATTTTTTATAACCCTGCCCATAGCTATTTGATATGGATTATAACTGATTTCAGGAAGAGAGAGAACAAAGCATCTATATAATGTTTCACATAAGATACAAAATATGAGACAATATATAATTTTTAAGATGATCCAAAATATCCAGTTATGAGTACATACCTAAAATCCTGTGCAGGTCCAGAGCTTTTCACTCCTTTTACATTTTTAGTTACAAAGCAGTTATGGTTGAATATCAAATAGCCAGGAGTTGAAAGCTAAGAACTTGTTTTATGCATTCATTCACTTGAACTATGTAATCCTTTGCCGTTTATTCAGATTTCTGACCACTGACAGAAGCATAATGTGTCATTCCTCAAAGCTGATTTTATCAAAACATTAGAATGCAGATTTCACAAAGGCTGTGCCTAATGTAGTATGTTTGTCAAGCAAGCCCTTTGAAAATACTGAATTCAATTCTCAATATATTTCTACATTGTGCATTTAAAAAAAAAAACAAATATTGGGTTTATACATTTTGTTTTCACGATATAGAAAGTGTCTGTTGTGAAGATTTAACTCTTTCAAGCTTATTTTAAAAAGGATTTTCTCCTTTGTAATTCATGACTAAAATTGAGCACTCAAAGAAAGGGTGGGAGGAGTGAATATTATATAAAGTCAGAATTTACTTTACACAGCTTTCCACACTGTAAAAGGAACTGAATTGAGGAAATCATTCTAAGTAATAGTTACTTTACAATTGCCCTCCAGAGCCAGCATGGCTGAGAAAATGTGGCTCCAAGTTAGTTTTTATGGTTCCATTGTCTAACACTAAACCCAATACATAATTTGTGGGGCTTATATGTATCAAGCTCATAGAATTTCACTGAACTCCATTTTCTGATCACCAACAAGGTTTACGTATGTAAAATTACTCCTTGCATACAGCCTTGATTGACTGAAAACCATTTCCTAGGTCTCCCTACGTGGCCCAGCTCACCTTGTCCCAGCAGCTTCCACCCTATAACCATCCTTCAGCAGCTCTGACTGAGACCAGCCAAGTTCCTGGAACCAGTGATGGGCACAGACAGATTCAGCATCTGTGTGCCTCAGGTATTGACGCTGTCTTAGGGGTTTTGCACTCAGGAGGGGTGGGGAAAAGGCGGACAGTGTTTGCCAGATGCATCCCTAGTCCTTTCCACTCAATCCTAAGGGAGTGGTAAAGATGCCAGCACCCAGAGGAACCACTCCACTGCAGCACAAAACTCAACAACGCCACCTTAAGCAGAGGAGAACGGAATTTGGTTTTGTCTCACTGCATGAACAGAAAACCTTTTTTTCTTTAATTTTGAGAGGCTCTGAGCAAGTCATGGTCCTGCTGCAAACCAGTGGTTTTCATTAAGAGCTGATCTCGAGTCTCTAAGAATATTACAGGGCTGGAGGCCCTGGCAGTCTGCTCAGGAAAGGGTGGGTACACAATTATCCCTATACTTAATTTTTGAAGGAGGTGGAAAAGTGACAAGCAGAAGCAAATGCATGTTTGTAAGCCTGCAGAGAAACTTAAGTGAAAGACAAGCTCATTCAAGCTTCAGAAGCGCACACATATGCCAGACACAAAGCTACAAAATGGACTATTTGGCGGTAGCAGAATCCAGACACCTCTGTGCAGTATCGATCCATATGAATGACAAAAAAAAATTATTCCCTAATAATTCATTTAGCAGCTGACAAGAGGCAACAGAAGAGATTCTCTGTGATGAACATTATTGAGCCATATATACAACCGGTCAAATAGTGAAAAAACACATTCACAGATAACTTTCTCATCAATTGATTAGAACAGCTCAGACTGATTTTCTGTTCATAAATCTTCTGTTCATCAATTGTGATGCTCCTTTCATCCCCTGACCTGTAAGTCTTCTATCAAGAAAAAAATCCAGCCAACGGCAAAATCATTCCCTAACTTTAAGGCCAACATAATAGGAAAAGTTAGCAGGTATTTGTGAAATCTCTTGAAAATCAACACAAAATCCCAGGAGAACACAGAGCAACACAATTCCTTTCAGTGCCTGGGGTACAAATGCTGTGCTTTTAAACGCAACCTATGAGGAGTTAGCATGTGTTCCAGCCTTTGAAAAAAATATTCCTAAATTCACAATGTTCACAACTATGGCACAAAGAAAAGACTCTTGCTGCAAAGGCTTTTAAGTTCACAAAACGAGGTGTTGCCTGGTTTCTGGTAAAGAAGATATAAAAGTCATTCAGGAGTGACTGTCACACCTTGTGAGAATGTACAAAGCACGACAGACTTCAAACCAGTAAATGAAACTGAGACCAAATACTAAAAATGGGTTTTTTTGCTAGTTAACAGAGATGCCCAGGGTGACCCAATGTTCACAGATAGCTTTCAACTGGATGCTGGATCTACTACAGGATTTTCAGGAATAAGTAGATTTTCAGGAGGAGGAAGCTGGTCCCAACAACAGAAAAGCTGCAGGCTGCTCGGTTCCTTCAAAGGAACAAATGGAGTCTTGCAAGAGGAGCTCCTTACTGTGCAAGGGGTAAAGTGCAGCAAACAAAAGCACTGAGCATTTTAGCAGGCATTGAAACCTTAAGAGAAGGAGACAGGCTTACTGCTCACTTCACAGAGGTCCACACCACCTTCAGCAATAGGGCACGGGGATGGGGAGCCCCCAGGTTGCATCTATCTCTATTCCGAGCAGACAAGAGGCAGCTTGCAGCAGCCCAGCCTAGCTTCCTGCAGGTGGGACTCCCTCCAATCCAACAACTAGTTTGGCATTAGCTCAAGGTCTCATTATTCTAATTAATTCAATGGATATAGAGAAATTTAGTTGAAGGAGGCACCTCATGCCTGATATTACAGAATCACAGAATGTCAGGAGTTGGAGGGACCTTGAAAGATCATCTAGTCCAAACCCCCTACCCGAGCAGGATCACCTAGATTAAATCACACAGGAACGTGTCCAGATTGGCCTTCAATGTCTCCAGAGAAGGAGACTCCACAACCTCTCTGGGCAGCCTGTTCCAGTGATCTGTCACCCTCACAGTGAAAAGGGTCACCCTCCCTTATATTAAGATGGAACTTTCTATGTTCCAGCTTAGACCCATTGCCCCTTGTCCTATCACTGGCCATCACTGAGAAGAGCCTGGATCCACCCTACTGAAACTCACCGTTTACATATTTATACACATTAATGAGGTCACCCCTCGGTCTCCTCCAAGCTGAAGAGACCCAACTCCCTCAGCTCTTCCTCATTTTTGTTTAGCAATCCAATGTAAATAATTTTAATAGTAGTGGTTTTGGCAGGTATAAAGTGCTTTTACTAGACAGTGCTGACACCACAGTTGTACTGGTAAGGATTTTAACCTTAGCATGTAAAAGACAGTACCAAAGAAGTAGGATGAAAAACTGTATCACGGTAGGGGAAGCTAATCTGGACTCATTCGTGGGACTACTTCCTTTGATTTTTCTTTAGTGACTTATATTAAATGATAATGTTTATAATGAAAATTTTAAAGTTACTAAAAATAAAGGCTAAAACAGACAGATTAACAGTTGTAGTTATGCAAGGCTTTGTTGGTGTTGGTTTTGTGGGGCGTTTTGCCCTCAAAAAGAGCGAACATCAGTAATCTAGTTCCTCAGCATTAGCTCACAAACGCACAGACCTAGAAGGGCTAACTGGGGCAGCAAAAGAAACCACCTGCCTGTTCTTCTGGAGGTGTTACTGCTGAAGCAACACTGGCAAGATGAGACCAGGAAATACCCACATACCAGCACTGACACCATTTTCTGAGACCTTGTCCTGGGAAACAGGAAATGTCATATCCCAAAGGGTCTTAAGAAAAAAGACCTTTGCCCATGCTAGGCCTATTCTTGGTCATTCGAAGAAGTTACACATACCAACAAAAATAGCTTCACAGGGAAAAAAAAAAACAAACCAAAAACCAATACAGCTCTCCAACAAGAACCATCTCCAGCAGCAGCACAGCCAGAGCCTTCGGTCCTCACAAACTTCCGCACCACAAGGGCTGGCAGGACAAGGAGGGACAAGGCACCTGCCTCCCACCTCAAAACCCAAGGAATGGCAAGGATGAGAGAAAAGCAGCTATCCAAAGTTTAGGTCTTAAGAGCAACATATTTTATTCATTTTCCACATAACTATCATCTATGCAAAATGGGCACTCTCCAGAACACTCTCCAGAAGGCAAGGGCCTTCCCAATAATACGTATTACACTGACGTTCAATAAATAAGAGCATAAATCAAATCCCAAGTCTGGTTCACTAATAAACATAGTTCAACCTCCTTCAAGAGCAAGAAGCACACACCCATAAAAACAAATGCAAATACGGGCTCAAATAAAGAAAACAAATTTCTAGGGCTTTCTTTAGCCCATCTTCCTCTCACACAACTGGATGAAAGCTAAAGGGTAGCATTGAGCTAGACACAGCTCTGTACACAGAGGTGAGCTGTACACAGCCCACCTCACCCTTGAGAGAACTTAAAAATTCAATTGACTTCTCACAATGCAACCAGGCTTTACAAAACTACTGTTTTTCTGCAGGTTTGCACCAAAGAATTGGAGAAGAAATCAAGCCAGACTTCTGCTAGAAGAGCAGCAATGAAAAGCCTATCAGATATTGAAGATACAGGTAACCTAGACCCTCTCTCAACTGAGCCCCACAAGTACAGAGAACAAATGCACTGCTGAAATCAATTCCTTATTCAACAGATGTTTTTAAATCATAAACTGAGTGGTGATTATATGTACTCTGTTCTTTTCAGAAAGATTTTTTTTCCTTCCTTCTTCTGCTTCCTTTTTACCAGGCATGTACAAAAAGCCTAGCTCCATCCACTCTTTAATGTGACACATCTCTGTACTTACAGAAAGCTGAAAACACTTGTTGAAAAGCTACAGATAGAAAAGCTAACACAGAGCAAACAAATCTTAGCTGAAAACCTTGAACAACTTAAAATTCAGCTTTGATTTGTTTTTCTAATTGCTCAGGCACTGAGGCTTTAGCACGGAGACAAATTCCTAGCAGAAATTTGTTTACCATTTCACAAATGTTTCTAAATATTATATCATCGAGGTTTTTATAAAGGGACTACCTGCTTAAGTCACAGTAGGGAATATTTTAGCAGTTTCTCCAATTATCAGAAAAAAAGCAAGAACCAACTCCCACACTTTCATTCACACTCGCTCATACTCACTATTCTTACGTCCTCCATTCTTTTATGCACCTGATCTGCAAATTATTTCTGATTTGATCTACAAGCATGGTCACCAGAATATCTTTTTATTCTGAAATCAAGAGAAATCCACCTTTTACTGTCAACAGGACCTGTATATTTTGCTATATCCCTGGCCATGACTCTCAGCTGTAACTTTTCCATAGATCATGAAGAGCTTGTGAAATCTTGTGCAGCAAGAATGGAACATGCATTTAAAATTTTACAATAATTACCTAGTAATGCCCTACTTAGGCTCTTCTCAATAATGCTTCTTTCCAGTCTACCACGGTAATACATGTTTTTCTATTGACATTCAAAACAGATAAAGTGAAAATCACTTAATAGCTTTTTGTTTGTTTTTTTAAATTTAGAGCTCTTCCTTCTGTGCCATACTTTCCAGGAAAGCATAGCCATGGCACAGCACTTTTTGGACTTACTGTTCACAAGAGAGGTGGGTGCAACCTTCTTTAAAGCACAATACATCACATGTCTTTTCCTCAGCACATCTATCAGGGGCTCACTAAGAAATCCCAGCAGATTCAGGGTTAGAAAAATAGTACTTCCACCCGTAAGGGGGGTGAGAATCACCACCTGTGAACATCACTAAACACCATTTGTTTCTGGGGCCTTTGGGCAGCGTGCATTTGTTAGCTCCAGTGGAGCAAAACTCCTGCCAGGCTTGACCAGACAAACTGTATGTACTGGGGGCCACCATACAGCTGCCCCTTTGCGTCCCCTTTGCCATTTTAACCATTGACAATTATTTACAGATTAGTTTTAGATTTACCAGCTGGCTAGAGGCAAAGAAGTCTCCTGGATAATACCAGACAAAGAGAAGATGCTGATCAAAAATAAAATAATTTTTTAAAGGGGATAAAAACCACTTTTGGGCAGAAAGCTTCTCTAAATCTATTTACTAACATATTCTTTACACCTCTGAAAAGAAGCATTTGTGTTTCTCTAATGAGTCACAAAACTACACTTTAAAAGTAGCAGATTATGGTGACTGGAAAAGGGGAGGGAAGGAGATGAAGAGGGGCTTTGCTAATTTTATTCCTTTCTTTTAGATATCTTCAAAGGAAAAACTCTGAAACTAGTAAGACAAAGGTACTCTGAGTCTCTAGTAACAAGAATGTTTCAACTCTTTTGGCATGCAATTATTTCAAGTGTCACATAATATTTCCTCACAGATGTTTTTATTAGACCCTTCATCCAAATGTAAAACAAATGTAATTCTTAATCTCATACCTGAATAGCCAGATTTAAGATCAAAGCATTTGTTCTGCTGTCATAAAGGTGCCCTTTGCCCCGTTTTGCTTGTCCAGTATTTCCTCCACTGAACATAATGGAATTAATTCCATTGCACATAATGGAGTTATTTTGCATTAAGTGGTAACCGAACAAGGGAAATGCATAAGAAAGAAACTGCTCTTTGGGTCCATCCGTGAATACCTGGGATCTTAAGCAAATGAAGGAGATGTTTCAGAGAGGAGAAAATCCATTGCAAGATACTTTCAGAAGACAGAAAAGTTCTTTGTCTGTAAAACAAACTTACAAACACATCCTGACTTCGTCCTTCCAGAATGGAGAATTCAATCTTCAGCCAGTTCCTCGCGGGTTGTTCTCCTTCTGGGGGGGGGGGGGGGGGGGNGCCTCCATCTCTTTTTCTTTGCATCTTATCTCTCTCCACAGGCTGTAGGTGCTGCCAGGGGCTTGCTCCAATGCAGGTCACAGCTTCTTCCATATTCCTCCCCCTGCTCCATGGTGGGCTCCTGCCTGGCCCAGGTGTCTCCACACAGGCTGCAAATGGGGTCTCTTTGTCTTCCATGGGCTGTGCGGGGGACACCCGCTTCAACATGGTATTGTCCAAAGGCTGCAGGGAATCTTCTCTCAGCACCTCCTCCTCCCACCCTTCACTGACCTTGGTGTCTGCAAAGTTTCTCACATCTTCTCACTCCCTTCTCTAGTGGCAAAATGTGGCTGTTTGTGTTTTTCTCTCTCTAAAATGTGATTCCCAGAGGCCTGTGACCAGCGCTGATTGGCCTGGTCTTGTCAATAACAGGGCTTGGGAGTTTGGCCTTGGGAGCACAGCTGGGATTTACTTTGTTGGGCCTTAAGAAGCCACATTGCAAAACTACCTCAGCCTCAAAACATTTAATGGTTGTTTACTTCATTTACTCCTCTTCATTACCTGTCCTTTTGGTGAGCTTTAGCTTTTGTCTTGCTAACGAAGCCAGGCAGCTTGTTCTGCAGACCCGAGGCACCCTCTTGTTGTTCTCCCTCCTCCTCTGTCACTCAGGGATAAGTTGTTTTTCCTGAGATATCAGGATGCACAGAGTGTGCTAACAGTGTAGCCCTTTAGGAGGAACTTTGCACGTCCTTTACATGGACCAGTGCTGACACTGGACATGATTGACTAATATTTACTATGTTCTTTGCTTCAAGGGTTTGTCCCTCTCACAGCCAAATACAGAACCCAAATACACCTTACACCCCCAGCCACAGCAGCAGCCCAGGGTGTGCGTTGAAGCAGCTCCCCCCTTTCCTGTGTCTGTTTGGGGCCTTTCTGTGGTTTTCATTTTCTTTCTAGAGCTGTTAGCACAAAGGGAATACCCAACTGACAGCCCGGGGGAAGGGATTCCTTCTCCCAATGCCCACAGCTGCCAGGGAGAGATTAAAAAGTGGGTCCCACCTAGCAGGGCCCTAATTAGCATACTTTTAAACCTGGTTTATAAGTAGCAAAATTTAATTAGGACCAATTTCACTTATTTTTAACTCCTGCCATCCTGAAAGCAGCAGGCAGCCTGGGCAAGAAGCACCGGCCAGGCCCTGTGGGTTCCTGTCAGTCAAGGGGCCTGGCCACTGCTCCAGAAACCTCAGCCTCTGCCCACAAGGAAAGCGGGGCAGGTTTTGCCTGGCTGAGTTCCCCCATGTCATTAATAAAGGGAACTGAAGCAACAGGTGGAATTCCTATTAATTAATAACACTAATGCTAACTAAACCCCTAGCTCCCACAGAGCCATGATAGCGTTGCTCAGAGTATCCAGCACAAGAGTACCAGGAGACCCAGTTCAGAAGATGACACAAAAGAACACCAAACTGAGCAGATATCAACTTGTAGTAAATAAATGTTTCTTAATCTTACTTCAAACTAAGAGCACAAAGGAAAGGAAGAAAGGTATCTGGAATTGAAGAGAAGGAGTGCTGCTTCTTCACACATCTAGTATCTCACTGAAGTTTTACTTAAAGAGTTCTAACAAGCTGTGCAGTTTGCCCCAATCTTAGAAAAAGTGTTTGAAAAATATTTTTAAAGTGTGTGCAACCAGTAAATAAGAAGCAAAGATGAATGATTTTACAAGAGTCTTTCTTCGTGTCAGAAGAGAGTGGAAAATAGTAACAAGGAAAAACTCTTAGGAAATGTATCATTTTGTATCAGTTAACACCAATCCTGCTCATGAAAGGCAGAGATCCCTGGCCCAAAACACTGCAGGGTGCTGTCAGCACACCACCACTATATTTACAGACCTAATCTTCCAGGTACACCAGGTATAGCCTGTTGCAGAATTTGCAACATAAAATAGAAATGGATCTGTCATGACAAAAAGCAGTTTTCTTCTGTACATCTTTGTGCGTCAAGTTTACATACTTTCACAAAGTCTTGGGGCTCTCAAGAGACTGGCTGCAGAGTATCAAATGCAAATGAGATTTCATCTTCAGAATTGTGGGTATTTAGAGTTACCAACTATTAAGAAAGGTCTGGATACTAACTTTTATTTATATGCATGTGTGTTTCACTCAAATTTGTAAAAAAAAAAAACAAAAACAAAAACTCAAAGTAGTTTAAGGGCATAGAATAGGTATTTGCTTGAATTGCTCACAACTTAATTGTCTGTTTCAAGACAAAATTGCTTTATGTTGACTTATCATAACCAAAAATATATTGATGTAATCCAATTTCTCTTTTCCTGCTTTTCTGCAACTCCTATGCCTGACACTCCTGTACACTAGTCTTACCCAGGCTAGCACTGACACTCACTGACATCTAAGGGTTCTCCCAGAATATTTCAGGGCTGTGTTCGTGTCTCAGCAGAAGCCATGTGAAGAATTTGCAGAGTAAAAGCATAGTTTAAACATAAGAGAAAAGCCACACCAATCAAGAAAAATTAAGCACAGCATAAAACCCTCAACAGGTGAATATATGAATCAGAGCTAGATACCTGAATATAAGCAAGGAATTCTCTCTGCTTCTACTTAGGTTCTTTTTGCACAGGATTTTTTATATATATATTTAAAATAGCGCTGGCAGATGCACATTTTACATTTTAAAAATTAGATTACTTTTTGTTGACACAACAGACATTGTAGAAGTGTGACAATGATACAGCTAGAAATCACAGGCAACAAAAATGCTCCGGGCCTTTCCCACACACAGGAAACAAATTATCTGTTTTTCAAGTAATGCATTTTAGACTAGTTTCAGACTGTACTAAGAAGAATCTAGTTATTGCCTCCTTGTTTGTGTAAGCACCTACTTACTGTGAAAGACAAGTGTAATGCAAAAACTTCTATTGCAGCAGAAAATATCTAAACATGTGAATACATTCAAACTCCCATGTGGCCAATAATACAGTGAAAAGAATCAGTTTTACAGAACCCAGACCTCAAGCCAAAGCCTTTTGAGCAAATATTTCTCTAGTAGTCTTATCTTTTAACAACATGGTAGGCTTCACAAGCATCTTGTATACTTGCTACTTGCAAGTAGTAACCAAAACTTATGAAAGGAATGGGGAACAGAGAAATGGGGGAGCCAGCTAACAAGGACTGAACTCCATTTAAGGAGGCGTAGCTGAACAGCAGTGTATGGAAGGACAATCTCATAGCTGGATTGCTCATTTAACAATAGGGCACCAAGTTTGGTCTCTAGCTCAGCCACCAAACCTTTCCATACACATAAGATTCCCACTCAAGCCATCTACCTGGGAAAAAAAAAATTCATACTTATGCACTTCATATGTAGAAGTTTACAACTACCACACCTATTTGGAATATAAAGCACACATTTTTCCATAAATTCATTCATATTTGCTCAATATTTGCTCAATTTGACCCATGCAAATCTCCTGTTACTTCAACAAGCATACTAGCCACTGATAAACAGGGCAAGAGGAGAGGCAAGAAAATCCTAACTGTCCTCTCTGGGGATAGTATCTATTAATTTCCTTTGCTTTTCTTCAGTGTCCATAAAATTGCTTACTTTTGTGTCAAAGAATTAGAGTCCACATGTGACAATATGGAGCAATCACTCTGAAAAAAAGAATGGTTTGAGTTTCTGGGTTTGTTTTTTTTTTAATCCTATTTGGTTTTGGTTTAGATTTATCAGGTTAACTGACCTTACAAATAAAAAGAAAACCCACCAAAAAAAAATCACAAATTAAGTAACACTGTAGTTCATATACTCAGACAAAAATAAAATGTATATAATGTAACTGAAAAATACATCATAAAAAAACCCATTGCATCTAAGGCACAATTTGAGGAGAGAAATTGGGGCATAAAGAACATGCACAAGGCTGGGTAACTTCAGAGAAGACATTTAGCCTATTACTTGGCTTCCCTCTAGCAGAGACAGGACAATACCCTTACTATCCAAACTGTTCCCCTGGATAACACGAATGCTCAGCAGCAGAATGACTGCACACCAGTTCTGGCTACTTCATCTGACACTATTTCATAAAGTGTTTTTTCCTGCCATCTGTGTATATCCATACTTAATCACTGTCAGTTCTTTTGTTTTCCAACATGAAGTATAATAAGATATGTTTCCACAAAAACTCTGTTTTGGCCAGTTCTTTGTATGTGGGAATTCAAACTACTGAACAACCCTCAGAAATCATGGAGCACTGCCACATGCAATGTGGCCTCGTGACATCCAGCCATTTAATCTGAGATACAAGTGAGGTGCTGCCAAAGCATATGGAGGTTTTTTCCAGGACCACATAATGTCTTAAACTTTACTCCAGCTGCCATATCTCCATCTTGCCTTCCCTCCTCTGCTTCCAAGGCTTGGAAGAGTAGATGGGGGAGCTTAGCATGGGGTTAGGAAGAAAGAAGAGGGGTGGAAGGGAGCTGAAGAAAGATGCCAGCAGATCTCCATCAGGAGCCAAGCTTTTTTGCACTCCTCCCTTAAGTGTTCAACAGCTACTGACAAAAACAAAAACCAACAAGTCAGTTTTCCACCTACTTAATACAAAAAGGCCAGCATAGGTGTGCCAAGGTAGAATAAGAGTATTGCAAGGCACCCTCCAGTATCACGAGGGGACTAGTGGCTGCTGAAAACCCTGGTGTGGCTTAAGAGCCCTGGGCACATTCATCACTCTCAGCAGCTCTGTGCTTGCACATGAAGGGTGACCACACAGCTGCCCTGGATACTAGGTCTGCCCGCTGGCATGGCCCAGGATGCCTGTCCTGGGCAAAGTGCTTGCTGAACAAGAAAGCAGAAGCGAGATTTTGGGCACATTAGGCTGAGGCCACACTGAAACCTGCCCCTCTGGGCTAAGACATCCAACAGAGACCAGCAGTGTAGAGAGCACCTAACAAGGCCTCACGGGTGGTCTGTCATCTGGAGTCCCACTCAGGGGAAAAGATAAAGCCAGTGTAGCCTTTTAGCTGGTCTCAGATCACTGACCCAAATAATCCTCCCAGTCTGTCTCCAGAAGAAGTGCCATAACAGTCTCTTCCAACTCCAGCCCTTTCAGAATAAAATAATGATTCCTGATCACTGCAGATCTTAAGGGAGGAAGAGGAGAGGAAAGAGTATCAGCCAAGGTGTTTGTCTGTTCCCATTAAAGCCAACAGCAGCCCTGGGAACCGGCATCAATAAAAATCAGGAGAAGGGAGAGACAGTGGTGGCTTTGAGTAAAGGGAAGTAGAATCTTAATATTGATCAGGAGACACTCACAGTTTTCTGCAGAAAGTAACCAAACCACCCTGCAAATGCAGGATGGAAAAAGTGCTAAAGTTCCCCCAGTCTCAATTGGGAAACTGGGAAGTGAAACTCAGACCTCAGCAAGTTAAACCAGTAATTACCTTTACATGATAGGGGTAATAAAATTGTATCCTTAACCCATCAGCCACTATGCAGGGACAATAGTGTATTCTTTCCAAGCCAACCTAAGGAGAAGTCAATAAATTCAGGCAGTGTACCTGTAAGCTAACTGGATTGGTCACATTTTTTTCACAAATGAAATGAAAACACATAGTGAAAGCACACTCAGATTTGAGAGGCTTTTTTCCATGACCCTAACTACATGTTTACTTATGAAAGCTTTGCATGTATGTATTACCATCATCACCTGTATACGGGGGNATGTTTTTCTCTTCCCCCCCACCCCCTCCTTACTGTTTATGAGAATGTCAGCAAAGGTCTTTCAGTAAAAGAAGAAAATTGTATCATTTCCATTTCAGTGAATGCAAAGCTTTTATTTGCACAAAAACTTGTGTTTTCCCATTAGGCCCCAGAGTAAGGAGAGAAAAATAAAAAAGAAAAAACGAGTTGTGATACCATGTATTTGTACAACACGATGTGCATGAAGAACATCTCAAAAAAATCAAAATCTTTGAGGCAGATGTAATAAGAGTTTTGCAGTAAAAGCTATCAACATTAACATACTAGTTCTAATTTACTCTATTTCATGCATTTAAATTTATTAACTTCAGGCCATATGTTGGTTACAGTGTGGTTCTGCATTCCTGAGTCAGTTGACAATGAACAGTTAAGTTCCAATAAATTGGAAAGGTGAAGTAGGGTGAGCCTAACTAATGGGAGAAAATGATGCAAGTGCAAATCCAATACACCGTAGTACAGCAGCAGCAACACAAACATTCCACCATATGTTTCAAGGGCTGGCTAAAGCTCCATGCAGAAAGCTTTGATGTTGCCACTGTAATTGAGAATGTCAATACTTCCAAAGTAGAAAACTTCCTTCCATCAATTAAATACTTGATTTCCACCTTCCACATCAGAAGAATGTTTGCTTTCTCAAATTCACTCCATGCCAGACAACATCAGGTTGGTTTAGAGCATGTTAAGACAGAGAACATACCTCTGCCCTATGGTTTTGGAACTGCTATGGGCTGAAGGGCAAAGTTGATGTACAGCAGTTTTCTAATTCAGAAGCCAGCTGTGTTCTCAGTGCAAGTGGAAGAGCTGCTTAAGAATCAAATGGATCCCAAACATTTTTGCAAACTGAAAAACTCACAACTATCCAAAGTTTAAACAAAATAAGGCCTTATCCATGGTGAAACAGCAGCACAACACATAGCAAAAGCTGACACACACAGGATCCACAGGAAAAAAAGACATAGAGACAATGAAGAGAACACACTCCTGGGAACAACTGGCTTGTCTTCCTCCTTTGACTTCCCTCAGACCGAAACCACTCCCCCACACTTCTTGGGGATAGTACATCCTGTTTCAGAGGAGAGGGGGAAAACTGACAGTGCTTGAATCCCACAAAACACTCAGCTCTAAGGCTTCTCTCCTCCATTCCATGACCACCTTTTGAAATCAAGCAACACAGAAGCTGACCACATTATCTCACGCATCAGGAGAACCGAGGAAGTGAGCACACCAGGAGGTGAAGACTAATGTTTTTCAAACATGTAACAAGCCAGGTTTATCATTACAAGGAAAAGTAACAGAGCACCAAAATACTTTGAAGGAACTGGGATATAAAACCCCATCCAGTCACTGAAACCAAGAACAGTCTTGCTTTCCAGAAGTTGCTAAGTACGTAGGTCATCCTCAACAAGAGAGGGACACAGGTGTTCTCTGATAGTCCAAATGCATTAACCCCAACTGCAAAACTCAGGGTCCCCCAAAACATACACAAAGCCTTAAAACAGGGCACTGCATGGGTTGGGAGCAGCAGGGCTCCCCAGAAGGGGAGTGCCAGTTCCACCCCAGCCAGGAACAGGGCAGCCCCAGCCCAAGGCACCTCCCTAGGGATGGGGCAGACCAGGCTGGGATGTGAGGCTAGCTCCTCACAGCTCATAGCTGGGCATGGGGGAGCTGGAGACCAGCTCTGCTGCAGCATTGCCAAGGAAGGGGCTGATGGCCCCAGGGGGCTATTATAGGGTCGTGGGACATGGGGGCTCTGGTAGGCTGAAATGGGGTCCTGGGCAGAGCAGCAGGAGCCCTTGGGGATGCTGGGCATGGGACAGTCAGGGCCAATAGTGCCATCAGAGTCCAACATTTTATACCACATCAAACTTGGGTGCACCTTTAGGGGTTTCTTTTTTCTCCTTCACACTTCCCCACCACCCACTCCCCCTTTTTTTTATTCCTTTTGAGGTCCATAAAGGGAGCATGCTTTCAAAGCAGGTCTGATCTCCACTTTGGTGTGCATCACTGAGCAGCTTCACAGCAGGATCCCTTCCAAATGACATTTAGCTGGGAGGCTCACACCAGCACCATACCTAACGCTCTGCATTTGTGAATGGCCATTCAGCACATGGGTCCAAGCTGAAGGCAGTCTGAGGCAACCATCCCTGAAAACACATACTCCCAGCTCAGTGCTCTGTTGATCTATAGGTCCTCCCCTGTTTGGTGACATTGCCACGAGCCTCCTGCAGTAAACCTACATGCAGAGCACAGCTCTGCTCCCTACTAAGCGATGGATAGGATGTGTCCTAATTTTACAGCTACTTGACAGATGGGAAAAGCCTGAATTAAAGTGAACTCTATAAAAATCTGTAGCTAATGCTTGTGATATTAAAGACAAAAACCCCCACTCCCTGCATATGTTAACCAAGTTCTACTTTGCTTGGTTAAAAATAGAAACTAGTCTGACTTTAGGGATCTGAACTTGGCCATACTGTGCACACACACTGATTTCTATTTTTTGTCACATTAAAATGGGTTTGTCTGTGCCACTATATTTCTATAATAAAAGATCAAGGGACAGCTATACAGAGGATTAAAGGTAAAACCATCTTGAGGCAGAAAGTCCATACTGTTAGCAAAGAGAGCCCACCTTCAGTCAGAGGCCTCTGGGGCACTAGATATAGTGCGGAGAGAACAAGAGTATCCTCACTGAAGACATCACCAAAGAGATGTCTAGGAAAATGGTGAGAACAGATCCAGAAGAAGAAGAAAAAAAAATATTGAGAACAAAAAGGCACAGCTGTAACCTCCTCCTCTCAGGAAGAGTCTAGAAAAATCTCAGTGCTGCCAGTCGAGGAGCTGTGCTCAGTCTCAGGAACCACAGCATACAAAGGCACATCCGTTCTATAATCAAAACTCTCCCTCTTCTCCACTGACCTCCAATAAAACTTAAAGTGTATTTTGACTATACTATTACAGACTAACACAACAGTGGTAAATGTCCCAACAAGCAAAAGCAGTGTCCTCCTGCTAAAGTCCCATCATCTCCTTGTCTTCACTTTCAGAGCTTGGGACAACTGCTCCACTTCACAGGATCTGACATACTGCACACCAGCCACACGCACTTCAGCAATGCCAAGATGTACTGCGCCTTTTTGGATAGGTTGCAGATTCACAGAACCCTCCAAGATTAAACACAAAAAGAAATATTTAAATAGACATCTTGTCAGGTTTTGCTTTTCCCATACGATGAAAATTCATATATTAGGAGGAAAAGTTAACGACCAGTATAACCATGTTTGTTGCAAACAATCTTCTACAAGGTTAGGTTAGCAAGGAAAACCCCACATATCTCATTCCCCTGACATGGCTAGCATCTTGGCATAAATATAGGTGCCATTCTAGCAAAATCTCTTACACATGAACGATTTATGTGCCACAAACTGTATGACCCAATTCAACTGCACGAGTACTTGCAGAACCCAGAATCTAGCATTTGCTTTTTTAAATAAAGACTGACAAAACAAAGGCATGAAGAGAGAAATGGCAAAGAACAAACACAGGAAGAAATCCCAAATCACAATTTGCATAGTTCCCTAGCTGTTAAAACCTGAAGATACTATTATTTTGTTACCATTATTTAAACTTGCAATATTTGACAGGTTGCTTCTAAAAACTGATGTTCGTAAGTGTTTTGCAACACTTTGGTTTCATTAGGGTAGGATTATAATTCCAGCTCTCACAGCTGCAAATAAAACCAAGACAACCCTATACAATCCACCAAAAACTGGGGGGGAAAAAAAAAGAAAAAAAAAAAGAAAAAAATTATATTACTGACATTCTGATTTATATTTCCACTATTTCACATGATTTCCAGGAGTATAACTGAGTATTTGGCCAATAAATCTGTTCATATATTAAAGCATAATTCAGACAGGAAACTCTGTATAGATTAAGAAAACTAAGGTCATTTGGGATATTTTTTTTTGTGCACAGTCACATATGTACACGTATATTTTACCCTGGGGTGAATTTTAATATTGATTTTGACACTAATTTCATTCTTGATAATTTCTGCAACAGAGTGCTTCATATAACACTGACATAATCCTAGAAAGGAAAAGACTTTAGACACCAGAAAATAAAAAATTACTAGCTGTGGACTAGAGGGCCTGTATATTACATACCAATTATGTGTACCTAAATTTATGTCACATTTAATCAAAGCCTTTTTTTTTTCCTTCAAGATACTAAAGTCAGAAATAACAGAAAGTGAGAAGTGGAAAGCCTCTTAGTTCACGCTAGTATGACAGCACAATGGCCTTGCAGGAAGGACAATGCTCCCTTCAGCTCTGTGTACACTGTATGCATCCTAACAGTAGTCAGAAAAACCATATATGGCCTTGACAATTTTCCCCCTGTTAATGATGTATATAAAACCAGATCCAGCTCACTAATGCGTTTAACACTGGTCAAACCAATATTCTGCAGATGAAAGGCTTTCAGTGACTTCCAATTTAAGCTGCAAACTGACTGAAGTTGGCAGAGTTTGTGGCTAAAGAACCTGACTCCCAAAGAATATCTTTGTGTGCTCTAGTTCTGAAGAAATTAAAGGATTGATACAAGAGCTCCTGGATAAACTATGCACAGCGTTAGTTTAGTTTTTGCCTGGCTTTGGAAGTGGTAGATTTATGGGGATTTTTTGTTATATTTTTTGGGGTTTTTTTTATTAGGTTTATGTTTTGGGGGCTTGTGGTATGGTTGGAGGGGTTGGGGGGATTTAGGGGGAGGTTTGCTTGTTTTTGGTTGCGTAATTTGGGGGGTTTTATGCATAGCAGGTGTCAGCCTTGCTGACAATAAGGATTCCTTCAGATCTGATAACTTTTGAACCAGTAACAGAGGGAGACATGACTTCACTGAGGATACTACAAAGACAATCATTTTCTCTTTCACTATTGTACCAAACAATCACCAAACAAAATTGCCTTAGCATAAAACTTGATTTGAACAGCTCTTTCAGCAAAGTAATACATAATACCCAGAAGAATTGTCCTAAAAATGGCAGCAGATTTTTATCAGCTAAGTCATAAACAAATTCAAATACAGTAAGATGCACCCCGTCAGTTTGCTCAAAATGTGATTTTACTTTATTTGTCCAATGTTCAAGAATGTTCAGTCGATATTTTTTTCATTTCATGCCTCTCAATACAATCAGGGAGACCAAGAAAGGAAGAAGATTGAGACTGAAGCCCAGAGAATAACACGTTGCCCACCCTACTTACTTACCCACAAGCTAACACCACCCCCTACAGGGAAATTTTAGGACTGATAGGACTGGAGCATGACTGGAAACGAGGAGAGGCAGGAGCAGGACTGTACGAAGAGCAAGCACTGGTAACTCTTAGATCAGCTAGTCGCCATGGCCCCAGCACACATCTCTGTGCAGCTTCTCTGGACACCCAGGGTGCAATACATGCCGGCCAATAAATCCCCACGCCCCACACAGGTGGCACAGGGAGGAAAACCCTTCTGCCTCCTACACGTGGGCTGCAAGCTTCCAGGCGATATAAAAAGGGGCACCCAAAACTATCACACAGCCACAGGCCTGGAGGAGGTGCTAAGGATCCTGTGACAAGCACCTCTTGTATTCAGCATCGTTGTACAAAGCCCTTCAGACTGTAGACACATGCATCCTGGAGTCAGACAGCTCAACAGGCTCCTTGGTCTCACACTTCTCTACACACATACTTACAAGCAGCTGGATGCAAAAGCACAAACAACTGAAATCAGTTTTGTTTTAAAATAAAATAATCTTCCCTTCCCACAAAGTCTCCAAGATTTGCTACGTTGCAGACACAACAGTGAACCATTTTCTTACAGCCTCAAGGCCTAAAATGGGTTTTGGAGACCCTGAATTTGGTTTGATAACAACCAGAAATATAAAAAAAAAACTTTACAAGAAAGGATTACAAGGGATACAAGGACAGCTTTCCATAGGATATATTTGAACCTGGGAACAGAGACTTGAAAACTGCCATGCATTCTCATAAAAACTCCCAAGTAGACTGGAAAGCTAAAGCACTGGGGAAACAACTCAAGCAGTCTTGCTAAGAACACAGCTCTGCTCTAACTCTCTCTGCAATTAGGCTTCTAAGTCAGTAAAGAGTGCAGCCTAGAAACTTCAGAGAGCCTTATTTGCAAACTGCCATAAGATTTGCCCATTCCTAATTAAAATAGAAGCGTGTATTAACAGAACAGTAGTCAAATCTGGCTTTCAGTGTGCTCTTCTACTCCTGAACTTTTTTTTAATGTTCCTACTCTAGTGTTACACTTACTGTCTCCTGTTCATTTGCAGTGCCTTTTTTTATTTTACAGACAACTTGTTTTAAAACACTTACTAGCAGTGGTTTCTGTTTGCTGGGGACAGAGGAATGAAACTTTGTTCTGAACTGCTTCCAAAAATTATATTAAAGTATTGTCAAATCTATTAAGAAACACTGATTTCCACCCCCTTCCAGTTTTCAGACCATCAACATGTAGAATTGATCAGAGTAGATTTTCCTATTATTTAACAAACTTTATAATGTCTGATACTTTTTCATTATAAAAGCATAAACTTTTCAACATTCCTTACAATGTCAAATATGGGAGACAATACCAAGTACAAAAATCTGTTTTGTTGCATTATGTTTCACTTCAGTATATTGGTTTGTATTCATTTTGATATGCTCAATATAAGCACTTCACGTGTCTTCATTTTAGTTTCTTTCTCTTCCCCAGAAAAGGGGAAAACAAATATCTAAAAATACTTTACATTTTTAGAAAAACGATTTCTCAAATTGGAATTGCCACAAGATACCTAATTGTTGACACCTAATAGTGTTAACAGCTGTTAACAGCTAATAGTAACTTGGGCAATGCGAAATCAGTGACACAGACAATATATGCCTACCAGAAGCTCACATGTAGCTCCAAAACATTCTGCAGGCTAGCATTAAAATTAGCACTTATTCCCCTGTAATTAAAAAAAAAAGTATGGAAATACTACTTTAAAAAAGATTTTAGCATAGAACTGAGTACCAACCATAAGACTATTTACTTTAGCAAACCATGTCAAATACAGTTTTAAAAACCTGTGACCACCACACTGAGGAGTAGACAACAGAAAAACAGATGCAAGTCGATGAGACCAAAAGAACTGAACTAGCTCACAGATGGACAAAGTCATCCCACAGCCAAGGACCTGGAAAACAAGGGCCAAAGCCTGTGCTCTCCTACTGACTGTGCATAACCCTGGCCAGTCATTTCACACAGAGTTTTGCAGTGCATCAGACAGTCTGTCAGTGGTGACATTTCCTGACACAGTCTCTGATGAAATAGGGGATGTTCTGCCCTTCTTCAGCAAGGGCCACCTGCAGCCCGTTTCTGTTTGCTTCCTCGCCCAGCACAGATTCATACCTGACCACTGGAAGCTGGGGAGGGAGAAATCCCTGCTGAAAGCTACTCAAATCCTTGGCTGCAGTTAACACTGGTTTAGGCAGGTAGTCCCTAGGCATGTGCACCGTGCCATCAGGCAGTGCTGGCACACAAGGGAAATTGTGACACCACACTGCTAGGAACTAGGAACTGAATCCTCTTTTTCCACAGGCAGCCTACAGTGGGTTGGGCACAGTGACAATACAACAGTACACCCTTCAGGGCCGGCATCCACCCACATCCTCCTGTGACCTTCATCCTGATCTAGCATCTCTTCTCCAGTCGTTGCCACCTCATACCTTTCACCTCAGTTGCTTGAGCAATGGCAAAAGCCCTGATGTCAGTCAAAATTAATCAGATTTCTGCAAATTAAACAGGGAGTGTTTGCCTCCTCCATTCATTTTTCCCAAAATTCATTAGGGAATTCCTCACACAGACAGCCTGGCTGTGGGGTGGGAGCTGTAACCTTAAATGGTGGCTTTGTGGGAGAGATACAGCCAGTGTATACTACAGGATTTTACCTCTTTGAGCCTACCTATATCTCTAATCTTGAAGGAAAAGGACCATAAATAAGAGACCCATAAAAAGAAGATAATAGTGCCTCCCCTTCTTTTAGAGATGTTATTAGGATAAATACATTAAGGATCCTGAGATGTTCAGATGCTGTGGTAATAGGGGAGATAGCAGTTTATCTATCTGAGCTACTTCTATTAAAAAAAAAAATCAGGGAGACTTTAAAAGGAAACAACATCTACCTACGTAGAGAGCACAGTACTTTTGTAGTTACTATTTATGTGCCATCTGTGAAGAAGAAAAGTACTTAAATCAGCTTTGTTCATGCTTGAGCTGGGCAAATAATGCAAAGCAGCTACTTGTGAACCCTTGTTCAAACATAAATCCTCCTTGATTGCTTTCCTATTCTGTTGACCCACTTAACACAAATACTGTAGCACAGGTACATTCTTGTTTGTCAGAACAGTCAAATGTATGGAAGGAACATGCATTTGCCAAATATTTGATAGGTCCTCTGTGGGACTGGGAGTTGGACACAGAGGGGAAAACAAGCAGTGCCACCTGGCAGGACGTCAGTCACAAAGAGCAGATAGCAAGTTACGTATAGGAAATATGTAACAGCTACTGTATTACCTGCATGCTTCCAGCCAGACAGCCAAAATATGTTCTAAACTATTCTCATGATAATTTTTTTTAGCAACAAAGGCTTCTGTTCATACGAGTTTTTACACAGATAATGAATTATGAGAATAAAAAGGCCTTATTCATTTTGCTGCTTGCTTCAAATAGATTTTCCCCAGCTCTAGTTCAGAAACAATACCACCTACAATACAGCGAGATCATAAAGAGACGGTAAAACACTATAAACCAAACCTTGCTTTGCCTGTGTTGTTCCTGTGCTGCTCATACAGCTTAAGCAGCTCAATGACAGGGTGTCTTATGGGAAAGAGGAACCAGTTAAGCTGAAGGGAGATACAAATACCAATCATTTAAATGACTTGGGTATTTTTGTGGGGGGTGTTCACTCAGAAAGCATCCCTGCTCCTTGGGAGGGAATTCTCAGAAGGCTGCTCTCTACCAAGCAACACAGAGCTAGAATGACAAAAAAGTGAGAGATTATGATCACTTAATAAGAAGCAGTAAAAGCCAATACAATTTATTTTTCAGTAATGAGCTACGATCCCAGGAAACTTCCTTCTGTTTGGCATTTCTTTCTTCTCAGATTAACACACAAGTGCACAAGTCCCTGGGGCTCCATTTCCACCCTTTGGATATCACAGCCACTATCTTAACAATTGAGAATATTATCAGCCCTGTGGGAAAGAAAAATGTTTTTACAGAAATAAAAAGGGTCCCTGCCTGATGAAGATCTTTGTGAGATGCCCTACATCAAGTGCTATTTTCTCATTAAATGACCAGAGCAAAAATCTTTCAAGACAATTGAGTTTTGGGGCGTTTGGGATTTTTTTGTTGTTGTTGTTGGGTTTTGTTGCTGTTGGCTCTTTTTTTTCCTCCAGAATTATGAACAAGGCAATTCAATACAAACACTGATTGCTCAGGTGGATGACTTAAACAGAAAGTGGTTTTAAACACTCACATTGTCTCTCTTCCCCTCTTCCCCCACAGCTTCATTAAGTTGGTAAGTGCTTCTTTGTAATTCCCATTTTGTCAGCACTACAATATCACTGCAGTATCTGCCACACAGAGACAAAAAAATGAGTAGGAAGGAGCTGTCAAATAAAAAGGGATCTTAAAGTCTGTAAATCACCATAGTATGGAGTATATGGTGAGTGTAATCATTAAAAACATATCAATCAGTGGGAGCAGTTTTGTTATGGGGAGACAGCGAGAGAGAAAAAAGAACCACCAAAAGATAAAATTGATGACATTGAAGGTCTCCTGCACTACACAGCCAAATTCCTCTGAAAATGGACCTGGTGACACTGTGTGGAGGTGGCCTGATGGCCTTGCCCAGCATGAATTTCTTCAGACACTGCTCATAATTGGGTCTTTTCTTTTCACTGTAAAAAGATGTTGATGTCACTGTTCTATTCAGAATCCTGGCTCTCATGTAACAAAAGAAAGGCTTGTATTATATTATGCACTTGCTGAACTAGACCATCTTCAGGGCATTTGTGTCCCTGCTAGACAGATGGCACATCCCTCAGCCATTCGAATACCAACACTCTTGGAGACCCCAAAGACACCAGGAAAGTAAAGAAACAGTCAAGAGGAAATGAGAGGGCACAGAAGATCAAAAGGCCCCAGGAGGAGGCAGTTTCAAGGTATTTTCTTAACCAGCAAATCCATACCTGCTGGAGTGCAAGTCCTGCACCACTCCTGCTTTGTAACTGAGGCTGCCTCTTATAATCATATGGCACATCTACGAATGATCACAAAGCACTTCTTTTGCAGTACAACTGTGTAGCACCAGGGCAAACAGAAGTAATATGAGGTTTCAGAGCTTCAGAAGTCCCAGGCAACACCAGAGCTATAGCCATTGGCTAATATACCAGTACATCCTTGGAGCTGGATCCTGGCTTCACAGAAGAGTTTCTGCTCCACACAAGAATGTGAACCAATTCGGTCTCTGCAAATACTGATAGCTGTCAACAGCCAAAGTTTTTCAACTATTTTTGTAAGATATCTCTTCCAAAGCTGTTGGTTTTACTTTAAATAATCTTAAGTTTTGTCATTATCCCAGTACAGGTTTATGTCTAACATTTCTTACAGCTCTCACGAAATCTGCATATCAATACTCCTCAACAGGAGGAAGTTTAAGCTTGTCTCAGTGGGCACATAGAAAGTTCATCCTAGAAAAAAGATAGAGCCCACATTTAAGACAGAAAATGACAGTTTAAAAAAAATTACAAAGGAATATTCTTATAACCAACACAAAAACTAGAGTTCAGAAACAGAGTGGCAACCTGAAACACAATCAGTAGGAAACACTCGATGCTTGATAGGACTTGATCCCATTTTTACAGCACGCAAGCGACACTTCATTGTAGTTTTAGGAAACTGGAAGATCCCAAGGCACGTCTGTTCCTCCGGATAACAGTGTCCCAAAAAGAAGGAAAAGACAATTATTTTTCCCTGATGAGGCTTCAAGGAACTGCACATTCCCTGATTCAAAAGCCAAAACCTCTTTCTTCAGAACTAGAGACCATCAGTTTGCAACTGATTGCAGTTAAGCCTGCACCACAGCTGCTTGGGCTTCCCCCTTCCTGTCCTGCCTTTACTGCTAGGAAAATTCACTAGACCCAGAGGTTCTGAAGACAGTATAATTGCAGGACTTTTTCATTATTGACTGATAAGGAAAAGGACATCACCCCAAAGTGAGCTACTGAAGCTGGTCACCTACTTCTTGTTTTTCCAGATTTAATTATTTGCTATAATTATAATGTAATTAAAAGATCCATGAAGTTCTGCATCCTTTCTTCCTAGTATACCAAACTTTATGCAAAGATAGTCAATACCTGGAACTGGTGGCCATAACTGAAGCTCACTTCTGAAGCTGAGCAATGGATAGATACACTCCTGGGTAAAATGGAATATTAAAAAACATAGGCAAAAGCCCTCTTGAAAAATGTTCCTCCTCATCCTTCCATATTTTACTGTACAGGCATATATAAAACACGATGTAAAATAATTAAGAGTACAGTATAAAATACATGGATTGCCAGCAGCGAGGAGGTTTTTGCGTGTTGCAGATCTCTACAGAGTTCTATAAATTATAAAAAAAAAAAAAAAAGATAATGTGAGGCATAAGGCTTTGTTAATTTGTTTTTGGGAGACTGCTCAAAGATAGCAGTGTAAAAATCAACGTGCAGTGAGAAAAAAAAAAACAGAAAGCAGCAGACTACAATATGTATTAATCTGTTCAGAGTTACATGACGGTGATAAGGGAAGTAAAATAACCAAATGCATTAATGCTAGTCACAGGGGAACAGAAACGGATTTTATAAATATATTTAGTCTGTTAAATAAACAGAGGGAAACAATCAGCAGTGATTACAAACAGCTTATTTAAGCAGCCTTTAATAAGCTTGGGGAAGAGAGAAGCCTCTTTAAAGTGATAAAAATCAGCCTCTCTATTGGGTGACTAGTCAAGAACCACCTATAAAACACTGAGGGTCAATTTTGTCCCACTGAAGACTTCAATTTTGCCCTCTGAGTATCTGCTAATATTCACCTGCTTCTGAAGCAACAGACATAGATCCCAACAGAGAATTTTTCTTTTCATTCTCCAGTTATTATTCTGGAGAGGGTAACAGTCCACTTCTGATGGAATCTGTGAACTTGGGAAGCTTGAGCTTCTAGGTGAAGGCTTGTCATGACACACAAACTGGTACAGGTGACGTAAATATTACAAGACAGAGGCACAGAGGCGATCTTGCCATTTGCATCGTCCTGAGAGTAGCTCTGTACATTACAAGTGAAGCACCCAGTCTGAAGATTAGGAAGCTACTGGGAAATTATCACGCCAACACAAATGAGTACTCATGGACTTTGTTCCATCTCCAATAAAGGCATGATGCAGCCGAGGCTGTAACTGATAAGAACTGATAAGCAGGTCTCAATGCAAAGGGCACCACCTATTGATGAACAAGGCCAAGCACTGGACAGTTTTACAACATTTAAATGCCTTCAACTTTTAAGATGACCACCTTAAAAATAAGTAACTGCATGCACTCACTTAAACTCAGATCAATCTGGTCTTCAGAGACATGGAGGATGAAGGCTTGGATCAGTTAATAACTCCTCAGTAAGTCACAGGGAACTTGCAAAGGGGGGAGAGATCAGCAATAGCATTCTATTAAGCAGTATATGGTATTAACTAGTAACTGGATATAAAAAAGCAACTTTCACAAAAGACATAAGAGGTGGCAATGGTGCAAAATAAATAAATAAATAAAACACACTGTAGTTTTTAAAATGGAAAAAACACAGCAGATGACCAAAGACATATGTCCTTACCCAAGATGGTATTTTTCTGCTTCCCTTATTATGTTGCCCCATTACACTGAAAACCCTAGAGGAAAACCTTTTGACAACCTGTTCTTGAGGACATTTCCATGACAAAATTCACTGGCAAAACTGTTGTTGTCATTACTACTTGTCATTTCATACAGATGTTTCACATACACACAGTGCATGCTGCAATGAAGGAATAGCACTCTCATTCACTGTTCACACTTAGACATATTTATTTCCCCTGTTCCCTCATGCATCTACCTGTCAGCCTGGCTCTCCACCTAGGGCAGAGTTAGATCAGACTGGGCTATCAGAGGTAAGTAAGTGTCAGGAGTACAAACAGGCTCAGACCACCAGCAGGGAAGCCCGTGCTTCTAACAAACCACCAAGCATCACGAAGCAAAGCACTTGGCATCCCATCACTAAGCCTTACCTGACTCTGTATCTCAGCCTGTTTCCCACTGATTGCTCCCATTGCTTCCAGCCCACACACACACAAAGGACTTGGGGAAATGCAGCTGGGTTCAATTCTGGATAATGCAGGAGGAAAAGAATTTGGAAAAAAAAAACAAAAACAAAACAAACAACCCCCCCCCAAAAAACAAACAAACAAACCAAAAAAACCCAACAAAACTGAAGAATATGTTAAGAGGGTTGTGACATGCAGTTATTGCGTTAACATCTGCACTGGCAATCAACAGAGACCAAAGTAGATTCCCCTGCCTCCATTTAGCCTGCTTCCCAGGACAAGTAGGCTTCCCCATATGAATAAACTGCACAGCACTCTCCAAACATAATTCCAACTCTGGCAAACCTTGCCAACAGCAAACATGTATTTCTTACAGCTCCTACAGGATTTTATTCAAAACACTTTACAGCATGGGGTTAAAAAAATGGAAAGAGAAGGGAGTAATCCAGAAGTTCCCAGTGATCATTACTTGGGCTCCAGAGTTGAAAACAACAGAATATCAGGGTTACACCAAAATGCTTTTCCTTCCAACCTTCCATAAAATTCCTGTCACGACACTGTCACACCCAATTCTAAAATAATAATAATAAAAATATTTTTATAGTTCTGCGAAGAATTTCAGAAGACTAATCCACTTTCCTACAAGTGATTTCCTCCCATCAGACATATTAAGAAAGGACTCTTTTGCCAAGAAATCAGATTATGTTAGAGTGAATTAAGATAGGATAAAAACTGGTGGGTATTGTACCAGACCAACAGGGAATAACCATTCCTGGACAAAGCAACATCCCATGGCAACCCTTATAAAAGGCCACCCAGACAAGCTGACTGTGATAATGCCAGACAACAATCAGAAGTGCCAGCAGCTGGCAAGAAAAAACAGAAATCCAGTACTGAGGATAGAACAGCTGAAGAGGAAATTTTCTACTAATCCAAACCAGGAACATCATCTTAATTATTACAACTGCACCTTCCAATGCACCCGTATGATGCTCAAATACTTGGTTTGAACTAGATGAGCACAGCTCCTGGAAACAAGCAATATGACTTTCACCACCTGCCTCATTACTTCTATCTTTGCCCTTCTCTTCTGAAGGGCTGTTAGAAAGCTGATCCTCAGAGGTCAGTCCCCCCCACTGCCATGCAACTTGTGGCAGAGTGTCCTTCCTTACTCCTTCCACTCTGCTTCCTACTTCAAAGTCTAGAGGTAGTCAGCCAGCAGGACTTAAACCAAAACTGACATTGTAGATTTGGGGAAAATAACTGTCAAACAGAACACAGGAGAAGGAAAAAAAAAAAACCAAAACAACACGGAAGAGGAAAGCACTGACAGAGCTCAAAGACTGGTTTAAGCTTCTGAATCCAGTAGCTAGATTCAAAAAACCCAGACAAAAACCTGTCCAGATGGGTCACCCTGTATATCTGATTTAATTTAAGCAGTGTAAAATAGTCATGTTTCCTTGCTACTGAGGAACAGGCTCAATGAACACTCTAGAAGTGTTCCATAACATCCCTCAGTTCTTTGCTCCTTACTACCTCCATTTGCATCACTGAGTACCAGACATGCCACCTCTGCCAACTGATAGGTTTGATACATCCTCTCCCAAGCTCCCCCGGCCATCCCCAAACCAAGTGTCCTACTCCCCACACTGCAGTTCAGGTTCCCTTTCCCACACCACAGGCTCCAGCAGGAACCACAGGTGTGCACAGAGAGATTTTGGGTCATTTCTTCCCTCAGTGTGGATTTTCCCCACACCCCTCTAACTTTCACAAGAATACATAGCGCTTTGCTCCTAATTGCCTTTCTTTCAGGTTATCTACAAGGATCAGAAAGTCACAAAGTTTAAAGGCACTGTTGTGAAGCAGTTAGAAAAAAAAAAGGAGTCTTGAAAAATATATCTGTGTGACAAGCCTGGAAGTTGCAGATGTTGGACACAGGAGTAATTTGGCATATCACAGCTGAGCAAAGGTACAGCTCTGAGGAGAATTAACCTGCGATAAAAATACAATGAACACAATTTACATTAATTCTTCAGATCAATCTAACGTGAGCAGGCACTAGTGTGGTTACACTGTGACTCAGGGTAGGAGCTCACACATAGAAAGAACAGAGGGAAAATGAAAAGAAGTGATCAAATGTCATGGGAAGAAAAGAGGTGGAGATAAACATGGAGCAGAACTTGCTGTGTTAAAATCCACAGTCTTTTCTTGCATATTTTTTTATTTAAATTGGATGTAACAAATATCTTGATGCATTTAGGAAAATTGCAGCAATTTTTCCATACAATTGTTGTATAACTATTTGTCGTCTTTTACTAATGCCAGCAGGCTTAGATAAAGACTCTGGAGAGAGAGGGGGAAAAAATACAGCAAACTTGCTCTGAGTCACACCAGCAGAAAATCCATTTACTTCAAGTGATGTTTCTATGGGTTTACACCACTACAGCCAAAAGACAGATGTGTGTCACACAGCAAGGCAGAAAGAGGAGGAGGAAGAGGAGGAGTGCTTCCCTATCCCCCGTTTGCTGTGTACCTGTCTCATGTGGAAGAGGCGCCCCTGGCTCCTCATCTCACTGGGAAACATGGATATTTCAAAAAACCTTGACTTCTGATAGAGAGATATATAGTGCTTTTCTGTAAGGACATCATCATTACAGTGCCAACCACAACACTGCTGCAACACTATAATTCCTTCCAGAGCTTCTGGCAATGGCTTGACAGCATCTGGGGGTCACAGGAAACACACTACCCATTAATCAGCTACATAGTTATTTACATACCACCTACAAGGACTTAAATACATTTCATGAAGAATGTGGAAATTGAAGTCAGCTGTAGAAGTCACTTGCAGTTCTTTATAGTTCTACGAAAGAACTCTGTCCAGGAGATCAGACAGATGGGACTCTGTTGGGAAGTAACAGTGTCGCTCTTCAAAATTCAAAAGAAAAAAACCAGAGTCACGTGATGTTGTAAAAGTCCAACAATTGGACAATTTTTCTGAGAGACTTCCTACATGGATTGGGCATGGTATTTGGGATTAAGTTTGTAGTGGCATACAAGAACGGCATCATGAGACTTCGGAGCCTGCTCCACTAAATGAGATGCTGAGCTTCAACCAGTACAGCAGGCAGATTTTCATGCATTTTCATGCTCTGAACTATTCTTAGCTCTCTCCTTCAGGGCTGAGAATCTGGGAGAGAGAGAGAGAGGGAGAGAGGGGGAGGGAGA
>VXBZ01006684.1:628211-669626 GCA_013399135.1 Heliornis fulica
TGAGGGAGAAGAAGGGAGAGGGAGAGAGAGAGAGAGAGAGAGAGAGAGAGAGAGAGAGAGAGAGAGAGTCTGGTCCTATTCAGTATAAAGGTGTCATAAAGGTGTCACAGGGTTCTCATTGGTAAAGAATTAACAACTGGTGACTGCCACAAGTAGTTAATAGATATTATGCTTTGTTCACTTACTAGTGGAAGACATAATAGCAATTTTGTACTCACACTTCATACCTCTGTTCTACATTTAGCAAAGCTTTTGTAAACCACTTAGCAAAACTTTTAGACACAAGGTGCCCACACAAAGTATGAACTCCCTGCAAGTCCCATTTCCAAGAGTAACTGAAGAAATTTTCACAATCCATTAAAAGCAAAAAGAGAAGAGATCCTTATGTTGCAATTATTAGAGAGGTCTTGCTGAGGCATGGTATGAGGCATGCCCTGTCAAATGAGACTGTTCTGTTAACTAGATAAGAATTCTCAAGAGACACTCTACCTTAAATCTGACTTCCAGAAAATCTGAAAATAACAGTCTTTTATCATTAATAGCATTGTTGCCTTAATAAAAGCACAAATATACTTCTCCCCACAGTGAGAGATAATCAAGACTGTATTCAAACCAGTGTTCAGATTGGGTGTAGATGGGTGTATGAGTTCAAGAGCAGCAAAACGCCCAGAACAGTATGTCTCTCAGCATCCTTCAGGTGACACTGGGGGAAACATCAAGTTCCCAGTCTTTTCCTCCAGCCACTTGTAGTAAGCTGGCTGGCTATCTTCTCTAGGGCTGATTTTTTAATTATTGTTATTATTTTACTTCTAAATCAAGCTGAAAGCTGTATGGAGATGAAGAAAGTAATTTAAATAACACCTGCCAATTTTCCACAGCTGAAATACTCACAGCTCCTGGAGAAACACTGACTGCGTTCCTTCACAATTATTAGTCAGAGCATGGAATCTAGTAGCAAGCAGAAGGAAGCGTGCTACATCTATTTACATAATGTATCATTTTATAATATATAATGTACTCTTATTGCAACATTATATCAATTATTTACAAAAAAAGCTTTAATAAATTTAACTGTGTTGCTCCCATTTATCAACCACTTTAGAATAATTTAAAGCTCATTTCCTGATGCACTGAAATTATTCTAAACTATGCACACTGGCAAACGCAAAAACCTTTTTACTCCCCATTTGCAAAATGACATCTGCTCTATTTCCATCTTAGTCTTCAGATGCGAGATTACTTTAGCATTTTATTTCTTAATCTGTCAAAAAGCATTGTCAAAAAGCAGGGAGTAACACTCCTCAAACCCCCACAGATTCAGAATTACAAAAGCTACAGATAACGTTTTACCAAACTCACATATCAGACAGAAAAGAAATCACGTAAACTTTCTGCCTTTCCTTTACAAAATATGTCCCCTCTGCTAAAAAGTCTGCAAACATTTGTAACACCGTGGAGGGAGGAAGGCTGACAGATTTATTACTACACAGTGCCAGCTGCATAGCTAAAGCGGAAGGTAGTTTTCCATTATTAGCAGAATTCTCAGCCAGCTCCATCTTTCTATTAGCGAGGGGTCAGTCCTGTTCTGGTCTCAGGCACACGAATACAAAGAGACAATAAAAGCCATCAGTCCTGGTGAAGCCTCGAGCGTTTGAAGTTTTAGCAGTCTGAGAAATTAACAGCCAAACAAATAACAGAGAAAAGAGTGCTTTCTTTACTTCCTTGACAATCATTCTGAACATCAGAAACCAACACAAGCAAGAGGCCTTGGAGAACACTTAAAAAGAAGCATGTGAACATGGACCCACTGCTGTTTATTTCATCACCTCTCATGGCCTTTCTGCCACAGCAGCACGCTTTGTTTTTTGTCTTACAACACTCTGATCTGGGAAAGGGTTACTCAGCTGTTTATCTCTGAGTCCAAAAGAATATGTTGCACACAAAATTACGTATGCACAGCTCAGATCAGAAGCCAAGGTTGTTGGTGTTCTGTTTTGTTCGGGGTTTTTTTAATATAAATAAGGTCAATAAAACACGTTACTAAAGTGAAGTACTACGTGTTTTTCTCAACACATGACTACACCTGGAGAATCAAAAAAGTTAAAAATAAAAATGTTAAAGCGATCTCTTTCTACTCATTCCCTAGCTATTTATTTGGTTGAGATTTGCATAAGTTTTTCTTGTTGTTGTTGTTGTTGCAAAGCTAAGGGTTCAGACAGCAGGCTCGCTCCGGGAGCACAGGCAACGCTGACAGGTTGAGTGCGGGAAGATAGCTGCAGGCCCCAGGCAGAAGCCATGGCAAGGAGAGATGAGGCCACCTATCCCAAAGCTATGTCTGGTATATGGCAACAATGTCAGGAGGATGGCAGGAAAGGTAGCAGAAAGTGTTTCGTGCCCAGGTGAAGAAGGATGGCTGGAAGACTCAGACATAGACATATTTGGCAGATCTCAGGCCTGTAGGCAAGCAAAAACAGTGGCACAAAGGGGCTTTCTCAGGGCACCTCAACCTGAGTAAAATGGTCGTGTGGAGTTGACAGCAGAGGATTAAGACAAGGAGTCAGAAGAAAAGAGACAGCAGAGACTGCCTAGGTACATAAATCAAAAACACTGCAGAAAGAACAAAGTGCTCAGCAGTGGTACGTTGCTGGCCAAAGGGCCTCAGAAGTAGGAAGCGGCAAGAGGAGAGTGGTGAGAAACAGCTTGTGATGTGGAATTGATGAGTGACAGTGACAGGCAGACAGCAGAATGAGACAAGTCAAGAAAATTTATGCCTCTTCTTTAAAAAGATCGGTTTGATCTATGACTATAAAATAAAAAAAAAAAGATACTGCTTGTAATCTCATGGTTACCAGATGGCATCACCGCTCAACAGAAGTTTTCATACACCTCGTGGAGAGCATTTCCACACCTAATATTTAGATTTCTTTAACTTTGGTTCTGGATTTCCTGGTACTTATAAAATTCTAGTTTTGAGTAATAATACCACATGTCTAACACCAGTTTCTACCAGCACCACTTCTGCTGGCAATGCTTTTCTTTAGATTATCTCAGGGGCCATTTACAAACCGGGTCGGAATCATTATCCCCATTTTACAGATGAAAAACGAAGGTGCTGTAGATCAGCCTGCATTATTAATATGAACTCTCAACCCTAAATTCATTTTACTGTCATTTTCCTTGAAATATTCATTTGTACTTCTGCACTGAGGGTATTTTTGTCATGTATTTCTAACTTATGTCAAAAGTACCTGGAGCATAGTAGGGGCCATTTTTAGCATTCTCAGAACTCTAAATAAAACAGCACAGTGCCAGGCTCCCACAGAACTCAAAAGAAATCCACTCCCCTGAGCTTACCCCTCATTGTGAGAGTGTTTCATTCACCTTAGCCCTGGCATTTCTAGGGAAATGCTCCTGTTTCCTCACAGCTCAACCTGTTCCCGCATTCTTATCTGTCCTCCTTCTCCAGACCACTGTGGCAGTATACAGTTTGAAAACACACGAATGTCATGTTCCCAGCTCCATCCAATTTCTATGGCAGCCACCAGCCATATCCCACACTCAAACCCTTTTTTCTTCAACACTACAGGGAATATATTAATTATTACTTTTGGACAATATCTGCCATGTTCTAGAACTGTTTCAAAAGAAAACCTGGGATCTCATCTGCTTCTTCAAATACATTCATATGGGTTTTTCAGTCATTGCCGTCTTCTTCTGAGAAGTCACTCAACAAGAGCAGATGACCTGGAGCTGCTCAAGGATGAGTTACATAGCACAATGCCAAGCTCTCTTCTCCTTTCCCTTTCTTGCTCCAAATGTTAACCCTTAAGAGGAGGCATCTCTTTTCCGAAGTAGGTTGGGCTCCATAGCATAAACTAGCAGTAACAGTGGGAGTTCTTTAGCAGCCTCTTGGATAATAAACTGAACTGTCTTTGATAACAACCTTGATGCCTGGCTCCCTCTCTCTAGGAGCACCTTGGCTCTTCCATTTTGTGTCCAGGTTCCTCAGTTTGCTTTTGTTAGACAGAATGCAAGGCCTACCCCAACCTCCAAAACACATGCCACTAAGCTCCCCCAAAGCCCTGCAGATACAGACCAAACATCAACAGGGAGGACTTAATGCTGTCCAACATAATTTTCTAACAAACCACACCCTGATGGCAACAGTAGAAACCTCCCAAAACCTGATATCTCTCCCCAGCTTTCATTCCAGCACATAATCCAATATGTTTGTAGGAATTTCAGTTGCTGCTGTTGCTTGGAAGGCCATGAGGTCTGACTATGCACGCCTGTAACCTAACCTACAAGTCCTTCTGAAAAAGGATGCTCACTGCCTATCTCTGTGCACACTAGGGTGTGCTTGATTCACAAGACAATCAGTCCAACTTCAGATCCCAATACTCTACTCATATGCAAAGTCACGTGTAACAAAAAAAGAAAGCCACTGCCCTTAGTGATTGCACTGCAGACCATGATGCTGCTACTGGAGAGCCATCCCACTTGGAAGCAACCAAAGGTGGAGGTTAAACAACAACAACTCATCACACAGCACGTGCAGAACAGTTAAAAATCTTACTTAATAATTACAACAAACTGACAAGGCATGAAAAAACTGTGGTATTTTTCCAAGGCTTCTTGCTTAGCTGCATTTTTGTAGTGTTTTGTGGAATTGGCAGAGACTGAACCTAATAGAAAAGTCAGCTGCTTACAAGTTTCAAGTCCCTTCTTCAAGCCCTGGACATATGAGATCCACTGATAGAAAATTAAGCTGATAAAATGCCTTTTGAGGTTCCCCTTTGCCATTACCATCGTCAGAAACAGATTCATTTAGCTGAGATTTTCAGTGATACAATAACTAGATTTCAACCTGAAGATCATCCTGAGGTTCACGTACCCTTGCTGTAAATGTTTAATCTAATGGAAATAAGAAAACCATACAGCATCAAGAAACCGGTGATTCTTTAGGATGTGTGGGTGTATGACTGTTGAGAGGGAAAGAAGAGGTCATCTAATTATATTTTCTCCTTCCCTAATCTCCACCATTTACTGTCTCTTCTCTAAGCACACTCTAGGTCTTGACAACTAAATGAACAGATGCTAGCCTGTTAGTATACTTGTTTTCAAAAATTTTCATTCCAGGAGAAGAGTTTTCTGAAAACATATGGTGAGCTAAATATATTGAAGATTTTCCTCAGATGGCTTCATCTGGACAGGAATATACCCCTCAGGTGAGATGCCCAGAATATCCAGCAGTCAAGAGGGTAGAAATCCCCAGATGAAAAGTACTGCATATCCCAGAAAGTGGAAAAGGAAAAAATAAACCAACCAACCAAACCCCACCTAAGTCTCCTTCATGGTTAGTCCTAGAGATCTGACTGTGATTCAGTCCTCACTGATTTTTATAGTGATACAGCACTGCGCTTGCTGCAGCTCATTTTAATACCAGCCATGTTGGTTTAAATCCTACAAAACCTAACAGGAAAAGACAGGCTGCAGAGCACCCCACCTCCTAAGAGCCACAGCATTTTGCAGATGATCTGGAGCCAGGCTGACTGTAGCAAGCCACCAGTGACAACAACAGACATGCCAAAATTCAAAGGGTTTGACCACAGTTCCTCTGAGCAAAAAAAAGGTCTAACTTATCAAGATAACAGTGTCTGCCTAGTCTCGGCGTATGGCCTCTCCTGACAGCGGTGCTGGAGAATGCCAGAGCCTCTTCTCCTCTCAGGAACATCCTCTGCAGTCCATCTAATCGTGAGAGAAGGCAAACTCTGATCCTTAACAGCTGAATAAATATTTCATTATTTTTGTAGCAGCAAGCTAAACATAAAAGCAAAGGCTGTTAGCCATGCATAAGTAGGTAGGATCAAACGCCGGGTGTTGCGTTTGGTTCTCTATCTTAACAAAAGGATTTTCAGCAGATGACTAAGCACACTAAGTGCCACAGTCAATGGGATAAAATTAAACAAGTGCAGTTGCATCAGCAACATTAGACCCTTAGCTGTGTGTGAAGCACAATATTAGAAGTGACAAGGGGAAAAGTTCTACGTAGCAAGAGAAACATGAAGTCTTTTTGCTGCACTGGCAAGGGGAGGCACCCAAGTACACGTTCCCTATTTTTGTCCCATTTTGTCCCTTGAGAGAAGCCAACTCTGACACTGCAATCGCGAGCAACAGGCAGACAGCAAGCCATACATCACTGCTCAGAACACAGGCCCAGAAAAAATAAATCCTGCTTGCAGCAGCCTATCTGTACATACTGAAACACCACTGTTAATTTGAATGCAGCTGATCAGACACGGGAAGAGCTTCAGGGACAGAAACTAAAGGAAACTCATCATGGAGAATGTCAGGTACAGATAGCTCAAATTCCGCTCTGCCTTGGGCCTTTATTCACAGCTTCCACAACTCCATCAGGGTAGCCACTAAACATTTCCTTTTCCTAAAGGAATAATAAAGGGCTAATTAAGACACTGGGAAATATACAGACCTGTCGAGTCCTATATACCACGAGCAAGGCAGAACACAAGAAGACTGTCCTGCTCCTCAATGACCTGAGCTTTTGCTGCAGCTTGTGACTCCACCAGACAGTGCAACTCATGCAGATCTTCGCTGATGTCCTAGTTCAGCAAGAGGTTATCACTGTGTGGGGGGATCAAGGCTGTGTATTCTACACCCTCTATTCATTCCTCAAGAATAATGGACCATTTGCAACAGTTGTCCAGGAAGTCGTTAGCCCCTTCACACTCAGCCTGAGGGGGCGTGGGTGCTAATGGGCCCTCAATGGTCCAACCATACCCCATGACTCACCGTTAATTACCCATTGTGTGAGTCCCCGCCCTGGGGGAGGGACTGGGTGCTCCCTGAGGATATACAAACAGGGCGCAGAAGAGCTTTACTCTCTCTTCGAGGAGCAGCGGGACCTCGTCAGGAGGAAGCCGTCGCTCTCGACCAGACTACAAGCATCGCTTCTGGCCGGGCCACAGCCGTCACCTGCAGCAACGGACTCTTCACTTCTTTTTGCTTTGGACTTGGGAGAGCCACGTGGATCTCGGCACCGGGGCTAACAAACCCCTTTGGGCTTGTGCCCTGGGACACGGGGTTTACTGCTGGGTCTTGGTGAGTTGAAAGCAGGTTGTTCTCTTTGTGTCAGTGTTTGTATGGTAATATCTTTCATTAAATTGTAACTCTGACTTATAATCATCTCTTGTGGTGGGTCCATTTCTCCTGCCAGTTTACCTCTAAACCAGCACAGCTGACCAGATGCTGCAAGAAACACGGTAGTACCTAGGGATATATTTCTCACCTAACAAAGCTCCATCCTCAAAGAAATTCTGCTAACCAGTAAAGCCTCCAGCAGAAGCCCAGAGCCACGGCTACTGCCACATCAGATACCACCACATGTATCAAGCATTAAGCCATGAGAGGCCTGCCCCTGTCCCCAGAGCTTCTGTGCATGTTCCACACTTGAAATGCCAACACCGAAGTTTAGTGTAAGCTACACCAAACCAAATAAAATTGTGACTGTGATGTGGAATTGATTTTGTGAAATCATTATAAACCTGTCCTATGTGGGAGGCCAAAACAAATTAAGATAAAAACCTTCTCTCAGATTATTCTGCAGGAATTGTAAACATTCCTGCGGTCTTGTTGCTTTCAGTGGTGACACTGCATATATTTCCAATATCTAACCCAGTATCCCATTTTGCCTTCCTTTTCCAAGTAAGGCACTAAATTTCACCTTACCAGAGCAAGAGAGGGATGCTACGAAAAAGGAGGGGGAGAGTAGCTTGGTGATGCTCACCAACCAGACACTCCCTTTCCATTCTGACAAGCTCAACATTTCTTCATCAGGACTGCAGTACCCCTGCACACCTAGCCAAGTTTCAAAAAAACACCGGAGAGGACAAGGGCAGGCAATCATGCAGTAATTTTGTCCTTTTGCTCATAAATTTAAACACTTAGGGGTGGGAGGGAAGAGAAGAAAAAAAAATAGAATTGAGAAGATTTTTGTAATTTTTTCCCTATTGCAGGTTTTCGTGTCAATACATTATTCAACTTTGTTATTAGGTCAAATAGATAGGAAGTAGCTAAGGTAAGATATAAGTATTTTAAAAATACATAATCTTAAAAAATTAAGTGAAAGCAGCTTGATCATTAACACTTAAAAAGTTTATTATCCTGAAACCTGTGGAGTTTCCATAGGTCATATTGGGTAAACAAGGATAGAACAAGGGTATAGCTTAAATTCACTTAATCAAGATCAATATCTTATATTCTGCAAAATACTGTCTTGATATTTAAAGAGATGATCTTTTTCTTTCCTGAGATATTCCAAATTTTGCATCCCCACAAAGACCCATATGCCTTCTGCAACTGCCTGGGATTTCCTATTCTGAAGAAGTTTAAGCATAGAAGTGTTCAGCTTACAGACATTTTGCCAGAAAATTAAAAATTATTCTGACATTTTCACAAACTGAGTTTGATCATTTCATGTTCAGTTCTAAAGATAAGCAGCCAAAACACATTCAGTTACTGTGTGATCAATTCAAAAACAATTGAAGCACAACTAAAATGATCAATGTAAAGAATATGCTTTAATACAATTACTAAAGAATGCAATTATGGACCACTAAACCTTTTAAAGGAAGTTCAATCTAAGGTAGGCAACTCCATAGCTGTAAGCGTATCTCCATATTAATCTTATTTACAGCCTGGTAGACCTCATAAACAGGAATCAAATTGCAGCAGTTTTTAGAGTAGTGGCATGCAGCTGAACAGAAAAGGAGGCTTCATCCAGGCACAGCTTTGGATGAGATCATGAGCACCAGGGCAGGAAAGCCCCTGTACATGTACAAAAGGCTCTCTGAGGGCAGCACTTCGCATTTCCTTTTATTGAAATTCATGACATTGCTCTCTGCCCAATCCTCCAGCCTGTCAAGGTCCCTCTGAAGCAACATAACCCTCTGGCATACCAGCCACCCCTTCCAGTTTTGTATCATTGTGCTGGTTTTGTCTGGGGTGGAGTTAGTTTTCTTCACAGTAGCTTGTATGGGGCTCTGGTTTGGGTTTGTGCTGAAAACAGAGTTGATAATTCAGGGATATTTTGGTTATTGCTGAGCAGTGCTTACATAGAGCCAAGGCTTTTGCTGCCTGCTGGGATACACTGTGCCACCAGTGAGAAGACTGGGGTTGCACAAGACATTGTGGGAGGACACAGATGAGACAGGTAATCCACAATGACATCATGCTCGGAGTATAAAACCTGTGGGAACATGGAGGAGTGGGACATTTGGAGTGACAGCATTTGTCTTCCCAAGTAACAGCAATGGAGCCCCACTTTCCTGGAGATAGCTGAACCCTGGCCTGCCCATGGGGAGTGCTCTGTGAATCCCTGGCTTTGCTTTGCTTGCATGTATGGCTTTTGCTGTACCTGTTAAACTGTATTTATCTCAGCCCACGGGTTTTCTCACTTTTTCTATTCCCTCCCCCATTCCATGGTGAGGGGAGTGTGCAAGTGGCTGCATGGGGCTGAGTTGCCAACTAGGGTTAGACCACAACACAAACTTGCAGATAATACAAGCCCTTAAGTCTTCTGTTCCACCATCCAGATAATCAATGAAGAAGATAAACAGCGCTGGACCTAGTACTGACATTTGGGGTGCTTCACTAGTGATTGGCCTCTAGCTACACACTAAAACTGATCACAACCAAGTGAGCCCAGCAGTTCAGCTCATTGAGTCCACCTCACTTTCCACTTATAGAGCCTTTAAGCCATCGGTTTTCATATAAGGATGCTGTCAATGACTGTCAAATGTCTTACTAAAGACAGGTTAAAGAACATCCACTGCTTTTCCCTCTTCCACCAGACCACTCATTTATTCACAGAATGCTATAAGGCTGGTTAAGCATGACTTTCCCTTCATAAATCCATGCTGATTACTCCTGATCACCCTCTTGTCCTTCACGCATCTAGAAATGGTTTCCAGGATTATTTGTTCCATTACCTTCCTAAAGACAGAGGTGAAGCTGCTCAGTCTGTAGCTCCCTAGATTCTCCTTCTTGAAAGGTGCAATATTTGCTGTCCTCTTTTGCTCAGTCATCTCCCGATCACTGTGACTTTTTAGAGGTAAGAGTGGCCATACTGTCACTCCACTCCTTCAGCATGCATGGGGTCATTCCATCCTGTGGACTTAGACACGACCAGTTCAAGCATTCCCTAACCTGATACACCACCACTTCGGGTAAGTCTTCCTTGCTACTGACCTGTTCTCTGGTCTCAGGATATGGAATTCCTGAAAGGTAAATCTTACCATCAAAAACCAGGCTGAAGAAGGTACTGAATACCTTTGGCTTTTTCTGTGTCCTTTGTCACCAGAGCTCCTGGCCCATCCAGCAGCAGGTCCATGTTTTATCTTAGCTTCCTTTTTCTGACAATGCATTGCTAGAAGCAATTTATATCGCATTTGCATCCCTCACCGGATTCAGCTCCAGGTGGATTTTGGTGTACCTAACCCCATACCTGCAAGCTTGGACTCTACCTACTGGCTGAGCCACCTAACCCTTCTTCCACCTCTCATAACCTTCCCTTTTAATGCACGACTATTTGCAGGAACCCTTTGCTCACCCTCCTGACTCTTCTGTACGATTTCATGTTCATCAGCACAGACTCAAGCCATTGAACTTAAGAGCTCTTGAGCTTGCTCTGTCCATTTTGTCCACCTGTCTGGAGGTAAAATGAAAGACCTAAAGCTGTCATAAAAGCCATCCTGATAACAAAATGGACCAGGAACAGGCCAAAGGCAGAGCAGCAGAGAGCACACGGGCTATAAGGAACCTGCACTCTGGTCCCTCTATGGCTGGCTTAGATTGCAAAGCGCCATGCAATTTCAGGATGCTCTGAACCTGCTCTAATATTATACTTAGCAGCTGTCAGTTGTCCCAGAACACAAAGGTGTATTGCAGCTATCCTTCTTTCTTGTTACCTTATATTCTGTTTCAAAGAGAGCAACTGAGAATTGGGGTCTCGGGAGCCAAAAGTCACACTCCTTTCTCTGACCTGAGGCAAGGGGAGGCTCTCCTCACACTTTTAAGCTATTGAACAGCTCTCTTCCTAAATTACTGAGTGAGACTTTACTGCCTAATCCTTGAGAGAAACCCTTGCTATTTCTCACTTTGGTATCTCTGACCTGCCATACCTTACTCTCACTGCAGCTTATTTCATTAAAGTTAGAAATGTCCAACTTTGCTGCACTAACTCTCCAACCTTGATTTGCACACTTCTAAAATAAAAAGATACCAAAAGATGTTATCAAAAGGTAAAACATCAGAGACGAATGTTAATAAACTTGTGTCAACTTACTGCTGCCTCACATGTGGAACAGCTTCATTATAGGCTGTTTAGCACTAGAAAGGTTATGACTGGCAAAAGTTTAAACAGGAGCTTGCTTTGTTTGCCTGTGAAAAAGCACTTATTGAACTCACCGAGTCTCACACTCCAGGACACCTCCTGCTCACTTATCAGCTGTCTGCAGCTGTACTCCAGGTCACACTTGCTGCCACAGAGAGGAGGAAAGCTGGCCACCACAAAAGCAACACCACCAAAGGAGGTCCCGACACCCAACAGACCCCTGATGAAGTGCAGGACCCCACCACTTGCCTCAACATGTTCTGTTGTCTGGGCCATCACACCCACTGAAAATACTGTAAGCCTCTACCAGTTGACCCAAAACATGGATTTTCATGTATCAGTATCGATATAATCCATGATGTCTGATGTATGTGCCTCCTAACCCAAGCAGTTGGCTAATATTCAGAGCTCTATATCCATTAGAACACCAAAAATAAATTAACATCTGCAAATCGGTTTATTAACTACAAACACGCTCAAAACATTCAGTCATCTTTCAAACAGAGCAGGAGCAAAGACTTGGCAGGTTCCTACCTCAGAAACGTCAAGTATCTCTCAAGCTATGTTTAGAGGAGCTACTTCAGCTCCCATCAAGGCAAAAATCTCTCTTGCTCTTTCTAAAAGCACAGCCTGTGACAAAAAACCCAACAATACACCTCGTTATTGCAATCAAGGATACCTCTCAGTGCTCAGATAGCTTGGATGTACCTGCTATGGGTACCTTCCTCCCTAGAATGGTGTGTCTTCATCCACAGCTGTTTTCATTACTGCTAAACAAGTTTTTTTACTTCTCTGGAGTAATTTAAGTGCTGTTTTTCAGGCTCTTTAAAGAAATATAACACCTCTACCTGCCAGCTATTAGTATAACAATAGGCTGCTTGTATTGCTTCTGTAATGAGGTCAATTAAGCAAATGTATTTATACAGATATATATATACTTTTACATCTGTATTTGTCAACAAGGAAGCAAATGTCTAGCTTGTTAGTTTGTTAGATACAGCTAGTAGAATTTTTCTTTCCACTGTATAAATGCTTTGAAAAAAATCAGAAGGTAGCTTTGAACAAACATCACCTCCTCAGTCAATCCTGCAATAAATCCAACCCATATGAGAGCATCTGACTCAAGTGTAAATTAAGTCTCCTAAGAGCTGAAAGACTACACAAGACTTGAGCTTTGCAAGAACAAGATTGACCAAGTGTTTAAATTAGAAGCAACAGCTTAAAAATCACTACACTGCTGACCAACCACAGGGCTTTACAGCGGAGGTGTCACTGTCACAAGAGTGCTGCTGCTCCTGGTTTGGGCTGGGATCGAGTTAATCCATCAAAAGCTGGAAGGAGACACAGCCACAACAGATGACAGAAATGAGCCAAAGGGATAGATCATACCTTATGACATCATGCTCAGTGTATGAGGGGGAGAACTGGCCTGGCAGCAGGGAATCAACATTCATGGAGGGCCTGAGCATCAGGTTCCAGGCAGTGAGCAAACTGCATTGTCTATCACCTGTTTGGTATCTTTTTTTACAAGTATTGTTATTTCCCTCTCCCTTTGCTGTCCTTGTTCCAACCCCCAAGCTTTACCTTTTTCTTATGATCTTCCTGCCCATCCCACCAGTGGGTAGGGAAAAGCAAGCAGCTGTGCGGTGGTCAGCTGCTGGCAGGGGCTAAACCACAACATCACTACATATGGCTGTGTCCTGGAGAAACTCTCTCCTCAAGAGGCCCAAGGCCCTGACCAGACACTCACTTCACTACAGCGAAGGACATGCATTTCTCCCACATCCCTTGACAGTTTGATCCTATGACACATAACGCACTCTGAAGTAAATCCTGCAAAATTACACTGTTGTCTCTCTCCCTGCACCCATGTCCTGCTTTTCACAGCAGAGATGGCTACACTCTCACTTCCAGGAGAAATTACCTTGACCTGCTTGCCTGACTCTCCTCACACACTCAATTCAAGGTCAGAAATTTCATGCAGCATTGTTTAGGTACCAGTAGTCAGAGAAGATGGAGTTCAGCACCCAGTTTCATAGGGATGGCTCACATGTATAATGCAAACCATATAGCAAGGGCTGAGGGTGGAGGGGGGAGTGGTGGAAATTGCAAAACAAACAGATTAACCAAATGGAAGGGGAGGAAAAAGATAATGGGAAGAACACACACAATCATCACAAATCAGTTTCCTGCTTTCCTTTTATTTCATTTTGCTTTCTGTTTCTTAAATGAGTGTTTTTACTGGCTGAGAGAATGCAGCAGATGTTTCCCAAGTTTTTTCTTAAGGATTAACAAGGTGCCAGTAGTGACAAGTGCGGTACATACAAAGACATACTAAACTGGGAGGAGTGGCCAACACACCAGAAGGCTGCACTGCCATGTGCAGACCTAGACAAGAGAGAGTTGTGCAAAGAAGTGCCTGATGCAGTTCAACAAGAACAAGTGTAGGGACCTGCACTTAGGGAGGAATAACCTCGGGCACCAGTACAGGTTAGGGGCTGACCTGCTGGGAAGCAGCTCTGCTGAGAAGCACCTGCAGGGTCCTAGTGGACAACAAACTCTCTACAAGCCAACAGTGTGCCCTCATGGCCAAGCAGGCCAATGGCATCCTGAGGTGCATTAAGAGCAGCATGGCCAGCAGTTCAAGGGAGGTTCTCCTGCCCCTGCTCTGCTCTGGTGAGGCCACACCTGGAGTACTGTGTCCACTTGTGGGCTCCCCAGTTCAAGACAGACAGGGAAATCCTGGAATGAGTCCAATGAAAGACTATGAAGATGATTAAACAAGGACTAGGGGACAGAAACATCTTTCATATAAGGAAAGTCTGCGAGAACTGGGTCTGTTTAGCCTCGAGAAGACAGAGAGGGGGTCTCATCAACACATATAAATACCTAAAGGGTCAAGAGGATGGGGCCAGACTGTCTTCAACTGTGCCCAGTGACAGGACAAAGGGCAATGAGCACAAACTGCAGCACAGGAAGTTCCAGCTCAACATGAGGAAAAACTTCTTTACTCTGAGGGTGACAGAGCCCTGGGACCAGCTGCTCAGGGAGACTGTGGGGTCTCCTTCTCTAGAGATATTCAAGTCCTCCTAGATATGATCTGTTGCAACCTGCTTAGGTGATCCTGCTTTAGCAGGGGGTTGGACTAGGTGTTCTCCAGATGACCCTGCCAACTCCTACTGTTCTGGGATTCTTTAGGCCTCAGTAACAAGCAAAGAGAAAAGCAAAATCACAGTTTCTTTCTGACATTAAGAGAGGCATTTTATTTCACACTGTATAAATTCAAATTCTAAGCAAACCCTAGCAGTTTTACTTCTTTCTACTTCTCACATCAGTTTTCTAAACTACAATAGAATACAAGTCTTCAACTGGTCACTGATTTCCCAGATTGTTTTTAAATTGATAGTTTTATTTAATTTGCTTTCATGTCTTTTTTTAAAGTACAGTCAAAAGCCCCTCAGTTTTCAGAACGTGCCACACCTCTCCTCAAAATAGCAGTCCATCCTTCAGCTATACTGAATTGGGCACATAAGGTCTACACCTCCCCAAAAACCACAATATATCTTAACCAACATTTCTAAAAGAAGGACAAAGACAAAAGAGATATAAACAATTGGCTTCTCTCAAAGCTACACCAAAAACATTTTGCTGCCAACCAGAAGAAAACTCCCTCCACAAAAGATACAAATGAATTGTACCTACAACCACAACTTGGCAGTTGTTCCCAGGTATTGTTAAACGGCATTCTCCACCTTGCTGGAACCATAAAATAGGACACATAAACAAGAGATTAGTATGGTTTTTCTTGCTAGCATATTTATACTAGTAGAGGTGTGGAAACTAGTGCATGTACCAGCTTGCAAGAGAATTCTCTGATGATAATGCTAACATCTGCTACACCTCAGGCCTCACACGCCATATCTGCCACCCAACACCAATACTTTACTCCACAGAATACCAAATATACACCAGGAAAACTTGCAGGTGCTGGAAGAGTACAGGCACACATAACAGGACACCCAACATTGTGGCCCTTCTATATCCAAGAGGCAAACACTCCTACTGCCAGGGTCAACACGCCACAAGACCTTGCCCATTCCTAAAGCAATTTCTCAAGTTAGGTATATGAACGCATGCTTTCAAGTGTTGCCATGTCTGTAGGAGCCACCAGTTTGGCTGGTCCAGAAGGTCAACAAATATTTAAGCCTAAGGACAGAGGTGAGCATGTTAACCTTAGGTCAATGAATTTTTCTTAGTGATGGGTACATTGGTTGTGCAACAACATGTAAGCAGACACACGTGAAGCTGTGTCGCTGAAATACAGCTTTGAAAGAAAAGAGTGAAGTATATGGAAAGAGGCCAGGAAGAGCGCACTGAAGATGGCTGCTTAAAAGGCAGCACCATAAAGAAAAGAAACTGAGAGATACTGTGCAGGGTGACACTCTCTCCTACACTTCCCAAGCAGGAGCAACTTCATTTCACAGTCAGTGAATTCCTCAGCAGCAACAACACAAATTTGGAATATTCAAAACAGAAAATACAAGGAATCATGTTGTCTCAGAAACAGACAAGTGTCTGAACCACATCCTCTGCTCAAGAGGAAATGGAAAACAACCGAGCACCAAGCTGCAGTAACCCCAGCAGAGAATGTACACTGTAAGCTGTGTACAGACTCCCAAGCCAGTGAGAGGTTTTGCAGAAGAATGTAGGTTGGCAGCATCACTTAATCTGCGTTTCAAGGGCAGAGCTGAAATCACAGTTGCACACAGTGCACACATACATCATTGAAGAGTATCCTTACATACCTTGTGCTGAAGGAGGCCAGTCAATTATCTTCCCTTTCCAAGTGCAGGTCTCCATATCTACCTGTGTTCCCTGGGAAACATGAGAGTAGAAAGTGGTTAAATAAACAGCTCTGCACCTTTTATTGTCTTAACAGAATACCAATAAGGGCAATCCAGAGAAAGCTTTTTTTCTTTAGAGTCCTTTTTGCATCAAACCATCTTAGTAAAGAAATATAACCTCAACCTGACTCGATCTCACAGGAGCATATCTGAACAATTATCAGTACTGACCAGTCCAAATGAAGGCAGTCTTCTTTCTTGAGAAAGCATGACCTAGTTCTTAATGTCTTATTTCTATAGGTAAGGTCTCCAAATGCCCAGCACAACCATTGCGAAGCAGCAGCAACTATCACAAAGGCAAAAAAAAAACCCCAAAGTATCTTGATTCTCTTCAGTTTGAGAACACACTTGTACCAAGCCACGAAGAAGCCACTCCAAGAGATGTGCTCCACAAAAATGGAAGGATAGGGGAACATTGCCAAAGAGTGAAGTTCAGAGGCTCCAGTAATCAGGTATCAACTTCATAGCTGTTGAGCACTTTCTTCCTTTTAAAGGTGATGCTGAGCACTAACCTCCTCTGAGGGAAAAACCCAAATCCAGTTCAGAACAACTGAAAATACCAGTCAGTCCTGCAAGTACCTGTGAGCCGAGGCTGCATGTCCTGCTGCTGCAGCACGGAAAGGTGACACCACCCAAGTCTTTAAAGCCAGGTTTATAACACCTCCTTTACTCTCTGAAACAACCTTATGGCATTTAAATGACAGGATAACTTGTTCCTTCTCCCTTTTGCAGAAGTGTCAGGCACAAAGTATTAAGACTCATGATGTGGTGGTTTTGCAATGTGGCTTCTTTAACAAAGTACCAGCTGTGCTCCCAAGGCCACACTCCCAAACCCTGTTGCTGACAAGGCCAGCCGGGCCAATCAGCGCCGGTCACAGGCCTCTGGGAATCACATTTTAGAGAGAGAAAAACACAAACGGCTGCATTTTGCCACCAGAGAAGGGAGTGAGAAGATGTGAGAAACTTTGCAGACACCATGGTCAGTGAAGGGGGAAGGAGGAGGCAATGATGAAGAAAGGGATGAAGAAAGGCAGTAGAAGGGACAAATAGGGAGGGAATACCTCACTCATTAACATCTTCATATCCCCAAACTAGCCAGGAAATGGAAATAGAAGCATAAACTGATTACAGAAAGAAACACCACAAAGGTATAATAAAGGTTACATCAAAAAATCACTGACAGCAGCATAAAAGGAAATGTAGAATAAGACAAATCCAATAGCTTTTGGATCATTTATCAAAACTCAAAGAAACCCTTTATGGAATATCTTAAATTTCTGCTTGTATCTCAGAACATCCAATTCATTAACTCATTTTGGAAACACACCACCTAGTACATATTGGACAAGTGTCTGATTATTCCAAGAGTGACAATTCCAAAATGATAAAGAACATTGTTACTGTTAGTATGATGATTTATTCTTGTTGCTTCTCACATTTTTCTCTTTTATCATGTAGTGATGATACAGATGAGACAGGCTACTATTGTAAATCACATAGCTACAAAACATACTTACACACACCCCACCCAGGATCTTTTAACCTTTTCCATTCAAGGCCTAATGCAAGCAAAAATTAATTTGTTAAATTTCTGTTGTTAGCTCTTAATACAATGAGCTTGGGAACAAACAAGGTACAGTCTTCCAACATGAATAAGCAAAGCCAGGCACTAATATCCACATATACCACTTGAATGAGTTGCAGCATGTGAGTCATAGACAAGTCCCTCTTTACTCAATTGTCCTTAGAAAGAAGCCTCTCTTCTCCATCAGAGGATGAATCTGAATTGTTGATCTCACTATTTTCTGTCAACTCATTAACACACCTCACCTGTTGGAGTTTTTTTTTGTGTCAGTTGTGTTTTGTTTTCCCTACTGAACTATTATTTTATTCTTTGGTAATGATGAACATCTTGATGACTTGCTACAAATTCTCTCTCAAGTGCAGGCAACTGGGAGGCTACAAACGCAGCCCAGATACTCAAGAGAGTATAAATCAGTTCTGTCGGGTAGTGTGCAGCCAGAGGAAATGTGGGTTTAATACACTTGATATAATTATTTGATGCTGTTACCTGCAATAGAAGAATGGACTTAATTACCCAAATCTTTTCTAGTCCAGTGTGCCTATGCCCTGAATTTAGCATGTGGAGCACCAGATTCACTCTGAAACCACAGAAATGCAGAAAGCTTATTCTAGACCATCTATCATATTGATCCTTACATTAGCTTCAGCATTCTTCATCCCCGTTTCCTTTGCAAACATTATTAATCTGCTTTCATAGAGTAGCTACATTTATGATATTTACCTTGCCTTTGCAAACACACTAGCAGCTCTCACAAAGCCTGAAATGTGCAATGTTGTGTGCTATTCCCAGACTTTTCAGAATAACTTGAGAAAAAATAAGGATCAAGTTATCAAAGATTTAACCTGCCACCCTTCAACATATGCAAATTCCACACTTTAAGGAAAACAAGTTCTCACAAGCTGATGTATCTGATGCTGGTGCCATTTTAGGAGATTGGTTAAAAACCAATTGATTTTTGAAGCTGATGCAAATACACATACAAATACAAATGCATTTATGCATATATGGAACAGCTAAAATATTTGGGGAAAAAGAAAAGTTTTTTCCTTAAACCAGATTATCACTGAAAAATAAAGAGGATAGCGCAGTTCCACCGCTTAAATCACCAGGAATAAAAAATAAAAAATCAATTAGCAGATAACAGGGACAGACTTTGACCACAGAAGGCAGTTGTCTCTGCTTCTTCCTCTCCTCCAGAGCAAAACACAGCCCAAACGCCCCATCTCTGCTGCTCTCAGCTGGTGCAGGGCTTTGTGACGAGAGTACATGGACCAAGGGTCATGCAGCCCAGTATCTTCTGCCCACCTGCAGAAACAGCAGAGCCTTGGGAACTGAACTAGCATGTAGGGATGCTTCTGCAGTTAGGCAAACTGCATGAGGTTTGTTGTAGGTGGAAGGGCTATATTAATCAAATTAGCCAGAAGCAGACTTCAAAGTTATGGGACCTCTGGGGCTGCCCATGGCCTTTGAGTTTAAAAACTTTGATCAGAAACCTTCCTGATCTGATCACTGTTGTGACTATATAAATTATGACACCTCCTGGAGTGTTTGAAGTGTGTGTGAGGATGTGCCTCACGCTTAGTTTGGTCTGTCACCAGTGAATTGCATTTGTTGCCCCGCTTAACAGACACTGAACAACCACTCCTCAATTCACCATTTCTGTGCCCCTCTCTATAAACTTCTGTTATACCCTCACCAGCTACCCTAGAGCTCTGGTTCACCCATAAACACTCCTCTTTTTTTTTGTTTTTCTTCACCCTCCAGGGCAGACACAGCCCAAATGCCCTTGCTTCTCAGGAACACTCCTTGAGCAGCAAGGGCAAAGGCTGTGCTGGCAACAGCAGGTAAGACACTGTCCATGGAGGCACCCTGGCTTTGAACTAGCAGGCACACACACAAAATTCACATACTCCAGCCTAAGATCAAGGCCTTTCAACTCAGTCGGGCCTGCAGTAACCTTAGCTACAGTAAAATAAAGTAAGGTTTTATTTATATGGAGGGTTTTTTAACCAATAATTTTGATTAGGGTGTGACTGACCTTTTTGTCTTAGAGGTTTGTGATACCCATGTAGAAGACCTTCTTTCAGGGATCTACAGTACCTGTCTACAGGAAAATAGAGAGACAGATGGACATCTATTTCTGTAACTGTTATAACTTTTTGTTTTGCCTGTAGTGAAGTCTCACGCATCCATTAGTGAAATGCAGGGTCACACTGTAAGTGGTGTCTACTGTCAGTCATTTTCAGATAAGAGTCAAAAGTTCCCAGCATGCTGGTGCTCTTCAGCCCCTCTCACTCCTACTGAACAAAGAACAAAAGGGGAGGATGCAAAAAAAAAAACCAAACCTCTAAGGTATTATTACTCAGAAGCAAACACTTTATTTCTGTGCTTTCAGAGATAGGACTTTGGACATCAGTTGACATCTTTCTGGAGGTAAATCAGTCTTGCCTTGCCTGCTGAAGAAGCTGAAGTCCCTTGGTTTGTTCAACCTGGAGAAAGGAGGCTGAGGGGAGACTTCATAATGGTCTATGGCTTCCTGATGAGGTGGAGCAAAGGGGTAGGCTCTGATCTCTCTTTGGTGACCAGTGATAGAACCTGAGGGAATGGCATGAAGCTGTGACAGGGGACGTTTAGGTTGGATATTAAGGAAGGTTTTTACTGAGAGGGTGGTTGGGCACTGGCACAGGCTCCCCAGGGAAGTGGTCACAGCACTGAGCTTGACTGAGTTCAAGAAGCCTTTGGATGATGCACTCAGTCCCATGCTCTGATGTGGCTGGCCCTGTGTGGAGCCAGGACTTAGACTTGATGGTCCTTATGGGTCCCTTCCAACTCAGGAGATTCGATGATTATAGAAAACAAAAAAAAAAAAATTAAGAGAACTTTGTTTTCTTGTCTCCCTATGCTTGTGTAGCCTTTGCCTACACAAAAAGACAAAAGTCTTTCCAACTATGAGTCAGCCTCACAGCTCATTTTCAGCTACCAGAGGAAGACTAGGTGGCAAAAATCAAATAAAGCCCCAGGCTACTAACTACTTTTAACAGAGAGTGCCTGTCAGTGTAATTTGTTGCAGTATGAAGGGATGGGACATGTTTAGCTGTGGAAACAGTAGTTTCTCCCCATTTGCTCTCTCCCATTCTTAGCCTAGTTTCCCCCCTTTTCCTTCTCAGATTACTGGAGTCACTTTGGATTTATTTTAAAAGGCCCTGTGGCTATGAGCTCGATCATCTTTGATCATCCATATCAGCTAGATAAGTAGAACTAAAACTAACCAGAAAGGAAGACTATGCTGAACTGATGCCACTGCATCACAATTTCGCTCCTGAAGGCATCCATCACTCCTTTGCCCTTACATAACAGAAGGCGCATTATCAGGAATGCTGTGGAATCGTGTCCAGCAGAAAATAAAGAGAAGAAAAAACAAACATTTTGTGTTTAAGTGCTTCTGCCAGCATTTGGATCACTGCCAGCCTACCAAGCACAAGTTTGCAAAGGGTTACAATGCTCTGTCAGGGCATCTGGTGAAACCCGTGGAACTTCAGAAGACAGGCTTCCAGGTGTGAATGGTGTGTGCTGAATCACAATGGGGACTGGAGCTGACATTGGGAGAGGAAAAAACAGAATTTCTCAGTACTTGTTTCCCCCTTCCCTCCCCTCCTAAACAGGAATCTTCTGATGTCCCATTAATATTCTGCTCCTTGAAAAATTACATATGTAAGAAAGATGAATGTTATATTCACTTTTCTGTAACAGTTACTGTCTCGCTTAGGGGAAAAATCCGGTCTGGAAGAAAGTTCTTATGTTCTAAAACAAATTTTTATTTTAAACATATAGGCAACATTATCATTTGTACTCCATCTACAATGTATGTGGAATTTCTAGAAACCTTATGAATGTAAATGTTCCCTCCCCAGACCCCCTGAGATGTTATAAACAGTAAATAATTCTCTCATCTGGTATTTCTAGCATGAAGGTTTTCAGAACTGATGTCACATAGAAAAAAAACTGCAAACCAGCTACAGACAACACATACCGCTACTAGAAACTGCCTTGGGAGGCTGATAATACACCACTTGCTCCTTTGGAGTCCCTCAGGTTTGAACCTGCCCCACGTATGATACACACTTCAATGAAAGACAACGCATTTCAACATGGAAGAAAAAGAGGAAAGAAAACAGTTCTACACAGAAACTACAAAGCCTCAACAGATAGACAGAATTTGGTGTTGGTTTAAATGTTTAATACAAGGAATTCAAAGCTGACATTTTGGAATTACACAAAAAGTATTCGTCTTTGCAAGCCAAAGTATCTTCTACAGTAAGGGATTACAGGGGTATGCTTGAGGGAAGCCAAGGTTTAAGGAGTGAATCAGTAGGGCCAGGCAACAAGAGGATGAAATGCTCAGGTAAGAATTCATAAAGAAACATGAAATCCTAGGAGCCCAGCCTGATTTATATTCAGAAGCATACCAAAAAAAAGGCAAAAATGCGACAGTACAAAATGTAAGTAAACATGAAGACATACAGAGATGCCTTTTCAAAGGGGCAACAAATCAAAGGCAGTCCTTGAACAGGTACTGGGATTTTAACATGCAATTTAGTATATTATAGTGGCAGTACACATGTTGGAAGAAGCATCACCATGTAATACAGCAACTGTAAAGAGAAAGGAAAAATCTCTGGCTGATGATTCACAAATTTCAGTGTACCACACATGTTCCAGACCCAAGTATTAAGAGAAGCAACAGGAAGAATATATACCAGTACTGCTCACCCACATAGTCCAACCTCTAATTGGAATTCAAGGCTTCTCTAATTCATATGTACTTTAATTGGTAGTCACGATAAAGGTTTTGAAAAGCAGGCAGTACCTGTACAGCACCACAGTGTAGGCCCCCATCTGCTTGGGAACAGGGCGGTAAACCATTTTGTCCTTTGAAGTTTCCAGAAGCTGTTTCTGCTTGTGCTAGGAGCCCAGAAGAAATGTGCTATTACTGAGAATTAAGCCTCCTAGTGATTGAAATTGAATAGCTAGAGATCAAGTCAATTTTAATGTCATATCTAATTATGTACAGTAATTACAAAGGAAAACAGCAGTAAGTCTCTCCCAGTATGGCATATACTCTAAACTTTTTTTAGTGTGGGATGCTAAGTCTGTTTTTCAACAGTACCATAGCTCATGGTCATCAGTGGCTACTTAAGTCAGCAAATGAAGTTTGACACCACTGACCTACATCTCAATGTCAGGAAAGGATTTACAAATTAGAACCAGAGTCTTGCAGAGCTGACTAATAGGCTGGAGAGATCAATGTTGATCAGAGCATGATTTCAGCTGTCAAATATGTACACCTAACCATACTCAAGTAGATTCAAGGCACATGTCAGTAAGCACATCATCAGAGACAGTACATGTTCTGGAAGAGGCTGCAAGAGGCACTATGCACATCTTGAGGCAACTGTCAACAGAGAGGGAAAGTACCATTTTGGGGTTTAAGATTCCTTCATTTCAGACCAGAAAAAGAACATTAGTGCAAGCTACAAGAGATTAAGTATTTCAAAACCATAAACCCAAGATAAAATAGTTGTTTAAGAGAATAAAAGATCTATGGGAAATGGGATGAGCCTAAGCCATGGCTAAGTGTGCAGATAATTTAAGTGCAGCTAAAGACCATTCTAAACTGACAAGACTGGAAGTCAATATTCTGAGGAAGAAATAAAGTCATTCTAGAGGTGATAAAAAGCATGTCTTGCTGCACAGTACGGTTGTTTCCATCAGCATCTAGATGTGACCCTAAAAATCTTTTAATATTTAGACATCTAAGTTTTTCAAATACCACTAACCTAAAAGGCCACAGGTGTCATTTCATTCAAATATTGCATGCTGCTGGAGAATGGAGTCAACCAGGAACTTCTTAGTAAAAAAATATGGTTTTAAAAGTGCATATGCATTGAGATATCCCTATTGTAATTAAAATTTCCATCTCTATTTGGCATCTTGGCAGTTTAGAAATTTGGACAGATATTCTTTTTCACTAGATATTTCAGATTATCAAAACAGATTGGCCTGTCCGAAATTTTGGGTTTATGTGATTTCCTTTTAGGTTAACACCTTGTCCTGACTCTGACAGGAAAAATCCCAGATATCCAATGTTAACATGGAGAAATCGGAATAATTCCCAACCGTCAAAAGGAATGAAATTCCAATAACCAATTTATTTTTATTTTTGAAGTGTCAAGATTTTCCTTGTGGCCATTTCTGGCTTCAAGGGAAACTTAGAACATGCAGCCTTAGACAGGAAAGCCTGTCCAGAAGAGTCAGAAGCCAACTCAACAAGGTAAAGACACTGGTATCTCACTTGTAGAAACTTAATGATATTCTGCTCAGACTCTCAGAAAAATCTCATTTTACACCTTCCCTCTTCCCCTCATCCAGCTTTCCTGAAGCTTGCTTGGGTATATACACTGCTGATCTTGTGGCAGATCTATGGCTCTTTTGGCACAGCTCAAGTGCAGGATACCATTACACAGCATCGCAAGGGAGAACAAAAATGCCCTGAGGCTTCTGGCTAATATCTCTGGCCAGGCAGAACTGCTCTGAACAACACATTTAATACACCACCACCCAAAACCATGGGTGAGAAAAAAAATGGGGAGAAAAAAAAATAAATTCTCTATCATGCTTCCCACTTAGTTTAGTGCTGAGGTACGGACAGAATTTTATATGTAGTGAGTGGAAGAACTGTAAGAGCTGATTCTATTCTGAGCTCAACCACCCTCTATGGACCTTCCCTCCCTTTACTAATCATTATAATCATAACCCCTCAAATTTCTTACCAAGTGGCAGGCAACAGCCCAAATCTAGAATCACTTTTGCCGTCAGTTGGAGAGGAGGAAATACAAGTACAACTGTAGTCAGAAAACAAGACTGGCCCAGAGAGAGCCACGTTCTTGTCCTACAACACACATCCTTGTAATTCTGTAAGTCTCACTGACCATCTGACAAAACTGAAGTTGGATTTTATTTTTCTTGCAGAGCTACAAGCTCTGTCAAAGAGCAAAACGGATGTTTTCTGCCACCTAACATAAGAATGGCCAGAGATGACAACGACTATGTAATCATTTGCACTGGTGATTGAAGCAACAATACAACTTTGCTTTTTACAACCAAGTGATACTAACAGGATAGCAGAAAGGTAAGAAGGCATGATGTGAGTTAGGAATGTAATACAAGAGCTGAAAGGGAGTGACCTGTTTGGGTTCTCTAGTTTTTCATCTCCACGGAGTCACTCTTTCCTCATTAAAAAATTACACTTCAAACCAGTCAGCTTCAGAGCTTGTTCCCAGAATAGCTATCTGAGAAGAGACAAAATGAGTAAGTATATTAGGCAGTGAAGTCTCTTTCTTCTCCTTGTTGCCCACAAAAGGCCACAGTTACAGTACCTCAAAATAATTCTGTAGAAAACAAGTATTTTCGTAAGTGTGCTTGAAGACCCTGGTCAGTGTATCCGCCAAATATACCATTAAAATGTACTTGCTACCTGCTGTCTCAACACCAGTTGCTTAGAGCTTCGGATGCTTAAAAGAAAGCTTGCCCTTTACACTGCTGGCAGAGTTACTGCAAATCTATCTGATAGAGAACAAAGCTGGAAAAGAGCAGAATTATATACACATGAAAGGAGAAAATCCAATTTCCTCATTAAAACCAGTATTAGGCAGAAATTACCACTTTAAAAAGTTCTGTCACCATAGGAAAGTCTCAGCATGCTTTCTGTCCAGTAGAAATAAATTCACACTTTAAACAGATTTCAATGGCTACTATATTTTTTTAAGCTCATTCCCAGCTTTCTTTACTGGTATCCACCCACCACTAGAAGGTGTGCAGATGAGCCCAACAGGTTGTTGTTCTGCAGCTAGGAGACAGTAAGGTCACCATCTCTTTTCCTAGAGAGATAGATGTTGTAGTAATTCTCTGTGGATTTTCATGAGTCCTTCCTACTTACAATATGTATTTTCCCTTTTTGCACAGATGGGGAAAGACAGACACAAAGAACTGAAGGTCCAGGCATGGAGTCAGGAGCAGAACTGAGGATGTGTATATTCATTTGTCCTTTAATTTCTTGCCAGATGCTAAACCAATCATGGTTTGGTTTTGCTGTAATGAAAGACTTTGTGGCAAAATACAGAACTATATTTGCTTTGCTTTTATTCAGTTTTGCTATTTGTATTGATAAGGATAAAGCCAGAAAAGTCATGCTTAAGTAGGATGCAGGAAGACTTGAAAAAAAGTTTTAATAATTCAAGAGCGAGGAGTTTGTTATCAAAGAGCTGTTCTTAATGAACACAATGATAGCACATATTACCAAACTAATGAAACTTCAGCTGGGACAGTTACCTGTCCCTTTCCTCTGTGCATCAAATCACTCCTTAAACCATATTTTCTTCAACTCTCCCATACCCTGACCTTCAGGGTAATTCTCCATGAAGCCAAAGAAATGCAAAACCCACTCTAGCCAAAAGGAAATCAGCTTTCAAGACCTACTGGGAAGACCTGACACTGACACCTGTCTTCATGACCCTGCACTGATCAGATATTAGAATCTTCTCTAACTGAGGAGGAAAGCTGCAGTGAGTACATCCTTTTCAGAGTTGGGCTTGGACCTTGGTGAAACCTCTGCCGTACTCTGCAGACTGAACCACTTCTCAGCAATACAGCCAAAGTGGCAGAAACTATCTGAAGGCCACTTTGGTAGGCACTGTTTCAAGAGCATGATACCAGATGTTTCTTAGTAATCATCTACCTTGACAGTCATCCCACACATTGACAGCACAAGTTGCAACCCCCCAGCTCAGTGCCAGAGCTGCTTTCTGCAAAGTCTGCTGGGAGGCTTTGTCAAGCTTGCATAAGAGCTGTGCTGTCCTGCTTTGTCAGCTTGCCCTTCAGGATTGCTTTAACAGAGACCTCATAGAAGGAGGGAGTATGAACTGCCTGCTACCACCAAGGAGTTGATGTCAGAACCAGGGGATTTTATCTCCAACTTTGCCTTCCCTTATCTGGCTTAGACTTAAACCTAGGACAAGATTAAATTTCTCCTCCTGAAGGCACCAGGAAGCCAAGTGAGAGGATGTTTCAGTCTGCATCCCTATATAGTACTGTAACCACTTAAAAGAGATAATGATTTGCTTTCAAGAGGTGTGGTGGATATCAGCCAGTTGTGACTCAGAGAAGTCTCAGAGACAAATTTTAACAACTATTTTGTCTGTTCAGGAACATGAGAAGGGACCATCAGCCTTGGCTCTATTTAAATATCAGAGATCTGTCATTTCCTGTCCCACTCTGGGGCAACATATTTTGTTTCCCCACACAAGCTGAGGATGCCAAACTCCAGACTACCCCCATCGCCTGTCACTGATCCTTATATTATCAATGACAAAAATGACATAGCATAATGTGTATATATATAATCTATAGTATAATAATATTAATTAAAATTAATATTATTTGTTTTAAAAACTGTATTCTTCATCTCCAAATGTACAAAAATTCACACCCAGACTTGGATAAACTTCTTTAAAGCTTTGAGAATGCTGCCAAAGGTTGTGTTATCTCCAGCTTACTTTCCCTCTGAAACAGGGACCAGATCCCGATTAAACTGAGCATTTGTTTTATCTCACTGCAAGGAAAGAAACCTTACACAGAACTGATGTACAGCCCTAGCTACCCCTAGTCTATCAAGAGAAATTTGTTTATTCTTTGTAAAACAAGCACAAGACACACCAAGAGCCAGATATTTCCATACTTAGCTTCCACCTGGTTCTATACAGCACATGTTTAAATGAAAATTTGGTGACACCCCCCCTTCCCCAGCTCTGTTGTGCTGTATGCATTACTGGAGAATTCTTTCACAATGGAAAAAGGACTGTTTGGCTGTTTGAATTTAGTAACTCTACAGGGAGGCATCAGTTCAGAACTGCTGGAGAAAGTGCCAGACACTTTTAGAAAAGTTACTTTTTATAGGTCTTATTTTATAAGTCTTTTTATACGTATTTTATAAGTCTTTTTATATGGCATCTCAAGAGCAAAGATTTGACTGCTGATCCTAGCCAGCCCCACACACCTCCTCAGGTTGTTAGACATTACTCAGATTTGTTCATACTTCATTTATTGCTTTCTAAGAACACACAAATGAGAAGAAAATACTTCCCCCAGCAGCAAGTACAGTTAGCCCGTTCCGATGTGAGCTGCATGGCAAAAATTCAGGGTCCTTGTTATTTCAGTTGCAGAGAAAAACAAACCTGGAAGCTGGCACCCTTCTCACACGGTCCCGTTTCCTGAACAAACCCTGCTTCTGAAACACTGGAGGGCATGAACAGGGGGCTGGTTGTTGGGTTTTTGCTTACAGCTCCCAGCTCCTTTTAGCCAGCCCCTGGCTGAGCAGTGCTGGGCTTCCCCTGGACCATTCAGCCACATTCTTGGCTGGAGGCTCTTTCCTGGATCTGTTACTATGGCATTTCCTCCCCCCCCACCTGCATCTCTCTCACAACATTAAATGAAAACCCTTGTCTGGGGTTGTGACAGACTTGGGCTTTTTGAAGGAGCTGCTATTTTTAATTTTTTTTCCTAGTGCATGGGAGGTAAATACCACACAACAGTCTTAAGCAAAGGTTAAGCTTCACCTATGATATCAGCAGTAATGCTTACATTTAGCTGCGTACAAATTAATGTAAAGATAAAACCTTTCCACTGCATCCTGCCTTTAGATTTCAATAATGTTGTTTCTGGATTGCATCTGTGCACCACACTACTGATACACCAGATGAATCCTTGCCACTCAGATTTTTCACCATAATTAAGACCCTTAATGGAAAACTGAATGAACAAAGCACCTCAATAGTAAGGTCCTTAGATGCTCTAGTAATAAACACAATATAAGAAATTATAAAATCAACCCGAGATGCAAACAAAATAAAATGCTTCGGAAGACTACTGAGTGAATGAATGCACATCTACATAGTTGAATACAACATGAACCCTCTTTGTAACTAACTTCAACTAGCTTCTTGAACTTAAGGGCCCTCCTAGTAGTTCTTCATGCATCAAAGAAAGATGCTGCCATCTCAGTGAAGAGTATGAAAGCAATTAGCTTATTTTGTCTCTGCAATTGCAGAATGCAAGAGTTAATACCTGAAACAGAATCATGACATTGTTTGGTTAGAAAGGACCCTTTAGATCATCAAGTTCAACCATCACCCTAGCCTGCCATACACTACTAACCCATGTCCCTCAGCACCACATCTTCTAAATACCTCCAGGGATGAAGATGCTACCACCTCCCTGGGCAGCCCGTTCCAATGCCAAACAACCCTCTCCAGGAAGAATTGTTTTTTCTAATATCCAATCTAAACCTCCCTTGGCATACGTTGACACCATTTCTTCTTGTCCTAATACTTGTCACTAGGCAGAAAAGGTCACCCCCCCACCTCTCCACAACTGCATTTCAGTTAGCTGTAGAGAGCAATTAGGTCTCCCCTCAACCTCCTCCAGACTAAACAACCACAGCTATCTCACCCATTCCTCATTTATTCTCCAGTCCCCTTACCAGCCTCATCGCTCCTCTCTGGACACAATCCAGCACCTCAGTGTCTTTTTTGAAGTGAAGGGCCCAAAAATGAACGTGGTACTCAAGGTGGGGCCTCACCAGTGCTAAGTATTTGGGGACAAGGGCTTCCCCAGTCCTACTCTCCATACTACTCTTAGTACAGGCCAGGATTCTTGGCCACCTGGGCACACTGATGGCTCATATTCAGATGTCTGTCAAACAACACTCCCAGGTCCTTCTCTGTCAGGCAGCTTTCCAGCCACTATTTCCCAAGCCTGCAGTACTGCTTGGGGTTGTTATGACCCAAATGCAAGACCTAGCACTTGGTTTTGTTGAATCTCATGCCGTTGGCCTTGACCAATGGATTTGGCCTGTCCAGATCCCTCTGTAAGGCCTTCCTACCCTCAAGCAAATAAACACTCCTGCCTAACTTAGTTAACAGAAGGAATTTTTTTGACTAGTCTGATTAGAAGGTTCCTCCTCAACTATAATTGTTCAGCCTTGTTGCAGGCAATAAGAAAGGTCCATCCTCTACCATCGCAGTCTCAGAGGAGCTGTGCTTCACACTACACTTTTTGAGCACACAACCACCGATACCTTTTCCGTCCTCAATGTAATGCAACCTGATCACAGTTACATGAAACACCAAACAGTAATCCCAGAACATGCCCCAGCATCTGCCGCTGCAGAACATTCAGGACAGAAATGCCTCTGCTGTCCTCATGAGAGCATTATTCCACTATGTGTGTGTGTATATGTGTTTAATCTCTTCATTTATTCACCAACTAGTTTTGAGGTTGAAGAATGGGCTCTGGAATGACTCCCCTAGGGACAATGGCTGACCCTCACAATCTGAGAACCATCTGCTAAAATTAAATTTAGGGAAAATACGCCTGAACAATGCTGGCCGCCAAAAAAAATAACACACTGGATATAAGCAATTCCAGCCAAACAGTGGAAGTGGCCGAGAAGCCATTGCATCACTTTGGTTTATAGCAAGAACTTTGCTCTACAACAACATCGCTGCAGTAAAATTCTGATTCCTAATGTGGGAAACATAAAAACAAAGCAATATCATTCCCAGATATTTTTTCCCCTGAAACAAAACACCACACTGTTTCTCCTTTCATTTAATTTAAAATGGATGTCATCATATGCAGTCAAGTCCTGACCACTATTACTGACTCAAAGGAATTGAGGAAGATCATTGAGTAGAGTAACAAGACAGGTCATCAAACTAGCACCACATTACTCTCCCTTGACATCGGATGGAGTCATGACAGCAGTTTGGATGCTGGATAACATGAATATTCATCTGTGTGATTTAAAAGTTACATTGTGACTTTGGAATGACACTTCTCATGTGCTCTTGTTGTACCTTTGTGACACTGTAGGGAAAATGCAATGTCAAAACACTGACTTTGAAATAAATGTCACTTGCCTTCCTTATTTTTTTTCTTTTTTATTATCAATTTTTAATCAAATGCTGCAGTTAGAAGAAGCCTTAAGCAGCAGACCTGGAGAGAAAAGGAGCATATTAACAAACTCCTGAAAGAAATCAATAGACCACTGTTAACTCAAACCATTTTCCCAAAGAAGCTGTTGCCTTTCTGTATGCAGCTCCAATAACGGAACCACTGGTTTCCGTGAGGAAAACACTCGGACCAAGAAGTTACCCTCCTCTGGAGAAATCCCATTTCACTTCAGAGGTAGACAGGAGAAAATACAATCTGTCTTGAGCTCTTAATGTAAGTTTTTAGAGCCAAAACACCCTCATACAGGCCAGCTGAGCCAGCAACAACCCATCTCAGCCACTCTTGCAGAGCTGCCACACTATCAGAGCAGCACAGTTTTCCCTGAATTTTTTTCCTACATGAATTCATAAACAAAGATTAACTTGGCACATTTCAACAAGCATCTAAGAAGCTCAGATGGAAACCTAAATGTCAGCACTGTACAAGGACTGCTTTCAAACATCCTCTGCAAAATCAGGCCACCCAGGGAGACCCGACTAGCTTCTCCTCCTACTCCAAAAGGAAAAGGAGGAATAAAACCCGCTTGTTTCAGCATCACGGCTTCCAGCCCTGACAGTGGGGAACTCTCCAGAGCTATGAGCTGAAGACCTGATGCAGGACCTTAGTCACCTGTGATTATGAAGAGCACAAGCACCATATGAAGCCCTGCCAGCTTTCAGGCACAACGCTGGCTAACAGATGAGAGGAGTTGCGAGACATACTCACTTTCTGGTGACGGCCCACGGAAAGATTTTTGAAGAAAATATTAAAAAAAAAAAAAAAAATCCCGCATTTACTACCTATTTATTGTGTAACGTACTTCCAGGCTCTGTTCCCCCCTCCCTGCCCCATGCCCTTTCATCTCCCAAGCCCTTCCCCTGGCGGCCGGGCTCCTCCTCAGCACGCAGCGCGCTGGAGCCGGCTCTTCGCCACAGGGAAGCCGAGCCTCAAAACGAGGCTCACCCCGTCTTCGTCCGCCATCTCCGCGCAGGGGGTCGCCGCGGCTGCGCCCGCCACGGCTCCGCGCACACATAGCGTCACCGTACTTCGAGCCGGACCCGAACACAACTCCCGACGCTGGGGCCATGCAAAAAGCCATCTGGCCCGTACGGGGATCGAACCCGCGACCTTGGCGTTATTAGCACCACGCTCTAACCAACTGAGCTAACCGGCCTGCTGGCGTAAAATGCCGCGGCAAGGGAAAGATCACATCGTTCTCCTGCCGCGCGGCCGCCTGCAGCAGTTCCCGTGGGCTTTGGGGGTGCGCTCCGGAGGGTGCCGGCTTCTTTGTAGAGTCCCGCAGAGCCCTGTGTGACTGAGGATGTTTCTGCTGCCTGGGGGGCGATGCACAGGCTGGGACAGAAGCACAAACCTTTTCTTATGTGGTCGAAGATTTCTGCTTCAAACCGTTCAGTTTCCTGTCCTAGTCTGTAGTAAAGATCAAGCTTTTCAAGTGCTTTCTCTTCTTGTCAGAGCTCGTCATGCAAAAGACTAAGGAATACCTGCACCAGAGTTTAGGATAAGAGATGCTGACTCAGGATCACCAGAACAACAGCACCCTGGTACTCCTCGTCCATAATTCTCCCTGCAGTCAGCCCCTTGCACACACTTCCTTCACCTCTCTCCCACCATCATTTTCCCTTTACAGCTGTTAGCCCACCAACTTCCAGAACCTTCCTTAAAGAGCCACCAAATTGCCCAATTCGCATTTTGTCCAGCTTGGTCAGAAAAACCTTCATCCATTCAGAGCCAACTGATACACATCCCACTTCTCTTTGCCTGTCCCAGCCTCTATGCATCCCTGCCTCCCAAACCTCCATCCTGCTCAGCACTAGTCCGTGCCCACTCATTCACCCCTCCATCTGCACAAAGGAGCATTTACTCATTCATCTCTACACCCTTCTCCCACTGACTACAGCCATCTCTGGCTTTCACAAGAGCTTATACTGCGCCATTGTTCTTCCTGAGCACCATCCCTTGAGCTTTCAGCTGCTGCTGCGGCTCTTTGTCTAATTGAAACTCCTGTTTACACCATCACCTTGTATCCACTTTGGACATTTTGCTCTGTGCTCCCATAGAAGGTCAGCAGTCAGTTTGATGAATAAAAAAGTTGCGGGGCCTCAGTTTACAGTACATACGCAGCAGCAATACAAGTAGCTTTGCAATCCACACACTGACCTCTGCCAGCCATCTCTTTCACAATTCAGGGTCTTCAGCCCAGAAAACTTTCCTCCAGTGTGTGGGACTCTCAAACAAGCAGATGAAGGAGTGGGGGAAGAGGTATCAAAGGGGGAGACCCAAACTTCCATTTCTCCTTTCCCTATTTGATCTCCATGAAGAGGCAACCAGCCAACTGCCAGGAAACGTGTATGTTCTGGGATCTTGAAAACCAGTTATATTTTCTGGGAAACGTCACACTAAATTAGGCTAAACTCTCCAAAACATTCAGCAGCAAGGCCACGTCTGGAATCTTAAGACAAAGCTGAAAAGTGAAAGGGCAGAAAGGAAAAATCCTCCCAAATGAGCTGGGTCATGGGCCTGTGCATAGAGTCTGGGTAGTCTCCAGACTGATAAAGCATAAGTGGCAGGTATGGGAACAGCAGACTCTTGATGGTGTGCATCTGGCACACACATCCTCAATCCGGTTTTCTGTAAGAGAGTCTGCTAATTTTATTTATTTATTTATTTATTTCAGGCAGCTGCTCCACGGAGAACAAGGGAACAGGGGTGGGGATTAATCATCTTTCTGGACTTTCTGTCCAGAATATCACCAGAAGTATCTCAAAGCACTAATATATTGCCTCTTAATTTGCAGCTGTACACCATTATTTTGTAATTAAATCTGATCCAATTATGCAATGCTAAGATGGAAAAAACCCCTTTATGCCCTTTGGCTGTTTCTTCCCAATGCCTCTTAGTGAGGCTAAGCAGACTTGTCTTTTTTCCTCAAAGTTTAATCAGTCATGTGCCAAATACCAGCCCCATTGTTCTGAAACCCTCTTCTACACACAAAAATAGCATCCTACCTTTTCAGCAGAGTCTCATTTGGACTGTGCTGTACAAGCAACAGATTTTCTGTTATTAGACAGTGACAGATAACATAACAGTGCAGGAGATCAATGCCGTCTCCAAGAAAACAAAATTTTCTAATTGAACAGTAAACTCTGGTTTCTCTCCAGTGTGCAGGATCCATACTCTGAAGCAAAGAAACAAACAAGCCTAGAATGAGAAACAGTTACCAGTCTACATAGCAGGTATCAGTAACAACCTGAGATTTACAGTTTGTACATGCAAAGCGGTTGCAAGCATTTTTCAGCACCATCCGTGCAATGAGCTGTGTTCACAAGTGCCTTGTTACATAGAGTCCCAGCTCTAAGGGTTTTGCTACATTTACAGCACATTTAGAAAATCTGCTATAATATTCCCCTCACAACCTCACCATTATATAGAATATTTTCAAAGGCTCTGAAGCATTTATATTTAAACAACCAGGGTCAGAGACAGCAGGAAACCAAAGAAAGAACAAGGTCCAAGTGCTCAAGTTCCACCTCAGATGTTCTCTTCAGTTGCCTGTTCCCTCCCTGCCACAGGTCCCTCCACATCCGCCCACTCTGCACCACCATCCCTGACCTCTCCCTCTCCCCTGCGATCCACAGCAGATTCCTGGCACTGGTGGCAAGCAGCACACTGTGCTGAGCACGGCCCCAGCTCCGTGCTTTCATCTGCCCCCCAGCACGATCCACACCAGCCATGCTTTGAGCTGCAGTCCAAAGAGATACTGCTCGGTAGGCTGTCTGCAGGGAAAGCTACTTCTGCCTTAGACCTGGTGTTGCTCAAGATTACCGAGATGGTCTTACCTCCATGCAGAAGCAAGTAACTTCCTTTTTTGCTAGCTATAAATTGCCAAGTGACAATACTAAGTTCCCACACACACACATCGTGCCACAGCCCGTACTGCACCGAGCCAGTCACAGCACACCACATGCTGCAATGGCTCCTTCCATCACAAATCCTGCCTGCCCACAAAAGTAAGACCATTGACCAGAAAAAAACAAGGTATTCTGACAGAAAATAGATCAGAGTACACTCATAGGCTTCCCTTCTCCTCTGCCCTATTCCTGAGCATCTATGCTGCAGGACACATTAAGATCTCACTTATATGCCAGTAAGGCATCTGAAAGTGCTGACTAGCCAGCTCAAAATGGGTCTGAACTGACAATTTAACAGCAAAATGCAGCTTCCCATTTTCCATAGAGATGTCTTGTTTGTTCCTAATCTTTCATCAATCCAGAATTGACAACTGGAGAAAAAAAAATAAATCATTAACTGCCCAAATAAAAGGGTACAGGGAACTAGTGTTATCAGCTTGAGCACCACCCAGGGATTTATTAATAAGCTTTTCATTGAAATTTCACTCATAAAAATGCTAATGTGAGTTATTTGCATATGTCTGCATCAAAACAGAATAAAGGCCCATAATGTTATATTTAATAAAATTGTTATTGCCCCAATGAGAAAGTAAACTTTCAGTGGTCATAAAGTGTCTGTTGAAGTGTAGCATGTTGGATTGGGTTTGTGTGGCAGGATTTTGGTAGCAGGGGTGGTTTATGTGAGGAGCTACTATAAGGTTCCCCCAGGGCCAACAGAGTAAATACCAGCTGGCTGAAGGCCAGACCCTCTGCTAACCAAGGCCAAGCCAGTGAGCAACAGTCATAGCACCTCTGTGATAACATATTTAAGAGGGAAATAACCAACAGAAGTAGAGGCTTTTTGCCACCAGAAAAGGGAGTGAGAAAGGAGGGGGAAAAGACGCTCCGGGCACCTGAGGAGAGATTCCCCTGCAGCCTGTGGAGAAGAACATGATGAGGCAAGGCTGTACCCCAGCAGCCTATGGAAGATGACAGGGAGCAGAGACTCCACACTGGAGCAGGTGGAGACACATGAAAGAGGCTGTTACATGAAGCTCCTGGCAATCCAGAGAGAGACAAGCCCACACCAGAGCAGGTTTGCTGGAAGAACTTGTGACCCTGTGGAGAACCCACACTGGAGAAGTCTGGTCCTGAAGATCTGCACCCCATGGAACAGGCCCACACTGGGACAGTTTGTGAAAAACTGTAACCCATGGTAAGGGCTCATGCTGGAGAAGTTCATGGAGGACTCTCCTGTGGAGGGACACCATGTTGAAGCAGAGAAAAGATGTGAAGAGGAAGGAGCAGCAGTCACAACAGTGTTATGAACTGATCACAACCCCTATTCCCTATCTCCCTGTGCTGCTCATAGGGAAGGAATAGAGTTCAGGAGTAAAGCTGAATCTGGGAAGAAGGGAGGAGTGTGGGGAGGAGTTTTAAGATTGTTTTATTTCTTATCCTGCTCTGTTTAACTGGGGAAATAAATTAAATGAGGGATTTTTTGTTTGAGATAATTTTTCCTGTGATGGTAATTAGTGAATGATCTCTCCCTGTCCTTATTTTGACCCATAAAGTTTTTTGCTATATTTTCTCTGCCCTGTCGAGCTGAGGAGAGTGATGGAGTAGCTTTGGTGGACACCTGGACTCCAACCAGGGTCAACCCACCACACATGTATTGTATATTTATATATACATGCATTGTATATTTTTAGCACTTTTAATAATAGCTAATATGAGTTTTAAATAAAACAGTGAAGAGACAATTCTTATCTAATTATAATCAGTGTTTTGAATTAGAAATCTGCAGACTCAAGAATCACATCTAGAAACAGAACAGGATATCCAGCATCACCACCATATTTCTAGTATAACTGTAGTGACAGTGTCATGTTTGAACAGAATAATCCAAACTTACTTCACAGCTTCTCTCTGTTGGCCAGAACAGGTGAAGAAAACTCAAGAGTCTCAGAGAGTAGATAAAGCCTTTTCCTTCAAACATCTAAAATGAACCGACTGTGAAATCTGGTCTTTCATGCTATCACCATACTTACATAAGGCCAAATTTACCACAAATCTGAGCCAGGAGGTAAGCTGCCCAAAGGACACCAGCATTGCCACACATTTCTCAGAAGACCTGAGCATATGGCATATAGGCAGAAAATGCCCAGGTTCAGTACATCCCCATAATAGGCCACGCACCCAGGATACCGCAGCTATGGACATACACCTAGACCTTTGATAAAGCATCATTTTAGTGCCCAGGCTGGTGGCAGACAATATTATGTAAAAGACACTGTGCTTGTTTACCTCTCACAGCTCCTGGATGTGGTTGTTTGCCTGGAAAGTATTTTGAGATGCTCTGCAACAGTCAGCCTAAAGCTGACGCCAGGCATCACTTCACCACTCCACATGCCACATTAAGCCTACAGTTAGCATTATATGGATCACTGGGACAAGTTATTACCAACACCATCTCATTATTAGTACTGAAACTGGTAGCAAGTTTTGCATTTTTAAGGAGTCCCCATTTATTTTGCTCCTGCCATGGATGGGCAGAATAGATTAGACTATGTAAATGTCACATCTAATTTAGGCTATGTAAGCTTTACATCCAATTCAAATGATAGTCTTCTGCAGATAGAAATATGAATTTGATTTTTCCCCATTTTTACTCTGAAAGAATTACAAGTTTAAGCCGGATCAAACACCACTCATCCCTTTACATTTTCAAGTCATTTACATTTACAATTTGAAGATTAATTTAACTATTGCTCCAGAGCTATTTGAAACCTCATTCTAGAATACCCATTTACAAAATCAGCTTCCCAATGGCTTTTTAAAAGAAAAAGCCTAAAACATTAGAAAGCTAAGAAGCCAAAGTAATTTTACAAAAGCCTGCATGCAGATGAGCATTTTTGATTATTTTTTTTAAGCAAAGAGAGCAGGGAAGCTATCAATGCAGTTCTTTCAAACTCGAACATCCAGGGAGGTATGTTTCACAAGGTACTTATATTTCACATAGGATCAGTCAGAAGCACCATGGAAAATCCTGACAGAGTAGTATGGTGTTTTCCCCTCCCTAAAAAGGAAAAATTCAGGCTTATTTTCAATGAAGTTACTGAAATTGCTTCCTTCCCCTGCTTTATTTCTTCCACCCCCCTCCTACCAGACATAGAGCTTGCAGAGAAGACTGGTATGCTAAAAAGAAAATTACATTGCATTAGAAAAAAACCCTACCTCCTATTCAGGGAAGTTTTACAAATGGACCATTTTTTCCTAATAGGCCAGGCACTCTGTACCTCTAATTTGCATTGTACTACTAAGTGGTTTTATTAGAGTTTACAATATTTCCTGGTGGAAAGGCAGATCTGTGATCAGACAAATGTCCATTAGCCTTCATTCAAAACCACTGCCAGAGCAGTCATTTTTGTCAGCTGGGTAAAACCCACCATTTCTGTCTCTCCTGTTCCTTTGGTCCGTTCAGACATTCTTCTCTGCTCTGTTTTGTAACACACCCAGCAGTCATTAAAGTTCCATTTGAAAGGAATTAAAAAAGACTATAATTTTTACGTGATTAAATTGGGCCAATTATTTCTTGAAGCCACAAGCGTATAATTTCCTATAAGCACTGAAGAAAAATCAATATCCCGAGTTCATAAATTATTTATCACTCCATCAGGCTGCCATTTGTTAATGCAAAGAAGGACACCATTCTGGACCTGGAAAAAAAAAAATAACCTTAGCTTCCATTCATCTAGATAAGAAGGATGGCACACCAAAAACAATAAACCCACGAACAGCTGTCCAAAAAACCCAGAAATGTTCTCAACTTACTATGTCCATGCTCCCTGAAGACAGTTGTATCTAAACAAGAGGTACTGGTGTACAGAATACCTCCAACATTACTGAATTGCTGTACATAGGTCTTGTCATAGGTGACATCTGAGTATTTTGGTGGGAGTCTGACTAGCTTTGGAATTGACTCTACATAATCTCCATAGTTACAACTTGCAGTTGTGAAGCCATGTTTCTGAATGGTAGAAACGGCTCACCTGTGACTTCCAAGCACTTGAAAGGAGTTGCCATAACATTTCTGTACTTTGTGTTAGGTTTGTTAGGGTCTTGCCCTAACCATGGAGGATGTAGGAATATGTACTTATTCTCAGGTTTTTGCTGGGGTTTGTTGTTAAACATAACATCCTCTTTCTAGGTTCTCTGCTTCCTTCACGAAGTCTACCTCATTGTCACTATTCACCACCCATGCGACTCTTAACCTCTACATATAACACCAATTAATTTTTGCCGTGACCACACCTATTAACATCCCCTAATTCCACTGATGCAGAGGCAGCAGCTGAAGTATTCAGAAAAATCAGGGATTCCAGCAAGGCAAAACACTATCACCCAACAGTTCATGTCCTGATGCAGATCTATCAGACTGTTACATCTCTTCAAAAAAAGCATTTTGGGCCAGATAAAGAATCATGTTGACACCTGTTATCCCCAGGAGCACAGGGGTCTCATTACCAGAACAGCAGTACCTGTGTGTGATAGCACAACTGGATCACGTTCTAGCAGGGTCAGCTCCCTTTTCCGTCCTCCTGACATAGATAAATTCAACAACACAGTTTATTCTGTATAAGCCTTTATGATGTGACCTAGGAATAAAAGGGCCTGTGTAATCTGAGTAGATATGAAAGTTGCTGTGTTGCTTCCCATACGGAGGAGGGGGAGGAAGAAGGGGCCTTGATCCAGTGTTATTAGCTCAAAAATTTATTTATCCTGTGAAAGCTTACCCTGACCAAACTTAAAAGCAATTTTGATGACACAGTGCTACACATAAGCTGCCTCTGGCTAGTTTCAGAGTTAGAAACCATCGTGTCAAGCAGCATGTCAAGAGGAACACAATGCTTAACGTTGCAGGACATTTGAAACACTGCTCCTTGAAGCACACATTTATTATTATTTTTTTTCCGAATTAACCTGAACACATACAAATCACTTCATGTCAAAACTGGGAACACAAGTTGTAGAAAGAGACAATAAAGTTTTACATGCCTACCTGTGACCCATGATAAAATTCCAGATCCAACCATTCAGAAGTTATGCATAATCTCTTACATAAAAGTCCAGTAAACTAAAAGGTGTCCTTAAGAATATGGGCAGTTTCTCTTCCTTCACATACCATACAGTTTTTCAATCAACTGAAAGAGGAAGCTTGGTACATCTATTGACATAGGATCAAATATAAGAATTTTATTGTAAGGATTTTTTGCTCTACTGGACAAGTATATCTATAACCACACCACCTAGGAATTCACTTCAGATAAATTCAAGACAGTCACCTGCATTTCAATAAAACTGACAGAGAGTTGTTAATTTCTTACAAGCGTTAAGAAACTCATCTGTAGGTAGAATAAACACCTTAGCCCTGATCTTTGTAAAGGAAGATGAGAGTCTCCATTAAATACTGGAAAACCCAAGCACAGGATTTCTTGGACAGAGAAAGTCAAGAAAAAAGGATTCCTGAGGGGTTTTTTTGCATTACAGAGAAACTTGTTACATAAAATATACAGATATAAGAAATTGATTGTTTAAAGTTTAAGCAGTCTCCTAGATGTTCTTTTCCATAACAGCATGATATCAAGGTTCAGGATCATACCAGATAGGTTAGTTTTGGTGAAGATACTCATTTATGGAACTAGAAATGTTTCATCTACTCTTAAAAACACATCAATACATAGAAGGAAAGGGTATAATTAGCATGAACTCATAGCAGCCTCATCATTTTTCTTCATGTTGCTTTACACCAAGAGCAACGTGGGATTTCTCAACAATGACCCACTAATTTAGAGGCACAGGTTTCCTCTGTCATCTGCAATGACATGCCACTCAAACTCCCATTCTGGAACAATACAGCAGGACAGGAGTCTGGACCAGCTGTTATAGACACAGCAGTTGGTACAGCATTGGAGGCAGCCTTTTTTCACAGCACAAATCTAACAAATACCAGTGCTGTCCAACCAGGACCATCCTTTGAGTTTTGTACACCGAGAAGCATGAGGCAACTTAGCACAGCCAGAGCGCAGACTGAAAGTTTAGCAAAGATTTATACACAAAGCCAGACCCTGTTGGACAGGATCAATTCAAACAGAGGAAAGGAAAAGAGCAAAAAGCCTTTTAGGCAGCACTTGAAGGAAGATGACCTTCTGGGACCCTGCTGATTACTTAACATGATTTCTTGCCAAGAAACAAGTGGTGCAGTGCTCTCCAGCCTCGGTAGCCAGCATTATGGATCCCTACACATTGGTAAATTTACTTCCAGCCCCAGGCTCAGCTACAGTTGTTGAATATGGTGACAAACTATTTTTAAAACATGGCATTGAGACACATGCAAAGCCTAGGAAAAAAGAATCAGTCCATTTTATGGTTAGGAGCTGGGTTTAATTTCATTTCAAAGGTACTAACATACTGTAACTAGTCTGCTTTTTTTTTTTTTTT
>VXBZ01006684.1:669660-751547 GCA_013399135.1 Heliornis fulica
AAGTTTACCACTGGACCCTTTGAGATATAAGCTAAAATCTCTTAACTAGACTCTGATCCAGCAGAGCAGGTCAGAACAAGTGTATAGCAATGAATGATACGGAGTTTAATTATACCAATCAAGTTCCAAGTAAAGAAAGTCCTCCAGTGACTTAGTCCAGGGCCAGGTTTGCTTTTATTTCTGCCCTCCTTATGTCTCCTCCTGCATTAGATTCTTACCAGTGACAAGTTTGTCTATGTTCTTGTTCCAAAGGCTTTTGTACTCCCAGGAAAGAGCCCCTCACTTGTCCCAGGAACCAGAAGCTGCCAACTGCTATCCCATTTCATTGGTGATGTGAATTTGAGTGGCAAGGTTCTGGTGGAGGAAAGGTAGGGCTGCAGGTGTAGCTTCTGTAAGAAGCATCTAAAAGCTTTCCCTAGGTCTGACTGAGTGAATACCAGCCAGGCTCAAGGACAGTCTGCTGACCAAGGCTGAGCCAATCCACAGTGGTGGTAACACCTCTGTGAGAACATATTTAAAAGAAAAAAAAAAATAAAAGCACTTGCTTCCCCAGAGAATGGAGTGAAAAGATGTAAGAATCCTTGCAGACACCCAGGTCAGTGAAGAAGGCAGGGGAAGAAGCACTCCAGGCACCAGAGGAGAGATTCCCATGCAGCCCATGGAGAAGACCATGGTGGAACAGGTTGTCCCCCTTCAGCCCATGGAAGATGATGGGCAGCAGAGACTCCACCTGAAGCCAGTGAAAAGACCACATGCTGGAGCAGGTGGAGACACATGAAGGACATTGTGACCCCATGGGAAGCTTGCACTGGAGCAAGCTCCTAGCAGGACTTGCAGCCCACGGAGAGAAGGGCTCAACCAGTGTAGGTTTGCTAAAGGAGACTTGTGACTTTGTGGGGGTTCAGGCTGGAGCAGTCTGGTTGGAGAAGTTCATGGAGGACTTTCTCCCATGGGTGGGACCCCATGCTAGAGGAGGGGAAGAGTGTGAGGAATCCTCTTTGCTAAGGAGGAAAACAACTCATGAGAAACTGATCAAAATCCCATCTTCCTCCTTTAGCCACCTAAGTGGGCAAAGGGAGAGAAATCATGAATAAAGTTGAAGGTTACAAAAATGATCAGAGTCCTGGAACACCTCTCCTATGAAGACAGGCTGAGAGTTGGGGTTGTTCAGCCTGGAGAACAGAAAGCTTTGGGGGGAGAAGGGCCAGGGTGTGGTGAGCAGGTCTTATAACAATCTTCCAGTACCTGAAAAGTGCCTATAAGAAAGCTGGGGAAGAACTGTTCATGAGGGCATGTAGTGATAGGACAAGGGATAATGGTTTTTAACTAGAAAAGGAGAGATTTAGGATGAATATTAGGAAAAAAAATCTTCTATCTGAGGGTGGTAGATCAGTGGAACAGGTTGCCCAGAGAAGTAGTGGAGGAGCCATCCAAGGAGATATACAACATTAGGTTTGATGCAGCTCTGAGCTATATGATCTAGTGAAGAAGTCCCTGCTTACTGCAGGAGGGGTTGGACTATGGCCTTTCAACCTAACACATTGTGTGGTAAGGCTTGGAGCGAACTTTCCCCTGCAACAGGGAGAGGAAGACTTGACATGCACGTCTCATTCCCAGATACCAGTTCCTAAGGGATTTCTAAAGCACAAGGTGCTTTGCTGCTGCCAGTACTGTGCATCCTACAGTCCTCCTCTCAACTGCCACCAAGCAAACCTCTGATGCTGCTCTGCTAGGGTTTTATAGATATTTTCTGAATTCCATAGTTCTCTGGGTGTCCCACTGAGGGTAGTAAAGAACCTAGAAGAAAGAGCAAAAAGAGAGAAAATAAAGTAGTAAAATGAAATTAGAGAGACAAAATGAAATTAAGGCAGAAGATAAGTGTGAGCTGGATGCCTGCTGTTTTCCTCTTGCAGCAGAAATTAATGATATGCAGTATCAGACAGAGATAAGAGAAAAATAACCCCCTTTTCTTCCAAATAACAACATAACAATATCCAGTATCTTGCTTTATTCTGTAGCCCTGTTATTTGGAGGTATTTATCTTTTAAAAAAGATTTAAAAGTGATTTGAAGGAAAGGGATAATGGAAGGGGTTTTAATACTTCCCAGTACCTAGCAGCATCCTGCAGGGACAGGACTAAAATTTATTTTGAAAGTCTTTACCCCCCTATTGCCTACATTTTAGAAAAATTCTACCTGTAACACTAAGTTTTATTACAAAACCAACCAAAACTGCTTATTAACAAGAATTCACTCAATACAACTTAGTGATTTGTTTTTCACATTTACATTTGTGTCAGACATCCCAGGTAGCATCTGAAAACCTCAGATTTTGCAAGTTTTAGTAGAATCCTAACCAACTTTTTCTAGTCTCAATTATTTAATTTTTCCTGAGTATTTCTATTACTCAGCTGGATATGGGAAGACAAAGAGGGAGTACAACATTTAAACCATACTGCACAGCTTGGATGACCCAGACTCACCAAATCACAAAGTGGAAGCATGCACTAACCCTTCCTCCATATGGTAACAACTTCCAGCTAAACACATTCAAATAGAAGGAACCAAAAAAAATAGAGTCCAGTCACAGTGAGTAACACATACATGAAGCCCCTACACAAATCAGAATCTAGATTTTATCTTAGTTTTTGCAAAGAATAGGAACGTGCATGTAACCCAGAGTTACTGAAAAATAATTCTAAAGAAATACTCGTGAATTAGAATGAGCGTGCATTAAAGTGGGCCTCCTATAGAATTTGACAGACTTAGCTTACATTTGCAGTAGCAGAGGTTGATCTGCAGGTCCAGCATAGAGTTTGGAGGCCAGAGTCCACTCCATTGTTGGACATTTATGCTAGGTCTAGCATGGTTCTGTGGAGTAAGCAGTCATTCACTTCTGAAGTGTTCCGGGTGCTCTGCTGACATCATCTTGCAGGACTCTGGTTCACTTTTCCCAAATAGATTTTCCAACACTGACAGCTGGGAGAAGTGGCAGAAGTGCCACCTTCACCCAATCTAACATACTAAGACAGCCATAAGTATTTTGGTATCCACAGCACTCATATTTAGTCAAAGTTTGTTCCCACATCCCCAGACTTATTTCAGCATTTGCATCTACCAGGAGGGAATCTGGGGATGAAGTAACCACCTCTGATGGCACAGGATTAAACAGAAACTGGAGTCAAACTTAGATAATACAAGAGGACTGTAAGGCTATGCTGTAATGGATCCACTACCAGGTTTTTTTGCAGTATGTTGGTTAAGTGGTTTACCTACCCTATTTCATCCCCAAATCCCAGGAAATGAGGATCAATATTGGGAGCTACTCAGACATTAAGAGCAGTCACACAGCTCTAGACTGGTAGCTGTTAAGATATGAAGATCAAACAATTTCAAGGTAAAGAGGTCCACTACATGATTTTCATCTAAATGCAAAGTGGAAACACCTTACTCCCAGAGGTACAAGGCCACAGAAATTGAAGTTGAGCTTGTCTCTACTACAATCCATCTCATTGTTTCACTGGTTGCCTTTTCTCTTAGATATTCATATTATGCTTAAAAGACCATCAAAACACAAGAACAACCCACATACACACCTTAAGCTTATAGTAACTTATAAACTTAAAGCAGCAAAACTCTAAATGCGTTATACCAAAAGACTCTTTAAAAACCCCCATTATTTTAACAACTAGGAGTGGCAGCTTTTAGAGGCTAGTGCTATCACAGCAATATTGGAGTTTAAAAGCAAAGAAGAGACAAGACATGTTCTGACATTCACAGTGATGCAACAAAGGGTACAGAGACAATAAGGAAACAAAAGATATCAAATAGTTGAAATTGAGATCTACTAAACTAGGAGATGCTGATGAAACCACTACTTCAGTGAGGTGAGAAGTACAAGTCGATTCCTCACAGGGAATCAGTTGATTGATTGATCAGAGGCATTTTAATCTACTCTGTTTTAGTTAGAACTAAATCAAACATATGATTTAAAAGGGGAAAGCAAACACCTTGAAGTAATCTATATGAACATAATAGATGTGGATAATTTTATATAGAATAAATCAAAATAGATGTGCCAACGGTCTCAATTTAATTGTAGAGGGAGAAGAATAACCATTTCCTGGCAGAGAACTTTGACGTACTTGTGGAAAAAAATTGTGTTTTTTAAATAATCAGGTGGATCATGAAAAGGGCAACAGCTGCACAACAGTAACTTAACATGCAAATTCCTGCCTTGATTCAGTCCACGTTTACACATGCTGATAAGAGATTTAAGCAGAAAAATATTCATTTTGCATCAAATATAGAAGGGATATAGTTGTTGGCTCTGAAAAGCTGCTTAAATACAAGAAAATCATGCTACTCCACAAGCAAGCATCAAAACATTAGGATTTTCACTGCTGCTTTAGCCTTTGGAATAGAAATAGTCTAAAATATACCAAGCCAACCAAAAACTAACAAAGGTGTTAAGAAAGCAAAGTTTCTGAAATCTAGTAATGTGCTACAATGTTGGAGTGAGCATCTAGTTTTAATATGTCACTGTAAAGAAGGATATCCAGATAAACTGTTGTTTTGTCCCACTAAAATAAGATGAAGCTGGTTGGCTGTGACTCAGACAGGTTACCTGCACTCTTGCCCATCAGCTTTCAGCACTTAAAACTGAGCACACAAAGAGCAAGGGATGCTCATCTGTTCCTGTTAGATAGATAGATCTGTTGGGGTTGTTCATTGCTGGGCATTTTCCTCTGTGTGATAACTATAAACCAGAGCCTCTTACTTAGCATTATACATGAAGCAGTAATCATAAGATGAAGCACATCCACAGCAGGTCTCCCTCAAAAGCACCAGGATCAACACCTTGTGAAGAGTCCTTCTGGTTACAAACCAAACCATTTTTTTTTCTGAAGCAACCAATCACAGAATCATAAAGTGTCAGGAGGTGGAAGGAACCTCAAAAGATCTAGTCCAACCTACCTGCCAGAACAGGATCACCTAGATTGGACCTGATCATTAGATAGGATCTATCTCTGTATCCTCTTAATCACATCCATAGTAAAACCCAACAATATCCAGCTTTCTTCCCCTAGTCTAATCTGTTCCGGTTTTAATTACATTTCCCTTAACTCTGATTGAGACTTATTTTTCCATAAAACTTTTTCAACTCATGATAGTCCCTCATATGGCAGTAAAGTTATTAGTTTTGAGAGGTTTGGCTAAGTTATTTGTTAAAATAAACTTCTGTCATTGTTCTCAACCCCTGCTGCTGAGCCAAGGTAATACTGTGTGTGCCACTCCAGTAGGCTCCACCAAGAGCCACCTCTGCATGTTGTCACCTTGCTGCTTGATTCCTTATTAGCACTATGGCCTAGTACGTCTCTACTAGAGAGGCAAAGTTGGCTTTATCAGTGGAGCGATTGGTTTTCCTCCTCTCTTTTTCTGAAAGAGTATATAAGCCTATATATATTTTTATATATATAAGCACATGAGAGAATATAATTGTGGATAGAGGGAGAGCAGTGGATGTCATCTACCTTGACTTCAGCAAGGCTTTTGATACTGTCTCCCATGAAATCCTGATAACGAAGCTGAGAAAGTATGGGATAGATGAGTGGACAGTGAGGTGGGTTGAGAACTGGCTGCCAGACTGGGCCCAGAGGGTTGTGATTAGTGGAGCAGAGTCTGGCTGGAGACCTGGGACTAGCAGTGTTCTCCAGGGGTTGGTGTTGGGTCTGGTCTTGTCTAACATCTACACTGACGACCTCACTGAGGGAACAATGTCCACCGTCAGCAAGTACACCAGTGACAACTAGCTGGGAGGAGTGGTGGACACACAGAAATGCTGCGCTGACATTCAGTGAGGCCTGGCCAGGCTGGAGAGCTGGGCAGTAAGGAACCAGGTGAGGTTCAATAAAAGCAAGTGTAGGGTCTTGTGCCTGGGAATGAAACAGTCATGGGTATCAGTACAGGCTGGGGGATGACCTGCTGGAAATGAGCTCTGTGGAGCTTCCAAGCCCTACAATTTTGTGATTCTGTGAAGTTGGGTCTCCACAATCACTTGGCAGAGAACATGGGAGCAGTGGAGGGGATGCTATCTCTATGTTCTCACTACAACCATAGTTAGTAAAGCTTCTGTCAGACCTGTCCTAAATTGTAGTTGTAACATTAACCACACAATGTACCCAGGTTTTCAACTCCAAGTAAGGTATCCTTGTCCTGAAATTCTACTAGATCCCAGCCATAATGTATCATGCCCACAGTTTCCCAAATCACCTCTTTGAAAAACTGAACATCATAAGCACACTTTAAGTGGCTTTAAGAACAGTCACAGGCAAGCCTCTCAGCTAGTGGGCTGAAAAGGAGTGCAAGTCAAACTGAAAAAATAAAACTAAATATGGATCCAGAAGCTTTCCTCATAACTGCATCAGTGACTTGTCATCATTCTGAATTATGATGATCAGAAGGACAAGTTTGAGAGAGAAAATAGGAAAACTTCAGAAAGATAAAAGCATACACCTGCGCAAAAGAGCATGCTAAGAAGAATCATAAGCACATATCTGAGGGTGTTATCATGGGTGAGACATGTCTGCTTTTAAATCAGTCTGATAAACATCTCTACTAGTTTACAGATTCTACAACCAGAGCAAGGACTAACCTGCAGAGATGTGAGACATGCATTCCTAAAACAGACCGGGACAGTGATGCCATGTGCAAGCGTAAAGCAACAGCTTATAGCTCTCGTCATCAGCATCAACCATGCTAAGCACAAGGAAGGGGAACTCAGGGGAAGAGGAGGAACTTAAGCACCTTCCCTGCCAGATAAAGCTGCTTCAGCAACATATATTCATCCTACACGAAGGAAGGCACAGATATTCCGATTTTAGTTTTCTGGGCCCATCTGAGCTTCTAAGCTAAACCTTAAACTGAATAGTCTTTTTAAAGAGCACACCATGAAGTCACTGCTGAAGGAAATCACAGTGGTCCAACCAGGAGATTAAACGAACTGCTAAACCAATATTATGATTACCAGCATTAGAAATAATCCATATTTAACAAATGCAAACCACAACGATCTGGCTGGATAGACAACAAATTTGAAGATCTGAAGACAGAATTGTATGCACCTACAAAAGCATCTTCTCCCCTCCATCCTTTGAACTGCTATAGCCAACCACTTTTCCAGTTCCCCACAAGAGTGGCTGCAGGATGGTAACACCACACTGCTACTGCTTTATGTTCATGACTTAGCCCATCTTTTCCACAGTATCTGCAGTGCTGCACACTGGGATGCACAGCAATAGTCATTATGAATTCATTTCTCAAAGGAAAAGCAGAGCCCACTACTGCCAGAATACTGCTGGAAGAACATGTCTCATTGGTTGCTTTAAAAAGACTGATTTTCTTCCAGATTTCTTCAAGATTGATTATTCTAGAGGACTTCGGATTTTGTCTGATTATGTGAAGTTCGATCAATGCAATAAAAAAAAGGAAGCAAGCATACTTTAATGGAAACTGAAGAGACAAAGGAGGTCACAGATATACACCTGATTCCTAAATTAAATTTAGCACCTTTGAAAGTTCCTCAATACACAGCCCTGCAGAAGGAAGTCCTTCATCTATAAAAGATGCAGAGCACATGTATTAGAAGTGCAGACCGAGCTGTATGAATAAGTCATAAATAATGCAACTCATTGAATTTCTACACCAGAATGAAGCAGGAACAGCTCATGATTTTCAGATAAATTTTGTTATTCAGAAATTATCTATGAAATCATCTCCATGAATCGCTATTTACTTCTACCTTCTGCCTGAATAGATAGCTGCTCTTATTCAGTGTTGAATATTCCAGCTGTTTTGATTGGCATATAACTCACACGGCACATCTCCTCCTCCTCCCCTGAGCATGGGCACTCATTGGAAACTCACAATTGCACATTTTCATCTCAAACCTGATTCAATGTTATGTTTTCTGGGAACCTGGTAGAATGACAACTCGCAAGCTGTAAGCACTCGTAAAGTTGGTGCAAGCTGTGAGGTTGTAGTGGCAGAGATCTAGGCAGAGCCACTAACAGCAGATGACAGTGTGCTATAGAGGACCCAGGTATTCTTAAACTCACACAATATTTAGAAAACTGGAAGCATCCCCAAGTTCTGTGCCATATTTACCCCAGGCCTTCAACATAGAAGATAGAATCACAGAATGCGTTTGGTTGGAGGGACTTTTAATAACCATCTAGTCCAACCCCCCTGCAGTGAACAGGGACATCTTCACTAGATCAGGTTGCTCAGAGCCCCATCAAGCCTCACCTTGAATATCTCCCTAGATGGGTCCTCCACCACTTCTGTGGGGAACCTGTTCCACTGATCTACCACCCTCAGAAGTTTTCCTAATATCCGACCTAAATCTTTCCTTTCCTAGTTTAAAACTATTACCCCTTGTCCTATCACTACATGCCCTTGTGAACAGTTCTTTCCCAGCTTTCTTACAAGCACAAGATACACCTGTGAAACCCTCCTGCCCTTGCGTGAAGGAGGGGAACTTGGCCAGAGACTAGATCTAGATGAGCCACGTAGAGGATGGGACAGCCCAGAGGATGTTACACATAGCTATTTTCCAACACAGCAGTGTAACAGATGTTCACTTACTCTTCACAAAGAGTGTTTTGAGGGTTGGTTGTTGTTTTGTGGGGTTTTGTAGTTGTTTTGGCTTTGTGTTTTTTTTTTTTTAAATCTCTACATTTAGTCAGGTACTTATTTTGCTTGTTTACAGAAAAAGCACTTGTCAAACATATGGTCTCAACTTCTTAAAGCTTTATCTCCAGATGTGATGTCTTCTATCTGCTGTCAGTAATCTCCAAAGGAATACTTTGAAATTGGCACTCTCATTCAGGATCCTGGCTTTGGAAAGCACCTGATTTCTGTATTAGGAACCTGAGAAAGCAGGTAGGGTTTGATTGTCCCCCACCTTTATTTAGGAAAAAGGATCTCCTTTATGACAAACTTGGTTAGGTTCTTTGGAAAGCAAGAGCTGCAGAGCTGAACTGTGTTTTTCAGAATAATCTGTGCTCAAATCAGTTACTCTTGCAATGTGAATCCTAAAAGCTATCCCTAGAACAGTAAAAAACTGAGGAAACAGATGTATAAAAAAACCTCCACTTTTACAAACCCAAATGTTTTATGTATTTAATTTATATGGGAAAATGGAATGCTGACAGCATTTAAATATTTTTGTTTGCTTTTATATTAAAAAAATGGTTCTGCTTTCACTGTTTTCTTCAACAATTTGAGATGCACACACAAAAAAATTAACAGAATACAAAAGTAAATAATCATCACTTGGTTTAGATTCCAACAAAAAAGCTTTTATTTTCTCAGACAACTTTGGAGGGGTGGTTATTTGACATGTTTCAAACTCAGTTTGGCTCACTAACGAAACAAACCCAAAGAGCTAAAACTTCCTAACCAAGACTGGCTCCAACAATTAATCTAGATAACAATTCTGCTAAAAGCATGAGTACAGTCATATTTTTGTATCCACCTACCCAACAAGCTCCAAGAAAAATAGATACAAAACCAATAAGCAAATCCAGAGAGAAGCTCAGAGCCCACGTTTAGTTGTAGGTAATGTGCGCGCCCTTTGCATCCCCCATCCAAAATGCTTCACAAGAAGACCTGAACATCAGGCTCATCCCCATTGAAGTGTCATAGAAATTTGGGGATGAACACGGAACAGCTAAGTGATCTGAGGCCAGTTTTTGAAGGTCAAATGCCTGTTGTAGAAATAGGACACTCGTTAGCAGCCTCAGCTGATGCAAGAGATTGTACAAGCATAGACATTTGAATACTACCCCATTGGTGCTAGAACAAGTCTCTGAAGAACAGTGGTAAGGTACATTAATGGGGCAGTGTGGAATAAATATTGTTGAAATATGAAGTGGCACTTCTGCCAAAGCAGTTCACAAGCACTCAAGCAAAACAATCCCATCATTCTTGGCACACAAAGGTTTTCTATGCAGCACTAAGGAACATACTCAGGATGCCTAATAGAAGAACAATGGTCAGAAATATCCTCTTTGATGCAAAAGATATTTGAATCATACAGAAAAGCGGTATTCACAGTAATAGCATATGTAGTTGAATTTTTTCAGCTACATATATCCAAACACTCTTCAAAGTAGTTATTTCAAGTAACTTGTTACCCACTGTAACCAAAAATGCGCAGTAACTGTGAGGAGTTGTGTCACTTGAGTACTCTAGGTCAGATAACAATGGCTCAGCAACAACACAGTGAACAGACTCCCACTCTCCTGATTTCCAGTTCCCCATCCCAGCGAGTAGTCCAGCAACGCTTCCCAAAGCGGCGACATGTGGCAAGCCTTCCGTTAAGGGCTGCCTATCAGAGAAGTCTTCTGCCCACATAAGATACATTAACCAAGATGTTACTCATACTCCAGCAAACACCCACAACAACAAGAGGATGACAGCTGCAATCACATGAAGCAAGACCTCCCTGAAGTGAGTGATGCCAATATCTCATCTTTTCTAAAAGGCTTGGCTACATATTTAAAATATTTGGAAGTGTAAATACTGCCTATGCATTTTATGACACAATAAAAAGTGGTTTAATGCAGCAATAAAAACTCAAATATGCCTTGACAAAGTTATTTTAAACAGTTCTGAAGCCTATAGCTACTAAGTTTTATACAGATATAATTTCAGAAAGGCCTTGACACAATACCATTTAAAATTAAAGTAAAATATTCTGCATATCAAGACTTACTAAATAAATCTCAAGGTTTTTATGACACTAATGAATGAGTATGAGCACATTGGGACTGGTTAGTAATTTGCATTAAAGCTATATATTGTAGATGCAGAACCAGAAAGTGGCATATGCCTTAGTACCAAAAATGGTACTTAAGACTGTATGGAATAACAAGGCTGCAAATGGGGAATTCTTGTGATTGAAACAGAATATTTACAGCAGTGACCTAAGGGCACAAGCAAGATCAAGCCATTCAAATAATCAGAGGCAGCATGTACCACATTCTACCTGTCAAAAACTCAAAGTAAGAGACTAAATTAGGCTTGTCACCATCACTGTTTCATAATTAAGCAACAGTCAGAGTTTCATAACAACTAAAACTCGGCAAGGCACATAAAACACCTCACACCTACTGTAAGGAAGCAAATTTAGGCTGCATTGTTTTCTAGACACTGGAGTGGGAGTCACAGCACCCAGGGCCCTGTGTCCTACCCAACCCAAGTCCATGGCATTAAACTTACCCCCCATTAGTGGCAAGGGGGCCCAGCTGTCCCCTGCAGGCATCATGGCAAGCCAGGGCAGAGGGAGTTGCCAGCACATGTGCTGTAGTAGTAGCCATAGCACAGCCTACTTTGGCCAAGCTGACAGAAATGGGCAAGTATCTATGCAAGGTCTGGCCCGAGAGAGTCCACTGGTGGTGGCAATTTTGGCTTTAAAACAAAAAGCTCAATGTTAATTTGAGCAAAGGAGTATCCCCCAGATCAGAAGCTGGATTATCAAGCTTTCCCTCCCCACACTTTAAGCCAAACTTCTGTGTTTTAACTGAAACGAGGCAGACACTGCTCTCATCAGCAGCTGAGTTGACAAGCCTAAAAAGGCAACAGTCTCTGGATGGAAGGAACAGTCTCTTTATCTGGCACCAAAGATACCTAAGCTACATCACCTCCATCACCCTCCCCACAAAGGTCCCTTTACTGCCTCAGAGCAGCTGCTATGGCAGCACTGGGCTCAGGGGACAAGGAAAAGGTTTTTATTTTTCTTTTCCTGAGCCACCACAGTCAATTGCAGGACTGTCAAGCCACAGACTGTTAATGAGCCACAGAAAATGTTTAGTTTAAACACACTGCAAAGAACAGAACAGCATAGGTTTGGCTTTCATGAAGTACTTCCATTTGACTTTGAAAATCACAATGAGCAGAGTTTAAGGCCCAGAAAAGTTTTCTGGTGTACACCACGTGCAAAGGATTTGCAATTCTACTTGCCTATTTTAATATATTTTCCACATTAAAGGTAAAAACACAACATTAGGAGGTGCTTATCTCATTTAATTGGAATTATTTTGGTGTTATGGCAGAGAAACCTGGTGCCAACTGTTCCTGCATTCACCTGGCATCAAGTACCTTTCTCCCACCAAGATTAGTCAGCACACTTCTGAGGAATCAAGGTGTTATTATAGCAAGATAAAAATTAAAATACACAGCGTCCCCAAGACCTATGCAAGTAATTGGCAGAAGGAAGTCTCAGTCTTCTGATTTAGTCACTGTGGAGCCCTCTTCTTGTTAATTAAAAAAGGTTAGGTGAATGATTTAGATGAGTAATTCAGAAGAATTATGAACCTTCCTAAACTTTTGTTCAAAATAAGAGGTGAAATTTCTGGAGACTCATAAAACCTAACTTTAGTCACACATAGCCTAGTGCATACATACATACACATCCACACCCCCTGAGCTCTCCACTCTCTTCTACCCTCCCCACATTTAGCAAGCAGTAAAAGTGTCAGAATAATCTTGATAAATAATATCTATGTCAATAGAATATTTTCTACTCCACGGTGCCTTCAGTAACACCAAGTTCATTGCTCAAGATAGGAATTCTGGGAAGAACATGCCTCTTTTTTAAGAAAAATTATAGCTATAAGAATGATGAAAGTAACAAAGAACACAGGGTTTTTGTTGTCAACCAAAACCACACCCACATTTTTACAAATGCCATTTTGTGCTTGACTTTTTAAAGTGTCATTCAGTATGCATAAAAACTTAGAAGTTTTGGGTTTTTTTACCCAAGTGTTTTTTGCCACTCTATATAAGCACCTCTAACCACAGGAGTTTGTAATACTTCAGTATCAAAGAACATCTATTTTGATTAGACTGCTCAAAAATGGGTGTATTTACTTTTCCTCAGCATTCATAGTTGCCCAAAAGAAGCATGAGAGGACCCAAACTCCTGTCCTCACCATGACTCGTACATCAACTCTAGTCCAGTAGTTGTATAAACCATTTATGGATCCCTAGGGTTAAGGTGGCTGACCATGCCAGTGTGAGCACCATGCCAGTGCCACATTGATACACCTGCTAACTGGAGCAGGCTCACAGCTGATCTTCCTGATGCACGCAGAGGAATGTGGAGATACAGATCTATATAGGCAGAACCATGTAAAGATGGCTGCAGCAAAACTCTTATTGTACATTAGGCTGGGATTTATCTACCAATGGTGTACTCAGGAGAGTCAAGGCAAACCAGCTGAAGGCACAAAGTTATAGCCAGGACCTTGAAGTATTATTATTAGATGAAAGTTGCTTCTAAGAGGGACCACTGAGATGATATTTTAAACATCTTCTAAGGCAATACCCTGGCTTCAGAAACCAACTGATTTAACTTCTCTTTTCAAAGCACACGTGAATAACAGGAAGAGAAAAGAGAAAGCAATAAGAGCACACTAAGTGCCGGCCTTTCTGAAAGAACCAGTCTTACACATGCATTATCCAAAGAAGTGTAATTACTCACATTTAAATTCCATTAAAAGCCACACTACAATAAGAGTATCAGAGCCCTTCTTTTGCAGTTCAGGAGGCAGAGTGACTTTGGGGGGGTTCCATCTTGAGACAGCATGGGTTCATTCCCAACAAAGCTGAAAGGAGGATTTAGTTTGGGAATTAGTTGCACATCAGAAATACTTGTGCTACTCGAGAATCTCCTCAGTTCTACCCCCTCTGTTGTTACTGTGCTTGCTCTATGTTCATCTTTCCATAAAATTAGGATTATAAAACAGTAATCCTATTGCAGATTATGACCACTAACCTCACCAGATCTCAGCTCAGCAGAAAATCAGAAACACTTTTTTAAACTGAGGACAGCAGCAGCATGATATAATGGCCTACCAGCTTGCACAAGGCAAAGTGCTAATTTAGCTTGAAAACAAAAATCACAATCAGGAAATTTAATTTAAAAAATAAGTTCAGTATATGCAAATTTATCAAATATTATATGCCAATTACATTGGGGCTTGAGCATGGAGACAACAACACAGTTCAGGTCTGTCACGTTTCCCTAGGAAAAAAGCTTCTGAACTCATCTCTCAACTGCTTCCTTTTACCCTTTCACCTCCTAATGTTCAGCTTTCTCACCTATACCTGCAGCAAGTCAAGTTCAGAAAATTCTTGCAGTTCAGCAAGGTCAGTGCCATTCAACATTTTGTGCTTCTGCATTATTTAACCACTTCTGAACTAAGTTCAAATCCTCATGAAGTCATTCCAAGCCTTCTAGATTCTACCCCTCATACAAAAAGAATCCTGTGCATACCAGAATTTGAACTCCAAATTTTTATCCTCTTGAGAATTTACAGCTTTAAAATTAATTTAATTTTTGTTCAAAGCATTCTTAAATAAGTTTCAAGGCACAGCCTATTAGAAGAAAAAACCTTCTGACAGCGTTGTAGAAAGGCTGGCTTCTACACAGTTTTCACAAGTCACTAGCCTGAAATGTGTGCACCATGTCGTGCAGAATGGGACAGTAAGTACTCAATAAAACACTAAAAATATTTGTAAATATAAGATTATGTGTCCAATTGCAGTTCCTTACCAAACTGGTCTCCTTTTGATACCATAATATTTCAGAGGTTTAAAAAAAAAGACTTAAAAGAATTTTCCCACTTCCCAAGTAAAGCATGAGGTCAATGACACGGACAATGTACAGAAATACTTTTTGTATGTACCAATGTACAGAAAAACCTTTTGGCCACAAGTCTATTTCACTCTTAAAAGTTGATTTAATAAACTTCAAAACATCTTATATTTTACTTGCATAAAGTAATAAGATTTATTCTGTTTATAATTGCACAGATGGAAAATACAACTTTTAATTAATGACTCAATCTAAAGAGCATTTTAACTACTGCTTTTATAACATAAGGCTTACATTTTCTTCCCTCCCTCCCAAAAGGCTCTGCTTGCTTTACTTGCTCATCTCTAGGAATTTACAGGTGTTAAATTAGCCACAGTAAGCCTTACCTTTTGTTCCCTGAATGCCATCAAAACATATTGATAATTACAATAGAAAGATATTGAGAATTACGAAGAAAAAGTTAATTAAAATTTTGAACATAAGCACTTGAAAGTTCAAACAAAAGATTTTTCCCTAGTTCATACCAAGGTCTGTATGCATACATAATTATATATAAAACAGACTACAAGATCATTTCTTCATGAAGAAAATAAACCTTTCCCTCTGCAATTTAACTATACATTTATAAATAGCCAGAACTCCTATTATAGTCGATATCTTGTGGATGTGATGTTAAAGTGATAAGATATGCAACAAAAGGACCAAAAAGGTCCTGTGATTTGTACAGTTGGGCAGCTTGCCAGGTTCCCCCATCTAAATCCATCCTATAAAAAGAGTTATTCTAATGCAAAAAAGTTTCCCAAGTATCCGCTCTGGTTTAAAGACAAGTTCCTTCAATGTCAGCTTTCTGCAAATATAAATGATTGAGTTTAGCTCATAAATGTCATCTGAAAGCAAATTTGAAGATCACTGCCTCCAATGTTCATACTGAAATAGCAGGTTTTATGTTAAAGGCCACTGCCTGACATACAGAAAGAACCTCCCCTTTCCCCATTTGTCACCAAAGCCTTGGCACACAACTGTTTAAATTAACTAGCAAGAATCTAATTACATTCTTTATGGAAAGAATGATGCACAGAAAGGTGTTTTTTTTTTCTTAATTTATTTCAATTGGCAGTAACTTAAAAGCTTAAAGCTATCTGTACATCTCAAAACCCAGTATAATACAATCTTCCTCTCAAATAAGCCATTGGTGACCATGGTGGAAATTCTGTTGAAGGGAATTCAGTTGGACAAGACAAGTCAGCCAAAACAGAGACATTACAACATATGCCAGTACAATAAGCAAGGGTCCTCCTTTTCTCAGTAGATCTAGGAACCTGATAGTTGCCCATCCACACTGTGTACCCACACATTGTGTAACTCCAGTCATAGGATGTGGGGCAAAACATTTATTAGTAACACATTTTCAGCCTTGGAAAAAGTTAAATTATCACTGCTATTAGTTTTCTACCCATTTCCTCGAGACACATTTGATTCAGCATCACCGGAGAGCACTTTTGTGTCTTCAGACTCTGACTAGTTTGAGCAGCTCAGACAGTGCAGCTTTGTGCAGCAGTGTAGATTTAATATGGGCTCTGGGACAGCATCTCCTCCAATATGAAGATGGCATGAAAGAAAGGGAGTAAGTTTTATAGTACTGCTATGGCCACGGTGGTGTAAAAGTTGAGAAACAAGGCTGGTGAAGACTGACAATAGCTTTTATGCAATCATCCAGTAAACTGAGAGAAAAACCCCAATAGCTTTTATGCAATCATCCAGTAAACTGAGAGAAAAACCCCAATAGCTTTTATGTAATCATCCAGTATTACTGAGGGGGGAAAAAAACCAAGAAAACATGTTCTTGGATATTTAGGATTTTAAGAGACAGAACAGATACACTTATTGCTGAGAGAGCACAGTTGAAGCATGTTAAACTCTAGGAAGCTCATAAGAGCACTGACCAGCACACTATCCTGACCTCAGACCAGTACAACAGAGGATGATTTGACAGGTACCACCCACAAGGTTCTGCCTTGAAAAGCATCTCTCAGACCTCACACTTCTGTTTCTACAGCTCTGTTAAACTCTTATTCCAACCATACAACCAGCTTGCACTAGGTGAAAACACACTCCACTTAGGTAAATAGGGAACACAATGCATTTCCACAGAAACAAGCACTCCTCCCCTACAGCTGCCACCCAAACATATGCATCCTATATGTATGCTTTACAGAATTTACTGTTTCATTTCGTTGCCCTGTGGGAGAAACTAGGCAGCCACCATGCAGGCAGCTATCAGACCAATCTGCAAACTATAAGCATAACATCTCAAAAAACTCTACCTCTGCTTTCTATCTTCAAAGAAAACTTAGAAAAGTCAAGCAAAGGAAGTAAGACTGATAACTCTTAGATACTATAATGCAATATTGAAATAATCAGGAGTTTAGAGACACAATTTTGTACCACACTATAATTTTCCTCCTTCCACCCCAAAGGAACAGCTCCATGAAGGGAAGAAAACAGCCACCCCAGCACAGATGAGCAGGTGCTGTAAGAATATGCGATCACAAGCTTTAAGTGACATGTGCAACAGGTAAGTAAAAAACCCCAAACCTATTCTTGTTTATCTAAGACTAGTTTGAAAGTGATTTAAAGGCTTTCTCCTGATAAGGAAAAAAGCATCTGAAAGCTGAATGTCAAGGAAACCACTCAGCTCTCCTCTAGATAATATAAAAAAAAATAAAGCAGTAAGGAAAAAAAACCAACACAAACAAAACCAAGTTGTATAAGTCTTGAACAAATAGTGAATTCAAGAAAATTGTAGTCTGGTTCTGACCATTTCACAAACTTAAAGGATAAGCTCAATAAATTGTTCAGTTCTTATCAGATGCTCAGTTACATCCATACCTAGAAATAGCAAGGACTTGGGTAGGGTTTTTAATTTCCTTAAATGATTAGACTGCTCCTACAGCACTCTTCTGGAAGATGGTCATGTTATGGAACACACAGGTCACACTTACTTTGAGGACACAAAGTCCCAAATTCAGAAAAAAATTTTGCAGAGCCCCATCCCCATAGAGAACTCTGACTCCTGGATAACACCACCTGCACCTAAAGTCAACTCAACAGAGAGGCCAATGACTGGAACCAACTCAAGAGTATGAAGTAGCCTAACCTAACAAGGTCAAGCTGTGCACACAACCCACCACAAGACTTGCTCTAAGTACATCACAGACCTATTACCTGGTCTGTAGCCTCAAGCACCCTCTTTCAGCAGCGCAGCCATTACCACCACACAGATGCTCTTCTCCTCCACAAGACACTGCTCTTGCAGCCAACACAGAGGTTAGACAGAGCTGCTACCTCCCAGACAAAGAGGTTCATTTGCTGCCCTGAAGAAAGGTTGCAGGCACCTCCCCAGGTTGAAGGCAACAGAGCTATGCCAGCACAAGTTCACACAGTTCTGCCAGACACACAGCTCAGCTGAGGTGGCAACCACCCTCCATACAAAGGCATCTTTTCCAAAAAAAGCCCAGGAAGCGTTTACAGTAGTATGCAGGTGTGCACACACAGGAGTATGTGTTCTGTTAGGGAGACACTTAGAAAGTTTGATCGGTATCTGAGGATTTGCCTTCAGTATCCTCTCAGGGCCCTCTAAGCCATGTTCTGAAAGGCTTTAAGCTGCAGCAGCCCTCACCAAGTAACCCTTGGGGACACAGAGACACACAACATCTTTCAAATGCATTTGAGAGGCATCAATAGGAGTTATATTTGTAACTATACGTGGAAGCATTTAAATGTGTAACACACCACTTCAAAAAGTACAGTCTTATCAGTAAAAGCAATAAAGATCAGCACTTCCACCTTCCTGCTTGAGGTTGGCTGAAGATCCCATTAATGGATTTTGAATGCAGTGCACTTTCTCTGCCTCCTGTTTTAGAAGCTTCTCATCCCATCTTGATGTACTTCTTGTGCCGCCAATTACCTGGGAGTCACCCTCTTGCATACCAGTTAACTCATAATCAGATGAGGAGTTATCTTAACCTTGGCAAGGCTCCCTCCACAGGCTGGATATGAAGCATTACAATTCAACCACCACTTCCAAATGAAGATACACCATCCAGTCCCACATGCCTCATGCATTGGTGGTACTTCCATAGTAGCACTCCGTTGTTTCAGAAAACACCCAGTGCTTGCTCCAAGGACAGGAGGCATTTATCTCCAGCTGCTTCAACTCTTCACTTTAGTACATCAAACAGTCTGGGGATTGGTTCAAGGGATCAGCATTGGATGTTTTGCTGAAGGCAAAAAAACCCCAAAACAAACATGAGAAAGCCATAAAGGAATCCAGCTAGTCCCACTAAAGGAGCTAATCCATGAGAAAAATAGAATGCTCTTTCTCAGCAGGCTCACTGCCAGCATGCCCCCTCTGGCATTGCAACACACCACAGTAAGGTATTCTCCATACTGATTAGAAGCCTTGTAGTAATCCAAACACATGTCAGAGTGGGCTTAGACACTGAGGAGAATCAAGAAGGAGTAGTCAAGTCCAACCAGAAGTGTAAACCATAAGACAATCTAACAGTAAGGCAGGTCTGATATCAAAGAGGAAACTACAGATCAACATCAGAATCAGAACCAGCAACTACCAAGCAAGGCTGCAGCAACAGACAAGGTGAAGCAAAGAAGCCAATCTAGACCTTGAGGTTCTAATCAAGAAAAACCACAGACACACCTGAAGAGCTATATTCTTCCAAGGACAGTCAAGGAGGCAGCCCTGAGCTGGGCTTAAATAGAGCTCCTGGGAGTGAGTGGACAGCCCAGGTGAGGTCATTTGCTTTCATTAAAGCTTATTAGTGCTTTCCAGGCCTTAACAACAGGTACCTGAAAGTAATAGTAAATTGCAGTTCTTTCCACGGGGTATAATAACATGGAGTGAAGCGTGGTTGGAGTGCTGTGATGGTTTTGTCTCCCTTCTGTTAGCTGACTGGCCTTCTTCCTCGCTTATCCCCAACTCCAGTAAAGACCTATCCAATTAATGTCCTATGCATAACAGATGATACATCCAAGCAATTAGTGCTGGTTTGTGCTCCAGTGCATCCTTTTGGAGACTTTACAATTCCATTCCCCTTCTAAGAGACTTTGGAAAAGTACACAAATATAGCTCCTAGTAACACCCACATTATGCTATCTAGGTAGCTCGTAGTTCTCCCCATAGTCTTTATTTTCCATTTGTTTCACCCTACAAGGAGTTTAGGTATTGACTTTCCATTCTGACAGGAAATTTTTCATGTCTTCCAAAGTAGCCACTCATGCAACCTCTCAAGCTACCACTTCTTTCTTTGAACTCACTAAGACCTGAGCCACCACCCTCAATGCTTTCAGTCAGGTCCCAAAACCATATGGCACACTACTGCTTGACCCTTCTCCAGGAGATCTGTATCTTGGATGCTCCTCCATCACATTTCCTGTGTGCTGTCATGTGCAAACCATGAAACACATCACCTTACTAACTTCAAGAGGTAGTAAAGGAGAAAGGCAGAGAAATACAAGACAACAGCCTGATGTCAAAGCTGGAGTGGGAATTGGAATGGAGGGTTAATGTGGAAACTTGGAAAACTGGTGTTTGTTCTAAATTATTGCAGACTTTATTCTGTCTATATTAAAACTTTATAAGCAACAAGGATGATGAATCAGCTATAGTAAATGGAAAACCTATGGCTTCTCTTGAAAGAATTGGTGTTCCTTGAGGTGACTTTTCTCCCAGCAAATACTAAGTTATTTTGCTTGAAGCTTGACAAAGAAAATAGTTGCTTCCTGGGGAAAGAAAAAATAACAACAAACAAACAAACAAAAACATGTGCAGGAAACAAGTGAAAAACAATACAAAGCTTTCAAATATAGATAATAACAAAAAATTCTGGAACAGGATGCATATGATTGAGAAAATTAACACTTAAGAATTGTGTTGTCTTGAGAGAATTTGTATCATATTTTGGTTTTGGTGGGTATTCCTCCTCCATCTGAAATCACTCCCTTATTTTTTCACTTTGGATTTTTTCACTTTGACTCAAACTATTTGGTCCTGAAAGATTTTGCCAACTGTCTTCACTGTAATAAAATAATTGTGTAGTAAACAGTGTAATGGTAAATTTTGCTTCTGCCTGTAGCTTGCATGCCCAAGGTTCTCAAAGTGAAAGAGTTCAATTTCATGAGCACTAAATAGAAGTAACATTCTTACATTTTATTTCCCAGACTCACATGATGTTTCTCTGCACACCTCATAGAAAGGGAATATGCTAACCAAACATATGGTATTGCAAAGAAGTCTTTTTAGGGAGAAACCTTTGTGCTGTTATATCACTTAAAGTTGTTAAAGTAAGGATAAATCCTTCACTGGGACATTGAGCCCATCTCAATGCAGGTAAATCTTTCGGTCCTCTGCTTGCTCTGTGCTAGATTGCTCCTACACACAGATACATGGATAATCAGGTGGTGACAAATATCCTGTCTGGTCTCAGTCCTGTTTTTTTCTAACCCGTTGTCACTGTGGTCTTTGATTTTCATTTTATTTTTCCCCTGTGAAGGTTCTGTGGGTATTTTTTAGGAAATCAGATGGATGATATTAGCAATTAGCATAGCGAGGCAGAGGCTCATCACACTGATTAGTTGCTGGATGGTCAAGAAGGGAGGTGAAGAGACTGAGGCAAATTAAAAACAGATAGAAATGGGACTCCCAAGGTGGCAAAAGAGAGGAAATGCATATGCATGTAGTGTGGCTGATGGTTGAAGCCAGGTGCTTGGTTTCATATTTGGATTTTAAGTAGCAGCTTTCAGATAGTTTTAGGGCTTCTGCCCATTTTACAAAGTCCACTGGAACCATGACACTGCCCCGCCTATCTGAGGGAGAAAAAGTGCTGTGGCTGTGATGCACCCAACAGTGAAGCTGACCACCTAGGTGTTATGTCTTCTTGCCCCACGAAAAATCACACTGAACTGTCAGAGAAAAGGCTGTCAAGCTGTGGGGAGATTGTGCTTTGCTATGTCGTGTGGCAATACAGGGACAGTTCTGGCCCATACTTGGTAAAAAGTGATTAAATATCTTCCTGAGTTATAGGAATGTATTAACTCACTGCTCCCTCTCTATGTGCAGGCAGAGTGCATCAGTCAAAAAGATGACAGCTAGAAGAATAATTATGGTAATAGCTACCAAAAATCTTGTAGTAGTTTTCAGTTAACTCAGGCAAATGAAGCTAATTTGAGGAGGATGTTACTACACATAAAAGTGAAATAGTTCAGAGAGAAGTTTTAAACAAACAGAAGGTGAAAATCCAGAAGAGTTTGTGGCTGAGTTAAGGTTAAAAAGCTAATATTCCAATTGCAGTTGGCAATCACAGTAATTGAGCTCTTGATAACAGACCAGGTCGTGATTACAACTGGGAGAAAATACCCAGAGAAACCTATTACTAAAAGATTGGGATTAACTCTTAACTTAAAATAAGAAGAAGAAATAAATAAATAAAAAACCCATATCAAAGAAAGGTGTTTATTTACTTCAGGTTGATGCCAGGGAATGTCCAAATTGTTTGATACCAAAGCCACTACAGAGAATGTAAAAATGACAGAAACAGAATGGCATGAATGACTCAAAGTAAGATTTCAGAAACTCAGCACAAAAAGCTCCATGCAATACTCTCTTAAACCAGTAAATCTCAAGTCCCATAAGACTGTGAACATATAAATAATTTCCCACAAATTCTTTAAAGGTAGGAAGTGTTACAGTCCTCCTAAAACAACAAGGTCAAACCCAGAGACCACTGATTTACACCTCACAGGTTGGATAATAGACCTACACTCAAGTATAGAAGGTTACTGGGTCTTTTTCCACATGTGTAAAATTTTAAGTCATTACATAAAGCCCAGATGAGCTGAAACAACTATAAACTATTTAATGACTTTGTCAAAATGTACTTGGCAAACAGTCTACTTCCCTAAAATAGTAAGATGATTTTCTCAGTCTGCAATGTGTGAGTTATAAAAGTCATGCAAACTTGAAAAAGATTTAATGTTTAAAGGCACAGATGCTTCACCTCTGACAAAAATCTAAGGAGATGAGTCCAAACCTGCAGTGCACATGAGTCATTGGCCATGTCTTTCTTTCAGTTCAATTTCAAAAGGAATGTGAACTGCCAGGTCATCTTCCAAAGCTGAAGGTACCTAGTAGAAAAACAAATTATCAGCATTATCGTAATTTTCTGATAAAAATTAAACTGAAATAACAGAGATTTTCAGAAAAAGAAAGACACGGAGAAAGGTGTTTTGCAAGGTCAACAAATTGAGTCCTTCATACGAGCAGGGGAGTAACTGATATCCTGGGGCAAAGCAGACACAAATATGCAGACACTTGAAAAATAGGAAAACAACTGTCCTAGCCAATAATTCTCATTTCCAACTCAGACCCTCTAAAAGAATCTAAAAATGAAAAGTTCATTGTCAAATCCTAATTTCATTAGAGCCCGTAGAGGTATTCATTTAATTTAATTTTAGTTATTTAAAAGTGAGTTCCTGGTCTAAGATAGTTACTTAGGTTCCCTCTCCAGTAAGTGATGAAAATGAGGTATTTAGAGAGGATTCATCATTTCCATGTCATTCTAGGATAGGTGGCTAAGGTAGTAGAATTAATTGCACTCTGCAGCAATTGATCTTCATTTTATCTCTATTGACTACAGACAGAGTCTAAACATTCACCTTTGCTGAGAAGCTTCATTTTTAGATGGCTGAAATTAGGTAGGAAAACTCCCACTTGTTATGCTCGGGATAGTAACCCGTGATCATGTGTCACAATTTAATGGGCAGGAGTTTGAGCATTTTCAGCGTAGCATAAGTTCAAAGATAGTACCTTTTCCCCCTTCCCTCTACAACTCCTGTTATACTAACACACGTGGAAAACCACAACAAAATACCAAAGCATGCATTAAAGTAGGAAATACATACTCAGATTCTGATCTCCATCTAGCATTACCCAGTTGAAGAACACGGATCAGCATGCACTAGCATGGACCAGCTTCTGCCCAATAGAGAACCATGAATGAATTGATGTACCAAGAGACCAGTGCAGTCATAGGTAGCAATGGCACAGGTATCAGCAGTTGTAAGAGGTTACCACTCCAGCTAGACCCAAAGGACTAGGTGAGACTTGCAATAAATAGCATGGTAAAGTACAATGGTGCAATACAGGACGGCCATAAAGAGAAAGCAGTCAGTGTTACTATGTGAGGAGGCACCTAAAACTGGAAGTTGTGCTCCCAAGAAAGGACAGAACTGAGATGTATGGGCTTACAGCCTCATAAATGGCGACACATTGACTCAGGAGACATTCCCTGTTGTAGTGCTGGGTCCTTAAAAGTCTAACTGGATGGTATTAGTAATCATGTGCTTTTTAAATCCAATGTTAAATTAAAGGAAATTGTCATGATGTGATTTTTTAATACTAGCAGCAGGCAGGGAGAAGTAGGGAACATTGCCTTTTGGAGGCTCTGCAAAGACCCAGCTGCCAAGTTACGCACTTTTCCACCAGGTTTTTGCTGACCAGGATGGTTTGAGTGAGTCAGGACTCCATAGGCTTTTCAACTCAGACTAGTTGCTGAACAACACACCTGATTTACATACAGCTGTATAGGAAACTCACCAGATAAGAACAAAATTTATATGGGTGAATAGATGCTACCATAAGTTTTCTCATTCCCTGACCAGCACTCTCCCTGATGACTTTACTCACATAAAAAAAAAAAATAGTTACTCTATCCTCAAGAGTCTTGTAAAGTTGAAGGACATTTTAAAAATAACTCGCTCAGTAGGCAGACCTTTAGCCTCTAACATTGCTTTATTAAATCACAAAACACGATATATTCAGATAACATTAAGGTTCTGACCTTGGATGCACAAAAGTAAGGAAATTCAGAGGAAAGCTTGAACCTCTCTCTGTATCTAACATAAGACTTTTGCCTACTGTTTGCATTGAGGGCTTGTGGCACCTACTGTAGCTACGAAAGATCTCCTGGTGGCTTGGTGACCCTTTCAATTTGTAGGTACAATAGATTAAGGATGTGACTTTAAACTGGACATGAATTATCTCGTGCTTTAAGGTTGAATTCAGATCTTTATCTGAGTTTGGAGACTTTCTGAGTTCAAATGTTCCTGTGTTTTAAAGGTATCAAGAGAAAGTGAAGAAAGACCCCTTATCGACAGCATGCTGTGGCACTTAATACAGAAATACCAAGTCTTTACAACCAAACTGTATGAAGACTGAAAAAGTCTCCTCTTGCCTGAGAATCAGCAGGAGAAATTTCAGGGTGGAAGACATTTTCTTACTTTAAAAAGCATTCCAAAACAGACGTTTAATATAGAATTGTGTTTTAATCAATCAGTTATTTTCTAGCTAACTTCATGGAGACGCTCACAATTAGGTATGTTTGCCTTCCCAAAACATTTCCAATCCTGTCATTGGGGAAGTTGTGAAGGGGTTAATTCCCTAATTTAAAAACAAAAAAAATCAAGAACACATTAATAATTATCCTCCCTCAGGTAAGACTGTTAATACCGAGTGCGGTAATCTCTGAGTATGCCGCTGCAGTGCATTCATAATTTCTTTTACGAAATTACAGACATGCTAACAGAAAATTAAAATAATCATATACATATATATATATATATATACACACACACACAAAAAAAAAGCCCCACCAACCCTGAGGACCTGTTTTTCTAAAATAAAAAGCAATGCAGAGCAACATAGGATAGCAAATAATTCTCTTACACAGTCAGGCAGCTCTATGCATGGGATAATAGTGAAGCCTTCTTTACTTTGGGTGCATATGCCCAATCACAGAATCACAGAATATTAGGAAGAGACCTCGAAAGACCATCCAGTCCAACCCCCTGCCCAAGCAGGATCATCTAGAGTAGATCACACAGGAATGTGTCCAGATTGGTCTTGAATGTCTCCAAAGAAGGAGACACCACAGCCTCTCTGGGCAGCCTATTCCAGTGATCTGTCACCCTAAGAGTGAATCGTATTATCACACTCTGATTCCCTGCCCACAAGCACCTCTGTTTCATTTAAACCTTCAGCACTGCCAGAGCTTCTGCCATACTCCTCTCAGCTCCCACCCATCTCCACCCTACTCCATGGGTCTCCCCAGGACCATAGGAGAGAGCATGGGGGTCGAGTGCACACGTGTCCCATGTGAACCTCATGGGTTGCTTGCTGTCCAAGGAACCCAAGGGTCCCACAGTCTCAACGTTCCTACTAGAACATGCATCTTTTAGGTCTCTGTGGTCTCTACTTATCTGAGAAATTCGACTGAAATTAAGCAGGAGGTGACAGATTGAGAGTGGGAGGATGGCTGACTGATGCCCTGGCAGACAGTGATCCACTGATCTTCACTGCTTCAGAAAGCCAGATGTTTAAAAAGGCTTCTGAAAGAAAAAATCATTCCCTATCATCAGTTCCACACTGCTTAACTCTCTGATACTTAGCACCACATTACTTTCCAAGCCACAGGAACCCTTGGCAGGTTTAACCTGCTCTCTAAACATGCCTTCACATCAGGGGGCCTTCCATCTTCCCCACTACCCCTCACTCAAGTGTGCAATAAACTGCATCCCTCCCCCACCCTGCAGATGAAGTATCTTTGCTTCCCAGTGATCCCCCCACCCTGAGCTGGGAGAAAGCTGCCCACTGACAAGCTACACAATTGAGGACAAGCACCACTCAGCGATGAGTTTCACCTCTAAAGGGTGCTGCTTTAACCCCTGTTCACTTCCTAACTGATGCCATTCCCTCTAGTTCCACATAATAACTGGTTTATAATTGCATTGTTGCTTACAGATGCTAGACAGATGCCATAGATTTTGTTCTAATTTTTTAACACAGAGTAATGCATTAAAGTGAACAGAAAGGAGGGAAAAAAGAAAGAAAAATAAAACCCTTTAGGGATCATGCATAAAGATAAGTGACAAAAATAAATTGCATTTCATCCTAAAAACTTTAGTTATTAGTTTCCTAATAACTACAAAAGAGATTGTTAGGGTTGTATCTGTACATTTAACTTAGACTCTTGCATGTAGGTACTTTTCTCAATTTTATGCTGTGTATCATCTAAGGTCTGTCTGGGATATTCGGAAATGTGTTTCTAATTGCTTTCTTCATGCAAAAGAGATGCCATAGATTACCAACAGCAGACCTATTAATCATCAATCTAAGTGCAGCTAGTCTTCTGCATACAATATTTATAAGTATTTATATACCCCTGGCTACTGCTAACAATCAATGACTGCTTGACAAGGCATGCTAGAAAGTTATCAATACCTAAATCTTTCCAGGAGATTTAGTTTGTAGTTGACCTTTATTCCAGATTATATTTGTGATAAATAGATTGGGTATTTTTAAGGAAGTTATTTACTAAATATTTACCTTCATGGGGAACTGAGAAACTGACTGCAGATTTCTTGTAGACCTGGATGACTTTGTTTTGCTGACTGTCTGGCCTTTCGAACCATCACCAGCTATTAACTGAGAAAATGTGATTTCTCTCTTGTCTTTCTAGTTTCAAAAGGTATGAAACAGGCCTTACATCAGCTTGGTGGAGGAGGGAGAAATCCAATTACTATATTAGTTGTGTCTCCCCCCACCCTATGAGACCAAGTAAGAGTCTAATAACTTGCAAATAAAGTCTGTGCACATTTTACATATTTCTGCTTGTTGTAAAAATAAACCAACCTATTTACATTCTAAAGAGTGCATTCATCAACTGCTGGTCAAACAACATCTTAGCATTCACTTTTTCCTTTCACAGCCAAGCTCAAAAAGATTGCTGTAATTCAGCAATGAGAACTACAGAGTCCTCTTTCATTTCTGTTGAGCTCTTATGTTGAGAAACAGAGCTGGTCCATTTATTTTATTTATTTATTTTGCAAATAAACTATGTGATGATATTCATCCGTTTGGGTTTCTTTTTTTTCACTTTCACTTGCAAATAATTTGTGAACCAGTCCAAATACTGTGACTGTATATCTTATTTCCAAGCATTTCCACAAACTTATTTCAGTCTTTGAAACATTTGCAAAGTCATTGCTTTTGAATATGTGTTATTTGGTCTTGGTGTGTGAACGGTCACATGAGAGATAGTTGAGAGTAAACACTGAATCCCTCCAGAATTAATTTTGGAATTTCCTAGCTGTTTCCATAAAACAAACGTGGCTGGAGAGTCACAAAAGTGTGCAGGTGTCCTGGTTTTGGCAGAGACTTATTTTTTTAATTATCCACAAAAATATGTTATACTTGACATCACCTCTTCTTTTGTCTGTCTAAGAGTTGTTCCTCTCACCATGACCTTTAAGGAAAAGCATTAAGATTGTTATCTTCCTAGTCCTCTCCCATTCGGCCAGACTCCCACATTACTTAAGCAGGGGGCCTTGCCCATGACACAGTCACCCCATCACTCAAGAGAACATTCCAGCTCCTATCTGCCTGTTTGTCTGCAGACCCTGGCCAGAAATATAAAAACAAGCTTTCAGTGGTAAATTTGGCAATGGGCAGCTGTGTACACCCCATGAAGAAAAGGAGGGAAATATTTCTGGGGACCACCAAGGCACAGCCGATACCTTTGAAGCACTGGATGATGGGCTACGTTTATGTGGTGGATGTTAAAATTTCACGTTAATGGCATTTGCTACTCGATTCATCCTAATTTCTGCTGAGTTCCTGCTGCCAGAAGACTCAGATTTGATAGTTTCTTTTTCCTTCTTCTTCTGGTCTACCTCAGAAGAAGTGGGTAGTGACTTCACCGAATTGATCCTCTATGTCTTCTCCCACCCAGTGACAACAGTGAAATTCTAATTCCATGAAAAGAGGCTAATGTTCATCAGCAAGCTGTGTGTCAGTGGTGCATTTCCCTTCAGTTCCGAGGTAACTCTTGGCCGTGGCAGGTAAAATGATTTTTCAAGCATAAGCAGAAAAGCCCCTGAGGAAGAAATAGGCTGTATAATCCAGAGAGGAAATACAGCGCATTTCATTGAGGATGCCATCCCTCTACTCAGCACAGACACAAAGGTCCCTCTCCAAAGAAATGTAACCAATGTTTTTAAACATTCTGTTCCCTCACATCCAAATTTGATGTGATTTACAAGAATTCAGGGTCTTAGCATTGAAGAATTGCTGCCTGGAAAGCAGCGATATGTTTCTCCACAGGAGTGTATATTTGCATGTCCCAGGAAAATGTCCATCCAAGCCCAGGGCCATCCCTCTGACAGCCCCAGCAGTACCAGCAAGCTGTTCAGACTGGTGTGCCACAGACTCCTCAAGTTAAATAGCTAGGAAAGATGCTCCATGTGCACAGGTATGCACCAGGAAGGCAGCTGCACTTTTAAGCCCCTAATTAAGCACAATATTAAGCACAAACTTGGCTTTAAACTTGTAATCATTGAAACAAACAGGGTTACTCATCTGCTCAAAGTAAAGTGACTGCTGAGGGACCAAGCACTGTCCCTGGGAGATGCCCTCACCAGCCCACTGCTGTTCCTCCAGCTGTGCCACCGAGCTGGGAGCCCAGCACCAGTCACCCACACAGCAAACCTCAGGCTTGTAGGAAATGTGTCATACCCCGTGGTCATGAGGGCTTCACACTTTACCCTCGGGGGACATACTTAACAGCTAGCTTACCTTGTTTGCTGCCTGAGCACACCCCCCTTTGTTTGGGGCTGCAGTATGAAGTCCTTACACTTCACAGGGAAGCATTTCATCACAGCCTTGTTCACCCTCAGTCAAAGCTTCTGACAGCTGTGTTGGACCCCTAGCCTGTTACATTTGCTCCTGTGGTGAATACCTTAGCAACACGTATAGAACACGTATAGGAACCCACTCCAGTGTTGAGCTGCCACCTTGTCTGTACACATGTGGGTCACAGCTTTTTCCTTTCTCTACATATTTCAAGTCATGTGTATAAAAATAGCCAGCCTTATGCCACAGTGGATGGCGTTTTATGTCACGTCAACTGTTTTAGGACTACTTCAGTATGAGACTTCATGTGCCTGGGAATTTTTTAGCATGTTGAGCACAATCAGATTTAGTTCATGCTTTGAATTCGTGGTTTTCACATAATGCTCCCTTATGAACATGTGTTAGGCTGTCCTTGCTCAAGAGAGCATCAGGATCTTCCAGAAAGGCAAGTATCTTTCCTCCAACTCCTATAAATGCATCCCCAGTAGTTTAATTGGTTTCAGCTTCAGCATCTCCAGTTGTATACACCAGTCAAATCTGTGCATACACAGATTGAGTTAAATGACAAAAGCCTTTTCCATCTAGATACTCTTTTTTCAGTATGTATACATATGTTCAGCTTTGTTGCCAGGCACCTATCCACTCTAATGGAATACAATTATGCCCAGAACATTATTTTTGTAATATTTTAGAAGTGCCATTTAGCACAAACCTGCTATCTTTTCCCCACATGCATGCTATTTACAATTTCAGTGGACCATTTCAATGCTCGCTTCAGATTTCATCTCTAGAATTAGAGAAAGAGAATATTAATCACTAAACTACTTTTGCTTGAACATGATCTAACATATTTTACCCCCCAAAATATGGAATTTTATAACGCTCCCTGAGCAATTAGATCCATTAGGTATGCACCTTCCTCAAAGGCAACAGCTAACCTAATAGGAAGGACAAATGCAATATTTTATTCAGGTGACATTTTGGATTTTAGAGCAGTTAGTGTTTATGAGAAGAAGCCATTGCTTAGCGAATCATTTAAAACGATTCAAACAGACAATTAATCATCTCCAGAAGTCTCTAATTGGCTGTTTATCTTTCACTTAGATCCCAGTTAGGTGACTTCTTTCTGGCCACTGAGCCATTTTTAACATATCCTTCAATAATACTTTCTAAAAACCTATTACCAGCCCGTGTGCATATAGAAAGACTGTCATCAGTGTGTCGGCAAATACCTAAATGTAAACATACTTTGAGAGGGAGACGTGCTAAAATTATGTCAAGGGGTAGGTGAATGTTGTTTCAGGAAGAATACCTTTTTTGAGGCTAATATCCATAAATTTTATGGGAGCTATTGGCAGGAACTATTCAGAGTGAAAACCAAGCTCTTTTAATTTAGTCTGTGTGTTCTGAGGTAGTCATTGAGCTGCTGGTGAAGTGCCTTTCCAATTAATTCTGAAGGCAAGGTAGGATTGATACTAGCCCCAAGTTTCCCAGATGCACTGTAGTGTACTTATTAAATCAAAGATGTGACCTCATCAATCTTAAGCCTGCTGAAAAGGAACTTGTACAGCAAGGCAAGTCACCTAACTGTGCTGGAGGGGCTGCAAGGGACAGAGGTTCTGCCTAATGTGCTAAGATGACCCAAAAGAGATAAAGATGAGGGAGAAAATCCTCTCATTTATGGGTTCAAGACAAAGAGATCTTGGTTGCCTATGGCTAAAGTTCAGAAGTCTTGATTTCTAGAGGATGCTCAAAAACCTGTTCTCATATCTAGAACACTGGGTAAAATACTACAGCGCATAAGTAAAAGTATAAAAATAAGTATAAAAGCCTAAATAATGGTTTCATGTGAAATTGTACATTCCCAGCTACTTTTGAGGCATTTACTTCACCTGATATAAAGAATGACACCCTGGCTGATACTCACAGATATTTCTCTTTAATTCAGTGGCACTGCCGTAGCTGGTATCTCCTCGTTTTGTCAAAGATCAACTTTACAAAAAGTTTCAATTGCAAGCATTTTTCTAAGACCCTAAAATTCTTGACCTGCTGGGTTTGGGAGGAAACCTGATACTGAATATTAGGCATCTGCTATTCAGGTGGTCTACTGTGCTGAAGCATATGACTGAGAACATCAAGCTCTCCAAAACCAGCTGGCTGTAATTCCTCTACTCCCTAGCCATAGTTCCATGGTCAGGATGGTTTCCTCAGAGATACTCCAAGGTGAGTGAGATTAGTAGCTGAGGACTTTGCTACCTGAATGACCAAAATTCATAATCACTGCAGGCTTCTTCCTCAGAGATCTGCACATCAAACTGGCATCACAGCTAGATGAACTGCAGAAACAGCTGCTCCCCAACATTGCCTCAGAGTTAGCCCCACTCTAATTTGTACTAAAACATGGTACCAGCCTATGACCCTTATCCTCAGCTGGTGTCAATCAGTACAGGGACACCAAATTATACAGTGGAAAATTTGACTTTTTAACACAGTACTCTTGCTGTGTTATAAACACTGAGAGTCAAATTAGGGTCATCAGCACCAAAAAGTGTGTATTTCCACTTCGAAAGTTTAGAATAATCTTCTGTTAGCTGTAACTAGGCACTAGACTCTTCCTGCCAGGGAATCAGCTGTTGGAGGAAGGCTTTCCCACTTCTGAACTATTCTGGCTACACTGCATGGTTCAACGAGCACGCATACCCTCCAGAAGAAAGTAGACTGGGCACTGGACTTTCTGTTCAAAGAGGACCTGGTGATAATTTTAGTTCAGCTCACGAAAGCCACTCTGAATTACTCTCCTAATGTTTCCCCTTCCCCCACTTCAGTTCACATTGCAGAAGTCTCTGGGCTGTAAACTGGATTTGGATTTTGACCAAACCAGAAGATGTACCCCTGAGGTGCACCTGGCAAGGTCTAGCTACGAACACACATTGGGTCAATGCCTGGAGCTAGTCTGAGGTTAAAGCCACCAACAGGCTTGTAGCACAGACCTTGGGCACCCAGAAGCAACTCTCTGGCTCTACTGCCAGACCCAACTCCTCTTGTTGCACCCCACTGCTCTCCGATGCAGACGTATCTCCACGTATCCCTTTGTCCATACTTCAGAGAGAGAGGGAAATTTGATCATCAGGGGCCAAGTCCATGAATTAAACTACAGATGGAAAGGCACAAAATCCTGAAAACGCACCATCACATCCTGAGGACTCAAGCAAGACACTGTGTCACTGATCTGGCTGATGGAGAGTACTGTGGCAGCGAGCCCCATGGCTTCAGCAGGGGACAGAGCATCATGCACTGTGCGTGCCCCGCTCCCTCCCTCTGACCCAGTGCTTACCTGCAAAGTACCTCTTGCCTTGATCTGTGGTTGTACGGATAATCTGAACCACAACTTCAGCTCTCAAAGGTGTGTCAGAGGTGTAATGCAGAGAGAATTTGAAAGGGGTGACAAGGGGCTGTAAAAAGACCGCTGCAGCACCTTTATTTCACACAAGACCAAAGACCACTGGGAAGCTCACAAATGTTTCTTTGCAGCTCACTTCTCTTTTTGGGGTGCACACAACCATACAACCACACAACCTGTCTTTCACATTACCACCACAAAATGTGGAACTTCCATCTTGTCTCTGCTACAGAAAGAGAAGTCCCCGTAATGACATTGCTCCTACCTTTCTTGAATCACCTTCCAGCCCCCTCCTCAAAGATGTACTATGGGAGTATAGATCTCCACTAGGAGTCCTTATTATTCAGCAACATTTTTAGGGATCTACTTACTAATATCTCAAGGGAGGGCAGGAGGGTAAATAGGAAGCCTGTTTCCCAGGAGCAAATGGACAAAGTCTACTCTAGTGTCAGACTTATGCACACACAGCGCCTTCTCAGCATAAGTCAACACAGGCAGAGAAGACAACCAGACCAATAGTGAAATTAAGAACGCTGCATTCAAGCCAGTCTGCCATATAACCCTCATATGCATAGGACAGCCTCCAATTTCCAAGATAAATCACAAGTTGCACACATACAAATCTCCACCTCATCACATCTCCTGAGGCAGATAAAGTGAATTCCGTATCAATCACCGTGTTCTGATCTTCTGAGCCTTTCATCGTTTCAACACACACTGAAATAATGCTGCCAAACACTGCAACTCACAGCGCAGTGAGGCCGAGTAGTTTGGAGTTGTTTTTGTAAATTACTCATCTCATTTATATAAAAGTTTTGATCTTAAATTACAAGGTGCGCTGCTTGCTTTGTACTAAAGATGCTGGGGACATTTTGTAACTACAAAGGGGTAAAGAAAGTGTCTTAATAAGTGCTTTCTTTATAGAGAGATACTGTATGCAACCTACAGCTACTCTCACAGATGCAGTTCCCTGAATTTCAAGTGCTTGGTACTTTGCAGGCTGCGTTAGCCCAGGCCCCGAATAAAGGACAGAGAGGCACTCAGTTCTAGGTCACTGCTTGCAAGGCAGAGCAGGGCCACTTTGTTGTGTGTTTTTGATGGCAAAGGCAGGATTCAGTCACCAGCTGAGCTGGAAATGCTCCTCTTTTCTGATCTTGCTTGCAAGTTTTCCATACTCTGAGGCTTATGAGATAACGGATTTTAAAAAGACAAATACCCACAACTATCATATTCCTGAGAGGGCGGTGCTGTCTCTCCACTCTGCTCTCTCAGCACGTTAGGCTGCCAATGAAGCCTGGAGGGTGCTGAGTGGCTGCTGCAAGCTCCCATCTAGGCAGGAGCACACATCTCAGCAGGACATTCCACTGAAAGCCACCTTCTTCCTGGAAAAGCAGATGTTGACTTGTTCCACGGGAGAGGAGTATAATGTCCCTTACCGTCTTGCTCAATTTAGCACATTTGCATTCCTCTGCTTCTTACCACTGGGGATGTCTTAGATGGTATTTAACGTTTTGGGTTATTTAAATTGGATCCAAATCTTATTTATCTAGGTCTATTAGAATTCCCAATCTGTTTTTACACTCACTCTGAGTCACAGCTTCAAACGTATCCTTCTCCCTCCTTGTTATGTTCAGCCTGTTTGTCTTTTTCCTTAAAGGCTTCATCTCCTCTCAAGACCAAATATTTGATTTTTTTTTTCTTTTTCTTTTTTCTTTTTTAAATAAACACAGTAATAAAAATGTGGTCCCTAACCCTAAAGTCTTGCAGTTTCTCTCAGTTTCCTCCCCAGCACCACCATTTTCAGAAACAATGCCTCTGTGTGCAAAGCTGAAATCTCCAGAGGACCCTGTGGTGTGCTGTCTCTTAACTGACACTATGACAGCCCTCTGCATCCATATGCACGGACTTTTGTGAAGGAAAAACTGGGAAAAGCCAGTAGTGAGGGCAGACAAAAGTAAGAAACAAAAGCTCTTGTTATCTTGAAAAGGGCTTGCATGGCACGGCTGTATCTTTCCTGTTTGGCCACATAATGGTACATTTCCCCCTCAGGTAAAAACAGATTAAAAGGAAATGGAAAATAACCTATAATTTCTCTGTCCCTGCAAACATTCCACGCTATCCAAAACACACAAAGCTAATGGAGTTTGTAAGGTGAGCAACTTACTAAGAGTTAGGGCTTTTAAGAAGTTAATGAGGATTTCAATCAAATAAATAACTGCCTTTATACATAGCCTCAATCAAAGTCACTCAAAAAATTTGTTTGAATAAACACACATCTAGCCTTTCTTATGTGTGCATACTGGTGTGTATTTTTCTTTTTCTTCTCAGTGAGAGGGATAGCCCATGCAGGCTGAAAAGCTGGGTAAGGAGTAGCCCAGTACTCTCCAACAGCAGCAAAAGAAGAAACTAGCTATTTATTCTCTTCATCCTCCTGCAGCTTCCACAGCTCCTGGAGGGAAGACATTAGGGGATACATCCCTGACTGTTTCCATTAGCATCAGTTTATGGACCTAACTAAATGTCCATGAATTCGTGCATTTCCCTTCTGAGTCTGCTGATGCAATCTGCCAGCCTCCTGTTGCAAGAGATTCAGAAATCAGGTCTCTGCAGTGTAAAAAGCAGTTCCTTAAATCTATCTTCAACCAATTTCTGCTTGTTTTAATGCATACTCTAGTCTTGCACTAGACAAGGGCTGGTCTAGGTTAGCAGTCAAGACACCTAGACCTCAGAGTAGACCACCTAGGTGTGGTCCTGATTTTGCATTGCCTTATCCATCAATTGACAATGTCATAGACAACCGTTGTATTCCACTCAGTCCCCACTCCAGCCTGACAAAGCTCAGACTTTTTAGTTTCTCTTCATAAGGCCATTTCCTCACCTTCTTAGCTGGTTGCCCTTCTTGGTGTCTTTTTTTATACTCACTAAGTGAATTGTGGAGATCTGAAGCACCCAAAGTACTCAAAAAATACATCAAGGCTTTGTAAAAGAGCAAAATAGTGCTTTCTGGTTTGATCTCAGTACATTCCTAGTGATACCAAACACAGTGCTGATTTTTTGGCTACCACAATATCTAAGCAGTGATTTTAGAGGACTGTCAAAGAAAACCCCAAGATCTCTTTCATGAGTTGTAGCTACCAGTTAAATACAGCATTGCATAAGTACGGTTTAAATAATTTATCTCTAACCACATCACCCTATGCTTATCTGCAGTGAAGCTCATTTGATATTTTTGCACCCACTGAGTTCTGTGAGCAATGCTTTCTGGAGGTCCTTACCATCAGCACAGAGTTTGACTAACCCCCAAAAAAACCCTAGTATAATCTGCAGATATCTAAGGTAATCTGATTTGTCTTCCATATTCTTGGCAATTTTGCTAGACTTTCTGAAGATACACTGGGGGTTTTATTAGTCCCATACCTGTGGTATCTTCTCCAGGTTATAGTTTAAATATTCTTCTGTGCTTTTAATTAACACTGCCAGCAACCCAGCAATATCCCTTGCTGAAGGGTGTCCTTCGGAGTGTCATGGATGGAAGCTTACACTGGCTTAACTTCCACCTTGGTTGGGCAGTGTCCTGATTTTAGCTGAGATAGAGTAACCATGTAATGTGTGTAATGTGGTTTGAATCTAGAACAATGTTGATAGCACACTGATGCTTTCAGTTGCTGCCAGGTAGCTGTAGTGCCTACACTGAGTCAAGGACCTTTCAGGTTCTCAGGCCCTGCACAAGACACTGGGAGAGCACAGCCAGGATAGTCGGCCCACGCTGGCCAGAGGGGTGTTCCCTGGCATAGAGCATCCTCCTCCAGATATAACTGATAAAATTAGCTGGGATGCAGATTCACTGCTCAGAAACAGACTCAGCATCTGTGTTTTTTTCTCGGGGGTGTGGGTGTTCTGCATATGGCAAACAATTGCATTTGTGCATCACTTGTTATTGTTATTATTGTTCTCTATACTTCTGTGTATGTGAGTTTTACTTCCATAGGTTGTCTTAATTTGTCCAAGAATTCTCAATAAACATCAGCACATGCTAAAGCCCATGTATAAAGGGCTTGAATCAGAAATGCACTTCTGGAAACTGCAACTTCTTGGTTGTCTAGCAATACTTTTTAATGAATCTACCAAGTACCATAAGATAGATGACTAGAAAATACATTGCCTGCCTTTAGGAAGGGGTTATTCAGCAGGAGAGAAGGGATGTGGATAACCACAGTCCTTGAATGCTGACTTCAGTGGTATGCAAAGCTTCAGAACCACTTTTAAGGGAAAAGATAACTAAAGACATGGAGGTCAAATGAAAATGGCATAAAATACAGCATAAGCTTAACAAAAGTAGATTGTACCAGATTAACCTCTTTGACAAGATAACCTACATTCTAGACAAAGGACATGTGATTGATCCCATCTGTCTTAACTTTAGTGAAGTCTATGATAACACACAGGGATTATTAGCAAAACAGGAAGAGACAGGGATTAGAAAAGAAATTGTGAGGATGAAAAGCTGTCTCAAATCAGGGACAAGGTGTTCTCTTTGAAAGGGAAAGTTTGTGGCTGAAAAGATATAATAAATGAGTTTTCTCAAGAATCAGGTTTGACCTGACTTTATGTAACTTTATAAAAGTCATTAAGAAAACATTGATGCAAAAAAAAAAAAATCTCACACATTGAAAGAGGTTTCAGCACAGGGAAAGACTATAATACAGTACACAATGAAATTGATAACAGTGAAGACTAGATTAATATAATGTGAAGAAATGTGAAAGTATAAACTGAAGGATCAAAATCCCTGGGACTAACAGCAAGAAATTCTCCTATAGACAAAATGTTCCTCCCTTGGAAACAGTTAAGGGAAAGATGGAGTTTTTTCCACTTTCTGATTTGTAGGAGGGTTATGAGCCACTAACACAAGAACATCGTGAAAAAAAAACCCCAAATGGCATCCTAGCACTCATGAGCAAGAGCTGTTTCTGTAGAGGTGGGGAAGGATGCTTGCTACGTAGAGAAATAAATGGAAAGAGGTACAAGGAAGAATTACAGGGGTAATCAAAGGAATGAAGAGCCTGTTTCTGGTGTAAAGTCTAGAAAAAACCTTGAGATAGAAAGACCAAAAGGAGCATGATTGCTATACACAAAATTATTTAGGCTAAAATCAGAGTTCACCCAGGAATGGAAGAGTATAATCTTTAAATGGGATTGCTTGGGCTTGAAAAAAAACAGACTCAAGAGTGCAATGAGCTTTTTGATGGGAATAAGAGGGACAAGAAAGCTGTTTTTAACACACAGTCTTACAGTGAAGGAGATGGTGTGATGTGGTGCTTGTAGTAGCCAGGGATGGCACTCAGTTAACTGTGAAGCCTCCTTTTTGGTCTTGTATGTTACCTTTAACAGAAGCAGTAATCCACATCTGCCGTGTAAAAAGAACAGAGGAAAAGATTCCACAGAGAAGCAGATTATTCCCTGGAGGTTTGTTGTTGGTGGAATTCTTTTAACCAACAAAATTTAATCTGACAGACAATCTTGACGATCAGGAAAGGCCAGTGACTTTCCTTTTGCAGCGGTCACCCCTGGTGTGAGAGGGGAGGCAGTGCTGTGCAGTGCACAGATGGTTGTAGCCTGTTGCTGTCACCCACCTTGGCACACAAACCCTAAAACCTGCCAGGAAGGAGCAGCGGTGGGGGTGGACACACAGTTGTTTCTGGTAAGAGGTTTCCTCCTGTTTTACATTCAAAGCATCTCTATGCAGCGGGCACAAACACGGGCTTGAGGCACGGGCTGCGAACACGTGTCCTGAGGTAGATTCAATCGGGGCAGCGTAAGTCACAGGAAGGGTGAGGATGTGACAGCCTGGCCTCCATTGGAACTGCAGCAATCCTGCCAGGGATCAGGGGTATGTGTGCTCCAGTTCAATCAACGCCAGCAAAGCGTGCTTCCCACACTGCCATTTTTTATGTAGGCATATCTTGCAAAGCTAATAATCCGTACTATCCAGAGGATTCAACATCCAGATATACACAGCAGTTTAATTTGTACTTGATACTGTATGAAAACAAGTGGGGAGCCAAGTGCCAGCCCCTCTGGGCTTCCGTATCCTAGTATAGACACATTTCATTACTTTTGTCCAATTTATTGGGGTCCTTCTCAGTCCACTGATGGTCTGCATTATTCATATACATGAAACTGGTAGGAGCAATATATTAGCCAAAGACTGTTTATGATGCACTGAGAGGAGATTGGCCAATTGAGACGGTGCTCAAGTGCTTCCCAGTCAAAGCACCGCTGCAATTGAAGATGCAGAAAGGGCAGGTTTGCTCCTATCTCATTTTTTAATCCTCTCTCAATTTTTTAATGACCCAACCGGTTATATAAACACAGAGAAGTGTTTTGGCAAACGTACTTCAGGGAGGTTTAACATATCTGGGAAGTCTTGTTTCACAGAAATCATCACCACTACTGATGCGGGCAGCAGTAATCCGAAATGTGACAAAAACCACGTGAAACAGAAAGGCCGTAAATGAAAATGGTCAGACTTTCTGGATCAGGACAGAATATAAGAACTAATACAGCATCATTGCTTTTGCAGAATCAAGTAATTTTGCAGAAGATTGTTTTGTTTGGCAGACAGAGATCAAGCTTATTTAGGGTGAAGAAATTCAATGGTTTTCTAACTTTACATGAAAAGCTCCTTATACATTACCAAAGAGATCTATACTTCCCTCATTCACCCATATTATTCAAAATTACCCTTAGTAGCTGCTTTGTGTAGGGAAATGCTGCAACATAGACAAGCAGCCTGTAGATAACAGACATCTGTAATCTGATTTGTAAATGATCTGCGAGGGCTCAGGTTCTCCCCAGTTAGCCCTATTCCCACGAGGAAGCGCTAGCCCCATTCTGCTGAGCATTGCAGCTGCTTTGCCCCATGCTATAGCAACACAAACTATCAGGTTGGGTTTATCACCCAAGCAGCAGACATAGCCTGCTGTTTTCATGGTCAAAAAAGGGAGATCACAGACAGAAATACTTCCTTTGAGAGGTTATATCACAAGTATCAAGGGAAGAGGTGAAACTCATCACCCTTGAACTGGAACCCTAGAACCGTTTCTGCCTCAGACTCAAGCTCTGAGTACTGCCTACACCCGCTGCAGATCCCTGCAAGGGCACAGCACCAACTGCCTTTTGGAGGCATGTTATCCACCAGGGCCTTCTTAATACATGAATACAAATTCAGAAGCCAACTTGAACATACAGTCCTTTCAATATTGCTTTTTGGTTTTTTTAGCTGCAAGGCTCAGAGTCTTTCTGCCATTGTTATACTATGGCAAATGGGGAACAGATTTCTGCCTCCTAATGCTAGTATCTGAAAAAACAAGGTTGCAGACTCAGTTGTCAATGGCAACAGCAATATCATTGTTTAGTCTCTAATTAATAACACAGAGTGAGTACAATTATCAGTGAGCTTATATTTCCACAATAGCAGTTCTGGTTCCTCTCTGCCTGAAAATCATGCAGCACACAGCCTTAATCCTACTGCCCAGAACCATGCTTACCTGTGAACTTTGTAGCAGATGACTCCCAACTTTAATGTTGAAGAGCCTTCCTAATGATAGGCGACAAAGACTTCACACAAATTATTTTTAGTTGTGTTTCACAAAATCCTAGATTTCCAAAGGGCAAATTCTGAGGCTTTTTGTCCCTGCCCTATTATATTTCTAGCCTGTCAGGGTAGTCTCATGGGGTTATTTTTACAGCAGTGGAAGCTGGAGTTATGTTCCTGCTGTGAATTGCCTCTGGAGAACCTTTTCTTTCCGGTGATGAAAGACAGACCCCTCCACTCTGCTACTTGCACGAGATAAGTCGGCCAACTGGAATATCCCGCTGACTGCTATATCACTCTTCTTGTTCACTGTATTGTATTTTTCCTGTAGGTCTTGAGAAGCCTGAGTTTCCATGCAAAAATCCAAGTTAACTGAACTGGTATACATGGAGAAAAACATCCTCACTCTTTGCTCTTGGAGGCACAGGAACTGCTTGCAGTTGAATATTTAGCCTCGCGGCGTCTACATTTATCCAGCCTTTGCATAACACCACTACTCTCTTTCCCTGCCTGCACAAGCAAGGAGTTTTAGTATCCCAGGAATGAATGCTAACAAGTCCAGAAATAAATTGTACTGGTGTGCAAGTCACTCTCCCCTAATGCTTCTTCACCCCACATCCAGCAAGTTACACCTTGGTCTTGCAGGTAATTACAGATAAGATAATGAAAATCTTAATATCCTCAGCTGTGAGATACGAGTCAGTTCAAGCAAGGATGAGCAGGTTTCCTCTGGAGAAACACCACCAGTTCACCAATGCTGGGGGAGTTGGTGAGGAGCTGAGACCCCAGGAGAGAGGACTCACAGGGAGAAGGTCAGAGGACTGTCTGCCGTAGGTGGGACCCCATGCTGGTACAGAGAGAATGTGAGGAATGTCTGCAAAGAAGGGAGGGGTGGAGGATGGTGTTTTAAGAGCTGTTTGCACTTCTCATTATCCCATTCTCGTTTCTCTGTCTGTGTAGTGCAATGTAATAACAGAGTTTTCTTGCCTTTCTTCTGTGTTGAGCCTATTTTGCCCGTGATGCTGATTGAAGAATGATCTCTCCTTGTCCTTATCTTGACTCCAAAGACTCTTAATAGATATTTTCTTCCCTGTCCAGCTAAGAGGGAGTGACAGAGCGACTTTAGTGGGAGTCTGGCCTCTAACCAGGGTCCAACCAGCACACTTTGTTTTCTTTCAGAGAGAGGAAAAATTCAGACAGTGACCATGGGAAGGGTAAGACCTTCTGACGGATGACTGGTTGTAGGGAAAGATTTGTCTGGTCAGCTAGTTCAGGAATGGAAAAGATTTCCCAAACTTTCAATTTCCCTCTGGGCAAGCAACCACGGCACATGATTCCAATATGTGAAACTCCATCTTAACACCAGGAAAGATTCTGACCTTGTGACTCTGTCTTGAAAGCTGCTGCACTGCTCAAATAGAAACCTTCTCCCTGTTTCCACCCTATATATGTCTATTCATGGCCCTCTTACATCTGTTTCCTCTTGCACCAGCATTGTCCTCTACCTTAAATATCTCTTTTCCTTTGTAGAGTTTACCTCCCTAATGTATTTATAGATAGCAATCATATCCTATTCTCAGCCTTCTCTCTGTTCGCCGTAATAATGCTAAGCATTTATATAGCATTTTTTTATGACTGAAGTTCTGTGCAGACATTATGAGTTTCTCCTCACCAAGAAGATAGGCAGATAAGCAATATGAGAGTTTTCTTTTTTTTTTTTTCATCTTTGGCTCTTTGTGCATGTGCGTGATGAGATCATTCAAGCAGAAAGCTGAAGCTGTCACACTGCAGAGAAGCATCACATTACAGGCAGAAGAAGAGTCAGAATTCACCAGCACCACACAGCATCTCGGGAAATAGTCCAAACCATGGGCTGTTTCAGCTTGGTTCTGCTTTGTGACAGCTTTCCCTTCCTCCTAAAATTAGGTGTTTCATAATAGTCCACAATCTGACCTATTAGACAACTGACATTTAGTAGGAACAACGTTATTAAAATTGCCGGTAACACATAAAAGAAAATAAACTTTAAAAATATATTCTTTTTTATGGCATTTCAATACTCTGGCCACAATACTGCTTGCTAATCCAAGGGTCACAGCTGAGCATGCTTTGTTCTGAAAAATCTTGGAGGAACTTATGTTTTGAATTTTTTTAAAATGGGATGATAATGGTCTCATATCTCCAAAAGCAGAGGAATATATCTGGAGATACTGAAAGAAAATATATTAAAAAGTAATGAAGAAATGGGAGATGTCTGCTTGCTTCCAAGAAAATCTTGCAAAAAGCATAAAGCCTACATAAAAATCTAGCAGGATCTCTGGCTATTTTTCAGATACATAGCAGGGAACATGTAAATCTTTAGTGCTCAAAGAGCTGAAAAAAGAAAGCAAGGGATCAGATTTTATACAGACAAAAGACAATAGCTGAGCTTTCCTTTTAAAAGTTATTCAATTCATGTAAATACAACCCAAACGAGTTTTCATTCAATGAGACTCCAAGCAAAATCAGTGTCAGACAGCTATAGCTCAGTAAAAGGGAATTTCAAATATCTGGGTATCCTTGTATCTGATTAAAAAAAAATGCAACCAAAACCAAATTAAATCAGTGTATGAGAGTCTCCCATCTAAAATAGTCACATTTCCCACTCCAGATGATTTCCAGTAGGCAAGTTTCATCACCTCCTCACGACCGCTGTAATGCTGAGCAGAATGTTACCTATGTTATCCAAAGAGCCGATCACCATAACTATGGGCACATGAATGCTTTCTTCTTCCTCTTTTTCCAGTGCTGAAAGTTGGTGGGTGAGGAGAGACAAAGGTAACTAAACTGGAAATGATGCAATATTCCAGATATTCCAAAATTCCAATACCATAGATTTAAAAGACCTAATAAATTTGAAAGCAATTACCATATTGTGACATTTAGCAGTCCCTCTGGGATCACCTCTGACTGCTGGAGGTGAGTTTGGGCTCACCTGTGACTGCTGCTAGGGCTCAGGAAGAGATGCAAATAGTCAAAAAGTGGCTTTCACTCCCTGCTTTATTCCCCAAAGCCTGGAGCACCCCAGTGCACTCAACTCAGATCCTGCCACCGGGTCTGAACATCCTCAGTACTCCTTTATACCCATCCACAGCAAAAAGCAACCCAAATGCCAAGACAATGACTGCATCTACAGCATGTTTCCATTCTCACCAGGGAGTAACAGAGAAGGTGTTACAAATCAACAGTTAGCTGAATGCACATTGCAGTGGCAGACTCTCATACAAGGCCAACTGAGACAATCCCAAAAGCAGGCAAAAAAGTAAATCTTGTCGTCAACAGAAGGACCTAGAGTGACCAGACTGGTAGCAGGAAAACTTCTTTAGTGACCAGCCCTTGAATAACAAAAGAAAATGAAATGTAGACTGTTAAAATTATAAGGATATAATCAAACAACAAATAGCAGAAGAGGACCGTGTGATTCAAAACATCTCAAATTAAAAGTGAGACAATCATGGCTTATAATCAAGGTCGGAATATTTTGAGCAGGTCAGCTTTATAGCCCTGCTTATTAAAGTCAATTGAACTGAGGATCTCAAGGACCCACAAGGAGGTATAAAAACCCTGCCAAGTCAAATGGATGAAATAAAACCTGGTATATGCATTCCATATACAAAGAAAATACTTCATAGACCATGCCAGAAAAAGAGCTGCATTATAACATGATAGTGAAGATGTCTATCATGAAGATGCCTTAAGTTACCTAGGAAAGAGATGAGGATTGACCAGTATTTTTGTTCTAAGGCAAGAACAAAAAACAGGTTGCTATAAAAATGGAAAAATATACTTAGTGCATCCTGCAAATTTTTTCTCAGTCCAAGACCATTCAACATTTTCTTTAATGATGTGCAAGATAGGGTACAACTTATCATGGAATCACAGAATGTTAGGAATGGGAAGGGAACTTTGGAGATCTCTTATGCTTAATAAGTTTATAGACACTAACTAAAGATTGAGAACAATGAAGGGCAGGACTGAATTTCAAATTACATTGGCAAATTGTATAAATAGCTTGTAAAAATGGGATCTGATTTGACTGGGAGGACAAGCATGAAGCACAACACTTAGGCAGGAGTAACCAGTTTGCCCAAATACAAGAAGGAGGACAACTGTTTAAGAAACAATTTGCCATAAAAGGATTGTGAGGATTGAAGAGGGTTATAAAATAAGCACAGTTCAGCAATTTGGGGCTAATACAGAAGACACACAAATGGTGCCCACCACATATAAGCATGAGGATAGTCTGTGAAACATATGAAAGTAGCATGTTTTCTCACAGTGTCGTGCAAAGTCATTGCATTAGTATTGTGTCTACTTTGGATAATTTAAGAAAAATGTGCCAGAATCCAAAGAGAAATAACAAATGAAATGGTCAGAGTTTTAAAATATTGTACTTGCACAGAAAAATGGCTGAACAAAAAACCCACCCCAAAAATCAAAAGATGGAGAGAAGGCATGATAACAGTTATTGGAGGGATATATAAATCATAAATCAAACACTTCCATAATGCAGGTGCAAAAGGTTCAAAGGAAAGCAAATGCACAGTAAACCTTGGGTTGTTAGTTGGTTTTTTTTGTAGCTTGACACATAAACAGTAAAGAGCAAGGTCATTAGACATCGAAGATGGGATCAATATTAAACATAATCTTGGTAGGGCCCATGAACTAAACAAGCACTTTAGCATATTTTCACTAAAGATGATGGTATAGAATACTCATATGATGTATAATACAGGCACAAAAATAGGATCACTATAAAACAGAGGCTAAAGTGAGGCGGAATCAAAAGTCAAAGGATCTTAACTCATGTAATGGAGTGTCTTCTAGCCAAAAACTCTAGGAGATCAGTCACATTAAATGTATTGTGATAGCAATAGCCAATGTACTACCTGCATTTAAGAAATAGAAAAAATAATAGTAGTAAATTCCAGTTACATACCTGTATCAATTTTTAAAGAAAGAATAATCAAAATATGGGGAAAAGGTAAAATTAAACTCAAAATGGATTAATCTCAAATAAGTTGAACAACTAACAAGTTACTTTCTACAGTGTATTGAGGCTTTAGAACATCTGTTGTAACACTCCATGGGAAATAACCATAGAACTTAGCATCAGATACTTAGCAAGGGCCTGATAGGAGGTAAACACGGTGATTCCCAAAGACTGATTTCATAACCAGCCTTATTCAGCAGTATTTATGTTAGTGGATTCAGCAAAAACAGGAAGGTGGCAGTTAAGTAACATGCTGAGAAGACAAAACTTGTGAGTATTGCCATACAATAAACCACTGGTAATTGTAAGGAGGACAGTGAAAACAGATGAAATGCTGCAGCAGGCGGCAGTACTAGTAAGAGGTGGATGGGAAATGCAGGGAGGACATGGGAAGGCACACAGTTTGAGGAGAAGCAAGACATGAGCAAGCTATCTTATCACAAGTGATACTGAACAAAGGTAATTGCACAAGACAAGGGGCATGGGCAACTGCGTAAATGTCCTTTGGAGCTGTGTGGGCCACTCAGGTGATTCATGCTTGGAAAAAAACCCCAAAGAATTTAAGATATTTACACTGAAGTAGGTGCACAAAACAGCTTCTAGGATGATCAGGGAAATAGGAAGCTTATCTGAGAAAAGATATCGTTTAACAAATGAAGGTTGAGAGGGAATATAATCGTTCTCTATAAACATATCAAAGAGGTAAACACCAGGGAAGAAGAAGAGCTATTAAAGCTAAAGGCCAGCACTGGCACAAGAACAAAAAGGTGGACATAAATAAGGTTAGGTTGGGAGTGTGATTTCTAACCATCAGAGGAATGAAATTCTGGAGAAGCACTAAGGAACAGGAAATCTAGCTATTTTACAGTGGAGTTTTATTGGTTTGTGGAGGTAACATGTAAGGTGGCTGCCTGGGACTGCAGGGGGACTTAATTCAATGAGACAGAGAAATCCTTTCAATCCTGTGCCTCATAAAAAATAGAGAGGTCTCTCTAGAGTACACTGAACATGCATGTATAAATCAGTTGTGCTCATCACAGAAGCATGTCTTCTAACGTGCACAGTGCAGGGCACAAACAACCATCCCGAGGAGACCTTCAGGACCCTGCTGTGATAATAAGACAGATATGAGGAAACTCTAACATGGAACTTTATTAATTGCCAAGACCCCTGCACTACAAGCTTTCCAAAAGCCTGTAGCAATACATTACATTGGTGACACTGATGCAGCAATAACTTATTGCACCAAGGAAGTGGCTATGCACTTGTATTTAAAAAAAAAAAAAAAAAAGACAGAAGCAAAGATTTTGATAATCTCTTCAGGTTAAATCTTGCCATTCCTATTCCATTATTACTACCTAACCAGAAATCTGAAAAAAACCCAAAACCAACCAAACAAACAAAAAAAAAAAACCCACCCTCAAAAAAAGTAATCACTTGAATTACAGTGCTTGAAATGCACAAGCACTTGCAGAGAAAGCCACAGCGTACACAAACATGCTTTGCAACAATTAGAACTGGTCAAAAGTAATAACCAAACTCAGTAGGATATAGTTTGGGTTTTTTTCCCCTGTCCTTTAAGTATGGGTTTGACCTCTTTTTTTTTTTACCTCCATAAAGTACTTCATGAAAAACATTGCTTACAATAAAATTAAAGTTTGTGAAAGTTTCTGGCTAAATATGTATGAAATGCTATAAAAATTTCAACTACTAAAGAGTCCCTTTATAAATTATTTTTATTTTAATCATAGTTTTGATAAATTTGCATGAAATATTCCATTAAATTTGAAGTAAAACGATTGAGATTCAATTCAGTACAAGTATAAATTTTTGTAAAAGTTAACGGTTTATTAGTTGCCAAATGATGCTTTTGACAAAAATAAATTATATTTTAGTGAGAATTTAGCAATACCTGAAACAGATTTTCTACTTAGCACTTTGCCAAGGAGAATGACTTCAAGTCCTGTATGACATTATAAATGGGGATGTGGGAAAAGGAAGATAATTTGCCCAAAGGGAAAACAGTGCATTAATAAAGTTCCAGACCTCAAGCTTCCAGACTCCAAATCTCATCACTTTTTAACAAGGAATTTATTTCTTAAAGCACACAAGCAAATATATGAGAAACAGTAAAAAGTTGGGGCTTTTTTCCTATCTGTTCAAAATAGGGCTATATATGATATATTTTGCACAACTATGTCTTTTGAAAGTCTTCTTTGCTGAAGAACAAAATCCTTTTTTTTCCAAGCACAGATATAGGCCTGGCTATAACTGTAAGAAATGCGTGAAATTAAGTTTCACATTGAGATAGCACTCAGGCAAACCCCAAAATTCACAAAGAAAATCATGTCTGCACAGCAGATCTGTCCAAGGCTTCAGGAATTACAAGAATCCTAGTCAAATCCTTCATTAAAATATAAAATTTAATTGTGGGCAGACGGATGATACAAGGTCAATGGATCACTTATGGTCTCAAAACACAACCCAAGTGAAACTTAGGTAGGAAGGGAGCTTACTTCTGTCTGCAGGCCCTGGGGAGGAGACTCTGACTGCAAAGACTTGCACAACACCCCATGTGCTGCTGTGTGGACCCTCCTCACCGGGTTGAGCTCAACGTGACATTCAGCCAGGGTCTGCTCTGTTTCAGACAGTAGTCATCATACAGCACTTGGCTCTCCACCAAAATGAGATGTGTATTTGAAACTCCTTCTGGCCAGCTAGAAGATCCCAAAGTATCAGAAAGTCTCGTCTGAATCTGTGGCTTTCAATTAAACTTAAATCCACAGCTGATGAAAGTTCTAATATTTATATAGCAGAGCTTCTTTATTGCCATTCACATGGCAAAAATAATAAATTTCAATGGCCCAGTGATAGGACTCTGGATTTAAGGGAGCTTTTATGCCATGGCACTTGTCGACAGCATGTTGTTTCCTTTAGATGCTACCATAAAAAAGGAAAGCAAATTAAGCTATCAAAGAACCATTCTCCAGTGTGTTACAGCAAATGCACAAGAAAGGGAAACTTTTTAAGAGTCTGAAGGTGGAATCTGCAGATCTGAGGATGTTTACGACAGATGGGATCAAATAGAGTCAACTGCTCATGCCCCTACCAGTCAGGAGGGAGGTGCCTTCAGTGCATAAACTGGAGCTACATTACTGCCATGACAGGCCTGAGTTTAAAAGCCCTGGAAGGGATAAAGCAGCTCTTTGGCTTTCTGAGGCCAGGTCAGATTTTCCAACAGCGAGGCTAGCATTAAAAGTGAGTGAGGAGGAATGTTACATTAATGAAGTGCCTTAGAATGCTAAGAGAGTTTTTTTCCCATAAGCAAATATACTGTTGGCAGCACAGACACTTCTACTCAGGGATGCCTACACTACAATGTAGATAAATATTGTACAGACAAGCTGAATGTGCTTGGGAATAACTAAAAGCCAGGACACTTAAATACTCTCACACAGAAGAGCTAAAAAGAAGCCATAGGAAAAATTAGATAGGAGCTCAAAAAAAAAGGAGAAAAATTCATTTCTTCACAGAGAACAACTCAATTGTTGAGGTTATGGTGACACTACATTTACAAGGCCATTTCATGGAAATTCATAGAGCGTTGGTTCATCAGTTGCCATGGTGCAATGTCCAGTAGGAGCTGTTTGTGATCTGTGAAGCTATGAGGATTTAGCACAATTTACACCTATTAATTCACCCTGATTCTACACAGTTCACAATAAGTTTTCCTTAAGTATCCACTGCTCATGGCTGCAGACAGAGCTTTTGGTCAGATCTGGTTCAGCCCATTGCTTCACATGTGCCACAGGTTTGCTTTATCTCTGAGGCTCTGCTTCATCCTCTGCCCTTTCTTTGTCCTGTCAACTTGATACGTTTCTCAAATCAAAGAGAGGCTCTTACCATGGACTGACCAGACTGTCAGTACCTGACAGACTGGAATGTCAATCTCATTTAGGATCTATGAATGCTGCCAATGCAATCTGAAAATAACAATTAGGAACTTTTTCTTTGTTATTATCCCACTAGGCTTACACAGGGAATGGACACTCAGTACCAGAGAACTTGTCTAAAAACCAATGTATAATTGCTCATTTAAACTTTCTCTTATACCTCACTGCTGAAAATTATACCTAAACCTCTTGAGACATGCTATCTACCTGTGTGCAAAGCTGGCATTACTGAGAATCATCTCAGCTCTGAGTTTCCCCTGGATCCTGACTTCCCATGTTACCTTGAGTGCCAAACCAAGTAATTTCTCCAATGCCACCAAATATCCTCTCCAAGAGCAACAAAGAATGCATGTCTGATATACCCAGAACACAGCCACAAACAGCAAGGTTTACAAGACTGTTTTCCAGGTGCCAACAGAATATTTTACTGCAAGAGAAAGTTAAGCAAAGCATTTCGACTTCAGGCAACTCTCCTTGCTTTGGTGAGTTTCAATCACAGAATTAATGTTGTTTGTAGTAGCTTTTGTGTACTTTAATCGTCTAAATGCTCCAGCCACCAGAAGTAGGTCAAATATACACAGAACCTTTCAAATGAAGAATTCAACGGACCAAAAAAATCCAACTTAGATCAAAATGTTAATATCTTTCCATAATTCACTTTGCTGTCCTTTTGTAAAACCCCGCAACTGGCCTGGCCATAAAAGAGATGTACATATAAAGTGCAGCGTAATGGACTTCCAGAAATTAAGTCATTTAACAAAAAGAAACCCCAGATTAAGCACGTTACATTACACATTTATGACTTAGTTTGTTAATTAAAACAGATAATAAATATGTTCACATGCAAGGCATCCCGTGTGACTTCCTGTCTCAACTCAGTGGCTTCTATTTTATTCAGTGCTCTAAAGCAAAAGCGTATTTATCAGAATTAATTATCCAGATAATTCCTTGAAATTGTCCTTTCATTTAATTATCCTCAAAGTTAGGGTCTTCCATAGCTAACAACAAGAAGCAAGCCTGGGAAGCAGACAATAATTTGCAATTCATACTATCAAAGCTGCTCAGCTATATGCTTTGATACGGAAACATTATATTTTGTAACTGAGTGCCTCAAAAAGAGGCCCAGTCTGCCAACATTTCAAAGCTGTCATTTCCAGTAGGCTTTGAGCATTTGTTTCAATGCTTATTAATCACTGATTGTACTGGCAGTTTCTTTATTTTATTTGATGCTACATTCTCTGCTTATCCTGACCTACCCGTTTTCCATATAGCTCAGGTAGATTTATAGGCCTCGCGCGCAGCATAGGACACAGAATGTTACACAAACAACATTTTAGTCTGATTAATGGGTTTGTGCAACACATTAACAACATCTTGTTTGGCTCCTGCTCCTGCTACTTTAGTCAGTTACTTTAGTCCCTTTATGTAAGTTGATTTTGCCCATCATATCACATTTGTCTCAGGGTGACTATTTTCTTGACTGAGCCTCTTCTCTCTGCTTCACTTCTCACCTGCATTTCTCTCAAAGTGCCCTGGGAGGTCTGTGCTGCATGTGCTCTCAGCACTCATAGGGACACACAGATACAACCTGCTTGAAACACAGGGAGAAAGCACATCTCAGGTCAAGGCTCTGGACAGAGATGGGAAGCAGCACACGCGAATCAGCAGAAGTTGGACTCCTCCAACTACAACCCAGCACAGAGCAAAGCAGAGAAGGTGGGATAAAGATCATAGTGGAGACTTCAGGCCACCTGGTGCAAGCATAAATGTACAAAAACAGCTCGAGGCACTGTTAGAGGAGGGCCAGCTAAAGAAAGGCCAAAATGCCACAGGCTGGTCATATGGCACCAAAAACCTGGCACAGGCAAGTCCCAGGTCCCACACTACCCAATAACAAGGTCATAGGAAGTCAGTCTGAAAATATCTTTAGACATCAGTTCTGTTACTTTGCACTCTGCCAGAACTCCCAAACAGCATGCTTGCCCCCCTCTCATTTCTTCCCTAAAGTACAGCTGCTTGTATCAGTTTTCAGCCTAAATTGTAACACAAGCATAAATCCGACCCAGGCGCAGGAGATATTCCAGACTTGTACAAGCAAAGATAATAGCAAAATTTTTTACCTTTCTTATTGCCATTTAACATATTGAGTGATTTTATCAGCCTAAAACTTCCTAATTTTAACGTGAAACCTGTATGATTATTTCAAAGTCTTTTGGGATACTGCTGGCTCAGACTGTATAGATCCCCTGCATACACATCCATGGCCTCATGATGGTTTTACCCTTCCGCTTGCAAGAGATCAAGACTAACCAAAGTTTAATTAACTCTGTCAATGCTGTCCCAATATCCTGCATGCTGTGCCACCACCTTACACTTAAAAATCAATGGCAAAAAAGGCTGCCCACAGGAGCAGAGCTGGTGTGCCCTAGGGAGTCTGCTGTGAAAATCCAGCACTAGTCAATTAAATCCTGTTAGTTCACTGCTTCGGTTTACAGCAAGAGTGTTGTTGATACAAAAACAAAAGGAGCCACAGTTGCTTGGTGCTCCACAGTAAAGCCTGCCGATGGCAGAGGTGCTGGTCGATATCCTGATGGAAATAGGACAAAGTTGTACAGTGGAGAAAAGTTACTGTGGAGCTCACAAGAGCAGAGGTGGCATTACAGAGGATATTTCTGCCCACTTTACACAATGGGTGCTTTGATTGCTCTCTGCTTTTTAGAGGTTGCCTTAATTTTCCTTAGGGTGCCAGGGAATAGTTATTTGCAAAGCAGGTGAGTGCAAGGCTTAATTCAAAGAGAGCACAGTGACCTACGGTCTCTGCTAGACCCGTCTTCTGTGAATATTTTCAGGCACAGTGTCATCGTGTCAAGTAAAACAACACCTTGCTGTAAGACTGCACTCCAGCTCAGTGCTAGATCCACTGTGGGCCACAGGCTCGCTTGCCATATTCCCTTGCTCTTTCTACAGGAACTCTGCTGGAGAGTGAAACCCATGGTGAGATGAGCATTTTGACCAACTCATCCTCTGGCAAATATCCCTGAGAGGGAAGAATAAATTTGATGTTGGGCATCACTTTAACAGAAGATCTTGATCAAAACTGTGCCAGGCTGCTCCTTACTCCAAAAGGGGAAGAGAGCACCTGTATCTCAGACTACCAAGGACAGTCGGGTCTCCATCTTCTCCTGCATGGCAACAAGTACCTCGCAGGAGCCCTGACAAACCTCAGCACAGAAGTGCCATCCTCTCTGCTTTTGCTATGATCACCAAGGAGAGAGAAGAAAACTGACCAGACAGCCCACCTCAAGTGAAGGTCCTAAGGAGCCAGGAAACAAAGGCCAATGTTCTGTGAGATGCCATCACCTCTTCACTGTCCAGGTAAGATGTTAAAGTGCAGCTGAGGCATCTGAAACACTATAGCCTATCTCCTATCCCCAGAGGGACAGCCCAAGTCTGCCTGTGCTTAGGAAATAGATCAGCTGACAGGAGGAGGGTAAAATGAGGAGTGAAAATGCAAACTCCCAACCCATGGCCTACCACAATGAGGTACAGCAGCACCAAAGCTAAGTAAGCCCATGGCAGGAACAACTGGATGGGTGCCTTGGCTTCTCCACCAGTCACCAGAGAGTCCTGCAGAGACAAGCCAAGAGGTACAGCTCTCAGCCTCACCTGCAGCACAACCACTGTATGCTGTTGGCTCCATACATTATTACCTGCACTCTCTCACTTAAAGGGTGGTGCCTGCACTGAGGTAGTACCAAATCCCACCCTACATCAGCAGGCCTGCAATCATTTTGACCATGGCAAGAATACTTCCACCTGCCTGTCAGCACAGAGGTTGCATTCCCCATGAGCCTGGGTAAAGCTGCCATTGGTGTATTGCTTCCTTCAGGTCCTACCATACCAAGTGAGATGGTCAGGCAATTTTCTCTCCTGACTCTGAGTTTTGCTGGTGACATTGCAGAAGCTCCTCCATCTCCACCACTGGTTTCTCTTCATTACCTATCTTGTAGCTTGGCAGCATTTACTGTTGTCAGCCAGCTGCAGTGTGAACATTCCTAATTCTCACTTAATACAGTAATGTTAATCAAAACTTTTGCAGATACACAGTGAGAACAGACTCCTACCAGCAAACACACCAGACAGTTATCAACCAGTACCTTAAACATCTGCCAGTCAGGCTTGTAGCAATAGGTCAAAAGATGTTGTCTCTTTCACCTGCCATTAAGTGATAGTATCTTCTGATTTAGAGCATGGCAGCAAGTGGGATACATTCAGTACCATAACTTCCTTAACCTCCTTTTAGGAAGCTTACAAATTGGAGCTCAAGCCAGACAAGAAACAGACCTTGCTCATTGTCTTTGAATAATTCAATGGCAAACAATTTTGTACAGAAGGCAGCTCAAGGATGAACTGAAAGACATGAATATTTCACCTATGGATCAAGGCTTCCAGAAATATCCTTTATATTCTGCTGTTTTGTGCATTTTCCACACAGCTGGACACCTGTGCAAAACCACGAATGTTACCTAGGACAATACCCTGCTAGATTTCATAGCCAAGTCTAAAAAAATTAATACTTGACCTACAGTGGGTAACTATAACTCCTTGCTCCAGAGAACTCTGCATCTACAGACAAGAAAATTAACCCCCAGTAGTTCCATAATATGAGTGGTTGTTGCTCTTCTATGTTTAAAACAATCTGCTCCTAAAATTAACTATGTTTTAGTCTCTTACACAGCTGACCAGCTACTCCTAAGTCTTGTTGGGCAAGGCTTTATTACGCTTCTAACGCAATTCAGTGAAGGCACCTCTTTGTCATTCCATAAAAGCTAGTGACAAATATAGCCATAAGAAGTGTCCATATGTTCCTACAGTAGCCAGTATTATTCGTTCCTGGCAGGGAATGCTTTTTTCTCCCTCAAAAAAATAAACACAAACTAACAGCAAGGGTCCTTTAGCTAAAGCAAGACCTTTTTCACTGTATAGCAACAGCTAATGTTTCACCAAGGTTCTGCAAGATGAACAAAAGGAAATTGCAGAAAAGAAATCTTGTGCCAAGACCATCTTTTTACTACATTTTCAGCTATGTACTGAGCTGACTAGAAGGGCCTCCATCAGTATCCTCACCTACTCATATCACCCCATTTCTTCAGTACAGCATTAGGATGGTTGGCCAGAGGAAACCTCTTTAAGCTTAACAGAGCTTTGCACAGTGGCAGGTAGTTATTCTAGCAATGCCATCAGGAGTACAGCTCGCTCAACGTGCAGCAACACTTACAGGCAGCTCTGAGGCTCAGGCAGGTGCGCTGCACACTTCCCTCCTGGGAGGCAGGAGCTGCAGAGAGCACACTACATTAGTCCTCCAAAATCTTCATTAGCTCTCTATTCATCTCAGGAGTCGTCTCAGGATGTAGACGCTGCTCTATAAAGCTCTCAAACATTTCCATGTGAGCTCTCCTTCGTAGCAGAGACAGTCATCAGTCTTGAGAGCCTGGAAGTTGCCCGTGGGGGTCTTACTGAAAGAGCTCAGTTTGGAGCCCTCTCTTACAAAACTTTCAGCTGTTGAGCTGTGGCCCGAGTTCTTTGAGTACAAGGCATATTAAGAAGTCTAGCAGACATTTTTGTCAGGGAGGGTGAGCCTCTTGGCAATGCCAGGTGACCAGCCACTTTGCTGCACTTGTACTTCTCTCTATAATCTGTATGCATTCTACAAACCCAAATATAAATACAGGAAAGATACCACACGCATAAGGAACAGCAGCGTGCTCATTTTCTGTTTTGTTTTCATAAGGAAGATTACTTCATCACAAAGAATTAATTTGCTAATACATTTTCCCTCAGGGCATGTATGTTTCTTTGATTGAACTAGTTATTGAAATAGATCTTGGTTTAAGACCTGCCCCCTCAAAGTATCCAAGGCCCTGATTTATTAATAAATACTTTTACCTCTCTGCATTTGTAAAGTGGACATACCGTGGATTTAAGCTAGATATTTTGTTATTTCACTGGCAGTGAAGCTGTGTATGTCACACGCACTTCACTTGTCTTTGGCTGATGTGGCACTTGCTGTTCCTGTAAGACTAACTGGTGCAGCAATTGCCTGCTTCAGTGTAAACACATTGGAGGAACCTTTCCTATTAGGCTGTGGAGACAAGTTTTTTTTTCTCCTTTGCCAGTGAAAAGGAGAGAGATAGGATGCATGAAGCTCTGCATGGTGGGGAGGAAAAATTGCCATTAATTCTTTCCTCAAATAAAGGGATTTATTTGTTTCTTTTCTTTGCCTTTATGTTTGCCTCTGGGTTAGCCATTTACTCTCCCCTGAATTTCATTTCTGACTTTGTGAAATGGTAAATCTAATGCTGAATCATAAATCTAAAACTCTCTTGTCCTTACCTCAGAGGGCTGAGAGGAAGATGACCCCAATAATGTATATTCAGAACAGCACTCTCGGTACCAAGCTGTGAACGAATGAGTTCAGGTAACAGGAAGAGAAAAATTGCTTTAATGCAGTCTGGTCCAGATGCATGCCAACTTAATCCAGCTGACCTAGCACGACATACCTTTTTGGAATAGTAAGAAGAGCCAGAGGAGCCCTTCGCTCTTGCAGAAATAAAGAGGAAAATCAGCATTAAACACCAAATTGCAGCACTTGGCAGTTATTTACTATTCTAAGCATAGGGAGGTGCCTCATGGTGTGTCATAGATACAATGGCAGCAGAGCTGGAAAATGCTGATGCTCCTTTACAGGGTTCACATTTATATGAACAGCGAGTTACATATAAAGACCAGGAATGGTCACCTTCCATAAGGGAGCACTGGCTAGATCAAGGACCTCCTGACAAGACTCAACACTGCTGTCTAGTCTCACTTTATACAGTACATGCCCATACACACAAACATATGTACACATGCAGAGTTACTATCCAGCCAGTAGTCTGTCTGCAGCAGTGACTGACAGCTAATGTGGAGGCTGGTTCACATTCTCAGTGATTAACTGGGATCTGCCAGGAATTCTGCACACCTGCACATCCCGACAGGAATAGGGAAGATAACGTCTTTGAACTCCCCAGCCCATTTTTACCCAGTTTCGAAACAAAACTGTTTCTCCTCACCCCATTCAATGCACTTCCTTTGAAATTAAGAAACAAGGAGGTGTCCTGACACAGCTAATTTAACACCTCCAAACTCCACATCTCACAGTGTAGCACCATACGATGGACAAAACGCCTACTCCAAATCAAATCCCAGTAGTGCATTTGGATGTAAGCTTAAAAGCACATGCTCACTATTTATTCCCCCACACTCTGACTGTGTGTTTCCCCATCAATCTTAAAGCACTAAATTTAATCAGAAAAAAACCCAAATACTGAGACAGACTCATGTTGTGTTCAAATAAATATCATAAATTTCCACATCAGAAACAGCATGCATCTCCTTGTTCAAGTTGGCTTAACCAATCTCCCCTTGGTTTCAGTGGACATAAGGGCTTTGGGCAAGTAATTTAGGATTAAGAAGTCAGGATCAGTCTCAATAAAGTAAATCTATACTTACCTCAACGAAGCCTTACCATTTACCTGTGGTGAAGGTAGCTCAGCCACAGCCTCTTTCAGAAACTGCTGAAGTTCCCCAGATATTTGTCATCCTTCTGCAGTGCATCTGTGCCCCATCAGGGGCTTACTGTCTCAAACACTTCAACTGTACAGTATGTTCTCCAAGCCAAATGTTGAAGGCCAGTTTGCCCAAGGAGCTGTTTTGTTCAATACCTGCTTTGACAGTTTGTTTTCCAGGAACATGTGACCTGTAAAATACAATTTAGCAGTAAAAAAGAACCATCTTAAGAGCTGTGCATTTAACCAGCTACGAGAATGACAAAGTAAAAATGTTCTCCCTTGTTACTCTTGATCAAAATGATCACAAAAAACTTCAGTACCTCTGCTGCATTTCCCCATCTGTCTAAAAAGTTTAAGACAATTAGTTTAAAGTGTTTCTGATGTTCCTTCTACTTCTCTTTAGACTTTTATTCTAGCAATAGTTTGACCTAATGTCTCCAATTTTTCCTCCCAGCTTCTTGCAATCTCAAGAAGTATTCTGACATACTGTCCATTATGGCCAATCAGACATAAAATGTGCCCAATGGTTGCTTGTAGTTTTGCTGTTAAATACTGTGTATCCTGGACTTCCCACTGTTGTGAAAGCTGACAAGTTATCTTCTGCCACCTGGAAGATGTGAAATGCATTAAAATCATCATCATCATCATCATCACCTTTAATGGATCCAGATTAATTTTAATTACTTTTCCTCCAGTGTCAATTGTCTTTGTGATCTCCTCCTTCAGAAAACCTTCAACATATCCTGGCAAATAGACTGCGTTGTCATTCCTGGAGCTGCTGCTCCCTCTCAAGGGAGGTATGTAGCTGTTCTGCAGGTGCCCAGGTGTGCACCTGAAGCCAGCACTCAGGGTTGGATCCCACCACGAGAAGCCAGCAGCAGCATCTGTCCACAGCAGTCCTGCCAGACTTGATTTGAGTCCCATGATCAAACACATGGCTCAAAAATCTTTCAAGGTCCCTTCCAACTCTTAAGAGAAAAAAACAACCAAGCAACCAACCAAAAAGTTTAACTATTGATATTCAACAAGGAAAGAGCACATTCGAGGGAGCCCCATGACTGAGGTAGCCTGCAGGGAATTTTTTCCTTGTCAGAGATGTCAGCTCACATATTTTTACCAGGGCGCTATCATTTGTTTTCTTTAGGCTTTTCATGATTAAGAAAGAATAGTTGATCTCTGGAGGTAGAAATAAAAAAAAATAAATAAAAAAAAGGAAAAAAAGAGACAATTCTGGACCATATAATTATAAGGAAAAGCTGGAGAAAGACTGGTACTAGAATGAACTGTAAACACCCAAACAACAGAAGGCAGTTTAGTTAGTTGAGCTGCTGAATTATCAAAGCCAGGGTTCCTTACAGACCCATTCTCATGCAAACTCCAGTTGAAGCCTTTCCTACGTTTGTGGCACTTGTAAGTATTTCTCCCTGCTGCTTCTCCTGGTCCATTCACTCCCTGGAGTCTAATTAGGGTTGAGCTCAGACCGAGGAGCCTTTCCATCTACTCTCTGCCTTGCAAGTTGCAGGGAGTTAAATACCCCAACATCTCTGTGAAACCTGATCAACAGAGGAGTAAAGGACAAACAGCTCACAAACTCTTACTCACCCGGAGTGTGACCGTGTACTACCTTCCTCTCTTTTGAAAGGCAAGCTGAAAAAGGGAGCTGCTCGTTTCTTTTGAGCATTAGGAGTGCCTGTGCCTAACTGGCAATGGATGGGGCTGGCATTCAAATGCGGCATTTTGAAAAACACAAGGAAAAAAATTCAAAGGCTCCTCTATTGTTTCTGAGTAAGAAAGAAGGATATTGGGTGAAAGGGGGTGGATGCCTGTTCAGCTGGGTAAGCGAAACAATTAACTTCTAGTCTTCGGCTATCTTTTTAATTGCTCATTAGACAGATCATCTGTGTATACTTGCAATGGAAAAAAATACCTCCATCCAAAGCATGTCACAAGCAGATGTGTGTGTGCCGTGCAGCACCAACTCCTCACGGAGCTCCGAGACCTGAGAGTAGGGGAGTAGGGCATATTGATCGACCAGGAAGGCCAATATGCTGGAATAGATCATCTTATGTTTTCCATAACTGTAGATGAGTTGTTTAGATTACAAAACCCCGGTAAGAGTAAACAGTGCAAGTGACTCCTTAGCATGCGCCGCAGCGCTTCAGGAATAGCTGCTGCCTTCCCACACAGAGCAGCGCAACAGGACTAGCGTGCTTACAAGCAAAGGCGCCCACATCTCACCGCTGCACCGCCTGGCTGGCCCGCCCGCCCATCGTCCTGGAGCTACGCATCTCCTCCAGAGCACACCGGAAAAGATAATGTCATGCCATTAATACATTCATGATAAGCAGCTGCTGGGTGAGCTTGTCTCTGCCACTCTCCTGCTAGCTCCTTGCCCTAAGCACGCACGCACGTGTTACTTCACCTGCCTTCCACTCCGGCAGCTATTTTATAAATTCTTCACTGTGCAGTAGGCTATTGGTTTATTTATTAGAAGTCAAGAAATACATTTACAACACCCCTCTCTGTGCAGCTTTCTTTTAAAAGAGCTTCCATACTAATTAAGTTAAATGCGATAATGACACCCTGTTGATGGAACTGAAGCTAATGATAATGATGCCATACATTCACTTGCAAGCACCTACTCAGTTAAATGAATAGGTCTATTGTTTCAACAGCACTATGTCCCGCAGCCTGGGAGAGCACAGGAGAGAAAAAAAATATATGTTACAATGCAGTTGCTTTATACGACAATAAATAGGTTTGAAATTAACTACTTTGGCTTAGATGACCACATGTCCAATCAATTACACTGTCCTGGTACACAGAGATACTTACTAGTGGAAATATGGTGATTTCTAAACCTGGACTAATGAAAAATTGATGCCTTTTTAATCAAGTGAGTACAGACTTGCTCTGTCCAGAATATTTTTATTTTAACTGCCATAGGTATTTGGAAAAAGGTATGTCATCTGAGCATGTTTGAAAAATCAATAATACTCTCCAACATTTGCTGATCAGGTATCAGACCTTTTTTTTTTTTTGAACTGGAAATGTGTGTTTAGGACTGAGTGTGAAACAATCTGAGCGAAATCACAATTCTTCATTGATTTTACACCCCAAGACTTCCCTGTCTCCTTCTCCCACCAACACAGCACTGTTCTGCTGTTGTGTACCAAAATTCACCTTTCCAAAAGCATCTTTACCTCTGGTTTAGAACAAGAGGAAGGTTGTTTTGGGTTTTTTTGGTTTTTTTTTTCTTCAAAATTACTAGGTAAATGCAGTAATGCTGATCTGAACTATACAGTCAATCTTTTTCATCTGCAAGTATCAGATGTCCCACAACAGCTCCATTCTTTGTTCTTGCTTCCATTATTTAAGAAACATTAAAAATATTCATCTTCTCAAGAATTATTTTCCTGAATGTGGAAGCTCATGCTTATGTACACTGACACCCTTGAAAGACGGCTTTACCACTTGGGATTCAGCCACTTGCCAATGTGGTAGCTACACCACAGGATACGTTCTTTCCCCCTTCTCAGGAAGTCTATTTCTGCAAGATGAAGACCCCTGCAAGCTATTACCAAGTAGCTTTGAGAGTATGTTTCTCAAAACACTACTGCCTGAGGAAATGCTGTGCTTTCTCACCTGTTTTTACAGTGGGTGCCACCCTAGTCTGCAGCAGCACCCCTCATCCTCTGACAGCACTACCCACACACACATCACCAGATGAGGTCCAGCCTCTTGCCCACGCCCAGCCCTGGGACATCCCACTCCCCACCCCCACCAGAAAGACATCTCAGGTCCTCCCTGTTGACTGTGGCTAAATCAGCTGGCTCCAGAGTGGTATTTGGCTAATAACCTATGTTCAGTTTTGGGCCCCTGACTACGAGGATTGTTGGAGTTGCTGGAGCATGACTAGAGAAGGACAACGAAACTTGTGAAGGGTCTGGAGACCCAGTTTTATTAGTGTCTGAGGGAGCTGGGGGTGTTTAGTCTGGAGAAGAGGCTGCTGAGGGGAGACCTTATTGCTGACTGTAATTACCTGAAAGAAGGTTGTAGAGAGGTGTGTGATGGTCTCTTCTCCTAAATAATTAGCAATAGGATGATAGGAAATGGCCTCAAGTTGCACCAGGGGATGCTTAAGACCGGATATTAGGAAAAACAATTTCTTTACTGAAAGAGTGGTCAGGCATTGGAACTGGTTTCCTAGGGAAGTGATGGAATCACCATCCCTGGGGATGTTTAAAGAAAAACGTGTGGATGGGGCACATAGTTTTGTGGTCATGGTGGTGTTGCATGGACTGTTGGATCGACCTTAGAGGACTTTTCCAACCTGAATAATGTTATGATTCTATGATTTTCCAATGACACAACTGAGTCTAGAAAACTGATCTACTACACACATTGGCAGCCACAAGCTCTGTTGTATATTACCTTCTCCCCACTTCCTACCCCTCTCCAGCCAGTTATAAGCAAATTTTTGAAGGTAACCCACTCTTCTGATAACACACCCAATTTTGCAAGACCACCTGAATAATCTTGCAAGAAATTCACAAACTAACTCATGGTTGCTCACATAAAGATGCAATTAATTTCTGGTTCTAAGATAAACTAGTCTTTATCATCCAGTCCTGCATAATTTCATGCCCACCCTTAACATGACATCCATAAATGCTTCCATTAAGATCAACATAACTATTTGTATGTATAAATTTAAAGCATATCCATATGTGCTTGCGAGATTTTTGCCTGTTTCTGCTGCCATTTCATGTTTACTGAGCCCCTGTGACTTGGCGTATTTAGAAAACATCTGCTGTAGTTAACAGAGTCCATACTCCTCTTTTTTTCCCTCTTTTTTTTTATGTTCTCCCTCAAAGACATGACAGCATCTAGTGTAAATGGAAGCAATATGCTGTATATATGCAGAACCTAATAGATTCCGTCTCAGACTGATATACATGTGAAACTGAACCAATACATCTTTAAACCCATAAGATCTGCAGATGTCATTTATAGCCTTGTAAATTACAAACTTTTACTGTCTTATTTTTACAGTTGATGATTGTAAAATATAAAATTGTGCATTATCACTGTGTAATAGCACAAGCTTTAGAAACACTGCTACAGAAGGGAGCCTATATTGAAAGCCGAAGTATTCAAGGGAGCCTTATAATGCAATTTTAAGCTCTACAGCTGACTGTATAATGAAACTGTAAAGCCAGATATGAAACAGTGTCTGCTAATAACAGGAAAGTGAAAACTGTATTGAATCCTGGGGCTTCAGAAACCAGCAAGAAGAAATGGATGCATAGAGGACATTTAATTAAGGATAAAGACTGCTTGAGTCATGCTGGGGCATCTGGTCACCCTGCATTAAACTGAGTGCTACTGCGAATAATAAAGTATGTTAGGATGACATAAAAATAACTTAAAGGTGGTGTTGCAAGCTGACAAGAGCGAGGAAGTCTGGAGTTAAGGTTCCTGCTCCCTCTCTTAAATCACCCTCCTGTGACTGAAGCTCTGTGGAGCCACCCATGGTGACACAATTTGTCCCTAACTACCAGGGCAAAAGCCAAATGGCCAGAATGGGTTTCCAAAACATGTAATTTTGCAGAGACCAAATGGGACTGCAGTGCCTTCTTGACTGCGGGAGCCCAGCACACTTCCCAGCAGTCTCTTCTGCTCGTGGCTGTCAAACACAGCAAGTCTCCCCCACAGTGCATGGGGCACAAGATGCCTTCTGGGCCCTGGGCTCTCTGGTGCCAGGTGTGTGATCCCATCCCTTCTGTCTTACCAGAGCCTGGGAGCCTCCTGAGCAACCCTCACACCGCCTTGGATTGCGTGCACCAGCCAGGAGCAATTTGACCGTGTGATGGGAAACAGCAGCGCTTATGATTTTAAAATTACTGTCCTTGTGGTGTTCCCCAGAGCTAAATGCTTCACTGCACAGTTTTGAGGACCTTCTGGCAACAAAACCCAGAGGAGGGAGTATCACAGGATGCACAAACAGCACAAGGCGGCAACAAACCCATGAAACCTTCAGTCAACTTTTAGCATGCAAATCCAGTCTCCCATTATGAGGAGTTTTGATCCCAGATGTTGATGGCTACCAAATCCATCGTGGGTCAGAGTCTCAAAGATAACTCTTCATTCAAATGTTGTGGAGAGAGCCACAGATCACAGTGCCTGAGGAACAAGCAGAAGTGGGGAATCCACAGAGAACTGGCACAGGTACCCCCAGCTCTGCAAACAGCTTCAGACAGTTTCTGTCTTACTGAGCACCAGCAAATCGGCTGCTTGGCCTCAGTTTTGCTCCCCAATGGGCATCGCTGTCTCTGAACGTCTGTCCTCCGTGTCCTCCTGAGCAGACTCTCTGGTGTCCGAAAGGGGTGACCTCATACTGCTGCTTTAGGATAAAATCTAATTAAGAAGTCTATCAGCCATGAGAGACATGCCCCCAGGGAGCCAGGTTTCATCAGTTCCCATGCCAGCAGCCCTATTGCTCCCTGTAGTGCTGTGCTAGAAGTGCTTCTATACACCTTCATGTGATTTCTTCTCAGCACTCTCAAGTTTACCCACTCTGCCACATGAAGGGGATACCTGAAAGGCTGTGCTGTGTATAGTAGCTTATTTCTAACAAAATATCAAGGAGAGGCAAAACCAGTTGTTTATCTTTGGCTATTTTGGGGATATATTGTGATTTTTGCTCTCTACAATGAAAGCATCATAACCCATGGTCAGTCCTCCCTCCAGCTCATCTAAATAAGACTCTGCTGAAATGTGACAAACTTTTCCTGGATCTACTGAAAAGAATGGGCTGAAAATTACACTGAGACAAAGGGGAGCCCCACAACTTTGCAGCTTGTGCATGTTTCAGGTCACGAGTGCTATGCTGTTTGAACAGAAATGGGGACAAGAGCCCAAAAAAGTAATTTCAGAGATGCCGGTCTTGCTAAGTCATCCCCTGTTTGGCAGATTCCTATTTCTGCCTGATGAAAGATCAAAATTTCAGTTTATTGCTGGGCCAGGGTAAAATTACAGCTTTTACTAACTCATGTTTATGGAAAAGTTAAAAACAGAGAAAAGGAAAAAAAAAAGCCAGAAAAATGAGCTGTGATCTATATAATCATAAGTTTGGTATTGGCTCATGTTCTAAGTAATACCTATGGGATTTTTTTGTTTATTATTATTTTTATTTTAATGAGGAAAGGCTGAGTGAGCTGGGGCTGTTCAACCTTGAGAAGACTGAGAGGGGATCTCATCAATGTTTGTAACTATTTGAAGTGTGGGAGACAAAGGGAGATGGCCAACCTCTTCTCAGTCGCCTGTGGGGACAGGGCAAGGGGCAATGGTCACAAGTTGGACCACAGGAGGTTCCGCACCAATATGTGAAAGAACTTCTTCACAGTGAAGATGATGGAGCACTGGAACAGGCTGCCCAGGGGGGTTGTGGAGTCTCCTTCTCTGGAGATGCTCAAGACCCATCTGGACACCTACCTGTGTGACCTGCTCTAGGGAATCTGCTTTGGCAGGGGGGTTGGACTCGGTGATCTCTGGAGGTCCCTTCCAACCCCTGAAATTCTGTGATTCTGTGATTTGCCTTCTGACCTGAGTGTGGCTTGACCATGATTTCTGTGTAATGACACTCAGAAACTTACACTTGCCTCCAACATCTGGAGCTGTGCATGAAAAATTGGGTACTTTGTGACCTGTTATATAAACACTATCTCACATACCAACATGTGCCTTTCACACCAGCTCTCTCCTCCACCTTTCCCAATCACTAATCCATTCTGGAAAACGGGTCCTCAATATTTTTTATTAATTTTTTTTTTTTAGTATGCCATGCACGTGGCAGGCGAATGAAAAAAAAAAAAAGCTGAATTTGAGTGAGGAGACAGAGGCAACAGCATGAAGTGTTCTGAAGAGATAGGAGATCAAAAAGGGTTTCGTTCACATATCCCTTAAGGGTCTATTCATATATATAATAGGCTCATCATACCCTGGAATCACTTTGCATGGGAGCTCTGTGTATGCACGTTTTTATCAACCACCTTCCAAAATGCATGCCTTTAGGAGGGACAGCCGCCACGGCAGCCTGGGAACAGTGGCTGGAGCGCTGGGCAACTGGAGCGGGTGGCTGCTGGAAACAGAATGTCCAGCCTTGTCCTCAGACACAGGGGAAGTTTTGAAATCACACACACTTGTGATAAAATCTACAAATATAAATATACATCCATGTATACACACACACACACATATATATGGACTCAGGGATCCAACAAGCCCTGGGACCACGGGACAGTTTTGACAGAGATTTGCATCCTGGTGTCCTAAGCCTTGGGCTACCGTGACAAGGGTGTTTTCCTTTCTTTCATGAGAGCCCTCTCTAGTCAGGAAGTTTTCTGGCAGGGCCAGGAAAGTGAAGATGGAGCCAGTGGGAATATAGGAATTACCTTGTGCAGGGAGAGGGCTTTTTTCTCCTCTTCTGTCAGCAGTGGTGCTTCAGCTTAGTTTGAGGAGGCTGATATGGCTGTCTCACAGCATCCTTTCTGAGGTGGATGAATTCTCTGAATGAGAAGGTAAAAAGGGAGGAGGAAAAAATAATTTTAAAAGGGGCAATTATTTCAAATATCTGCTACTTCTCCTTGAAAGCCTCTGTGCTACTTTATGGCCAGCTCATCCCTCTTGGGACCCCTTCCTTAGGGAAAAACCATACCTTGTGAGATGCCACATCCCAAGCAGCCATAAATTCATTTCAGCTAATGCATAACCCCTAAATGCTGTCTGGAAGGCAATCCTTCAAGCACCTCAAATGAAATACTGGGTTACTGAAGTGAGCAGTTCACTGAGTCAATGGGCTGCCATCCTGGCAGTGCTAAACCCAGTCCTCCTGTCCTCAGCACACCCACGAGCCTGAGCATCTCTACATGTCCATTCACCATTGCCAGCCACCGAACTGTTCCTTTTTGATAACTTGAAACTTCAGGTAAAAGTTGTGAGTACTGGTGATGCATGTATCAAATTTGGAAAAAAAAACAAACAAAAAAAAAACCCAAACAAACAAAAAAACCCATGACCTTAATTTTCTACTGACAGACAAAAAGCTTGAAAACCTAGAGAAGTGTGTCCCAAAAGTTCAGAAACCAGAAATAAAAGAACAAATACATTACCATTTTTAAGCAAGTCTCAGTAGGTTTAAGGAGATCTGGCTCATGATTTTGTAGTATCTCAGTTTGACAACATTGCCCAAAACCACAGTGCTGATGTCAACATTTCACAAATAATCATGAGAGAAATAAAAGCAAGAAACAGTATATATTCTTTATCTTCCAAAATGCGAAAAGCTGCAGGAATACAGGAGTATAAATGAGCCCTGCAACATCAAAATCTAGACTGAGACTGCTTAAATAGCCTGGCATAAGGACAGACCAGCATTAACATCACTTAGCACTAACCCAGAGCCAGAGTATTTAAATAGGAAGGAAAAAACCTACTTGCGACTGAACTGCAAGACACAAATGGTCTTGCCCTGGAAGCAACACCCCTCTACCCTTTTTCTTGCCTTTTTTTATCCTAGCCTGGAACCTCAGATTTGAAGTGGCTGCTTTAATCTTTCCTCTTCTTCCCACCACCTCTTCTGCAGACCCAGGTCTGCTCTCAACTACTGCCTGCCTGTTTGACTCCTCTGGCTTTGGTGAGCCCGCATCAGAGCGCCTGCAGAGGGAATTTAATTCAGCTGTCAGTCCTCTGGACCCGACCCACAGTCCCGTAGCTGCGTCGGCTCTGCAGGACTGAGGGGAATAAAAAGTAGCTAAGAACTTATTTTTGTGACTGAAGTCAGCAGATACGACTACGCACAGAGGCGGCAGATGTGTCGAGTAAGAGCATTTTTAAATGGTGACTTCTCAGAGTGGGATTTTACTGTAAGTTATACAGCATGCCAGTTTTGTGATCTCTCAGCCCTGGGACTGTCCCTGTAATATTAATTATATACTTTCCAAAGTGCAACCCTTAACATTTTTCTCAGTGCTCGCAGCAGTAGTAAGAAAGGGCCAGTACCTTCCAATAAATATAAATTTTCTCTTACTTCCGAGGTAATCTAATCCATACAGATGCATTTCAAGGTCTGTCAAAGTTGTTCAGGATCATTCCACAGCAGCATGGACACCCTCTGCCCTGGAGTTTTACCAAGGTGTGCTATGGAAACAGATCCAAGAACAGGTGGATTTTGTTACCTGGCCTACAGACTGGCAATGTGAGGTATTGCTGGATAAATCTGTGATATTTATTAGGCAAATAAGCCAACAAATGAAAAACACAGCAATGATGCCAAATGCAAAAATGACACTCCTGTCACTGAAAGAAAGATTCAGAATTGCTCACACCAAATAAAGCATAAGATTTAATAAACTGTTCCCAGAGACGTGGTTATAACTTGAGTTTTAACAGCAATAGGTTTTACTGCTATTTGGGCTCAGAAACTAAAGCACTGGAGAGGCTCTATGGCCAACATTATTCAGGGGAATGCTGAGTAAAAGTTATTCTAACAGTCCCTGTCATTCAAATACCTGGGCTGTGAGTAACAAGACACTGGCCCACATTAGTCCTTGCCTGTTACCAACAGTGTTAGTGTCAGCAGACGCTACCCCAAACACTCTGTTTATTACACAAACCAGGAAACCCAGCCACAGGACAAGAGGCTTGGAAATTTGAGTAAGTCAATCCCAACTCAGTAATGGGTCCTCTCTGGCCTGTAGAGAATGGTGCTTAACCTTTTCCTAAGTTGTTTCCACCCCTTAGCTTGTAACATCTATTTTGTGGGTCTGCGAGGATCAATAATGTAATGAAAAGCCTTACAGAGCATCTGAATATCACTACAACTTAGATACAGGGTTCTCTCAGGTTCAACATTGCCAGGCTTTTGGGAGCAACTCCCTAACCTGGTTCCCCCACTAACAACAGGACTGCAACTCCAGCAGACCCTGTCCTCCAGCTGGGAGGCTGCTCTGGATCCCAGCATACTGTCCCATCCCCTCAATGCCCAGGGCAGGGGCAGGAGAGTAGCCACATCTCTCAGGGCAGAAATCCTGGAGAGTGTCGGGATGAGGGATGCTTCTCCTGATGAGGGCATCCCAGTTCACCACTGTCCTGTGTTACAGGGACAGGAGAGTTACCAAGAGAAAATATAACCAACCAACCAACCAAACCCCTGAAAAAAACAGAGAGGATCAGAAGGATCAGAGCACTGCTGGAGGTTAGGGACTTACACACATGTGTTTCCAAGTTCATGTGTGCTCCTGAGGACTTGCTCTCCCAGTAGCCAGCTCCTCCCAAAAGACCATGAACAGGTAGGGAAAAGCCACATTGATCCCCATGCTTTCACCACCTTTGTCTAACAGGGCAATGAGGAGCAGCTGGGTCTTACTTGCTCTTGTGGCAAATAATCTTATAGCTAAACTCCGTCTTTACTCAAGTGTCTTTCAAATCACAGGGACTGGGCTGGGGGAATGAAGAGACCACCCCAGCCTATGTAGGGACCTCAAAAAAAAAAATTAAAAAGAGATAAGTTTCACAAACATTAACACACAATTGAAAATCCCAGCCATCTTGCATCACCTCAGAACATAGACCTGGATTACAACTATATTTTATTTTCCTGTAATAAAACGTCTCTCTTTACAACAGAGGCATCAAGCTGACATTTGAAATACACCATTTGACTAGAATTACACCAAGAGTGAACACTGCGAAGTGCCTGCATCGCTGCACACGCCTGACAGTAATTATTAATAGGACTGCTCTTCCTTTGATAGGCATGCATTACAGATGGCTGAATAACAGAAACATTTGTGAACAATTGTTTGGTGATGGGAAAAAAAAACAAACCACAAAACCCCAACAACCCGCTGCCAAATTTCTGATGCTTAAACACAATGCAATTAACCAGCTCCCAAGTTGAGCTCTTACAAAAGCATGATCGCTCTCGCGACACCCGCTGAGCTCGGCGGGAGCACGTATGTGAGCGCTGTTTACAGGGTCAAGAGCGATGGGGCAGAGGTGGTTAGACTCACAAATCACCCTCCCAGCAGGTAAGCCTCCCAAGTTATCAAAGAATTATTTTCACATGGATTCATTTGGAGCTGCCTACTGCTAGAGCAATATGCTGAGGGGGTGAACAGAGTCCTGACCTCCTGGATGGCTGTGCTGCCATGTAACGGTACTGTATAACACCGGAGCACACAGTATATCCGCCACTGAAAAGAGGAGGGAGAAGTCTCTTTAGGTCTTCCAGTAAATTTAAATTAGGGGTAGGTCTGTAATGCCAAAGGGATCCTCAGACTGAATCTGAGAGGGTCTCTGACTCCAGGGACTGAATAAAAATGTCTGCACAAAACAAACAATAATGGCCGCGTTTCCATCCTGAAATTGGAAAACCAGGTTTTGCCTTGCAGAGGGAGGCGAAGGAATTACCCTTTGTTACAAAGTGTTTTCTTTACAAGATCTCAGGAGAGTAGGAGGAAAAAATGTGTTTCATTGAAATAAATACTTAAGGAAAAAAAACACAACCCAAAACCCAAAGACGAAAAACAACAAACCCACAGTCTTATAATAACCCAAACTTCCAAACTATTATCCTCAATCAAATTGGGACTTCCACAAACAGCCCACACTGGGCTCAAAGTGCAATACCTCACAGGCAAGAGTTTCTCCTGCCACTGATCACGTATCTCATTTAATCTCAGACACTTTTTTCATCTTCACCGAACCATGTTACAGCTGAGCTTGTGCTGGGCCGTGTCCCCTGCTGACCAGGACCCCAGCCTGGGGACTGGCCCTCCCAGCTTGACCTTGGAACTGGTGGTCTGGGCTCTTGGACAACCTGGGACCTCTGCCCTGTCTCAGTGCCCATCATGGGGCAGCACTGCTCCTCCTGCTCCCAGGCAGTCAGGGGCACAGGCTGTCTCCACTACTCACCCTATTATCTCTCCATGCCAAAGCACCTTTCACCTGTGATTTCCTTGTGCTCATCACAGCTCCCATGAAAACACTCACCATGGGCCAAGACCACATGTTGGGGATGCACAGTGGGGCTGGCATAGCCCCAAGTCTCCTAATACAAGTTTGCCACTACAGCAGAGCTGTGACTGCCTCCAGCATGATCCATTGCAGCAAGATACCTGGGACTGTTTCAAGCAAACACTGCTATTTTCCTTCACCGCTCTTTCTGTTTTCTTTATTCTGCTGTTTTTAAGGCACATAATTTTCAGGTAGTCAAATTATTAAAAAAACCCAAACAGCCAAAAAACCACAAACCAAAAGCCACATAAGACCAAACTAAAACTGATTTAAAAACAGATGAAGTTCAGTGACCAAAGCACTGAGAACAGCCACTTATTCCCAAGATGTCCACTAACGGGCCTCTGTGGTATACTTTAAAGAAATGCAAATTTCAAAAGTAGAATTAAATGTTTTTTTAAAGTTCATTTTTAGAAAATTAATGTCACCAATTCTTACCAAAAAAAGTCTCCAAGCAGTTCTACTTAATGTTCTAAAGAGTGGGAAATGAGTAAACACAGCTGTCTGTCTGTAGGAACAAATAATCAAGAGCCTGATCTATAAATTGTCCAAAATCAGTATACAGCCTTCAGCCAGGCTTATAATTGATGTCAGCTATTCAAGGCAGCAAATAGCAAAGTCTTAGCACTTCTCTCCTGCGTGAAGCTTTTGGCATTTCAGAGCTATATTGGCCTCATGGTCTTAAAGAGTAAGTGCTGTCTGACATTGACTGATAGGGCAACCGTTATCCCAGGGTTTTGCTATTATTCCACTTACGTAAGAAAGAAAGATGACAAGTATGGCTTGTAATGGGAGCCCTACCAGATGGGCTGAGCAAAGCCCATGCAGTGACCTGTCTGCTGAGGACAATCAAGCAATCTCATGCTCCAGGGCTAGTTTCACTTCCAATGACTTCAGGTGGGAAACTCCAGCTATCCCCAGCGCATGCGAGAGACAGGCTGAGGAAAACTTTCATCACAGACAATCTCAGCCAACTCTTCAAGTCTAGTTCCAATTCATTGTCAATTGGGGTTAAAAAGTAAAAAACACCAAGTTTCTTGTCAGCCTCTTCAACTCTGACACTGCAAGTTTCCACTACATTTGCAGGGGTGGACTAAGTCTTGGAAGGGGACACAACCAGGACATCTGACCCAAACTGATAAAAGAGATAGTCCATACCATTGGACGCCTGCTCAACAATAAAAGAAAGGAGTCAGGGGAAGGGGTATGACACACACATGACACATGGATGGATGCAACATACACAACACATTCATTATGATGTTTGTCTTCCAGAGACAAACTGCAACATGCATTGAAGCCCTGCTTCCTCAGAAGGTGGCTGGACATTGCCTGATGTTTGGAAGTAGAGAACTTGGTTTCCTTTGCTTCCACATGCAACCTTTATTTTTGCTTTATTAAACTGCCTTTATCTTGACTCACAAGGGGTTTTTCTTATCTTATTCCCCACCCCTCCACCATCCCACACTCCCCATCCTGCTAAGAAGGGAAATGATAGAGGAGCTTGATGGGCATCCAGCTGAGGTCAACCCACCAGACCAGAGTAAACAACTTTCTCTACTGCCGACACATGAGACAGTGGTAACACGTTTGTCCCAGCTGGATACTGCCAGCTGACTCTCACCAACATGGTGACCTCAGGGCAGACCACATCCACAACTGCATACCAGCAGGGAGATTTGCTGGCAAATGAACTCACTGTCACCAGTCCCACCATTGCCCTTGGGAGACGGAGCAGCTCGTGCACACATCAGTAGCTGCCCAAAATGTCATGGAGGAAGCAACCAGCATGGACCATGAGACAAAGAGTACAAGTGATGGCAAGAAGTTTGGGGGGCACGTTGAGAGGTCAGTACCTAAAAATGAAGGCAATGTAGTTCTCTTCACTGGACAGTGCTGCTATACAAGTCTTGGTTACTGACTGAGCGTAGTCAGGCGTCAGCAGAAGCGTGAAGTGCCAAAAACCCCAGACCTTCAGGCCAGCCCATCACAGACCTACAGAAAAAAAGGGGAAAAGCTGTTGTAACTCTTTGTTATTGCTAAATGCTGCTGTAAATGCAGAAACATACAGATAAAGACATTGTCAAAGCCTGCTGGAGGATCTCTGAATGTTGCCACACCAAATGCCAAATCTTTCATTACAGAAAAAAATTCCAGCTGACTCACTTGAAAATGAATTGTTTCCTGTCACTAAGGCAAAGCTGTTGCATGCCAAAGGGGAAAAAAAAAGGCCAAATAAAATCTGCTGCCTCTCATTAGATCAAAGGTTGGCAGCAGAGATAAACCACTGCACAAAACGACATTTATTCAGAAGAGCAATTGACTACAGAGTCATTTGTCACTTTTAATAATACTACAGTTGTAAAATGATGATAATGGAAATCAAGTTACTCTAATGGTAATAAAATATTTGTAAACTAAACTTGTTCATTTTGACTATAAAAGAGACATTAGAATAATTTAACTGCAGAGAATAAAATTGAAATGGGTCTGTAATTACATAGATTTTCAGCATCTTCCCCTTTATGAAAAGAACTAACTGCTGATGACTCCCACATTTCCGGCACCTTACTCTGCAAAACAAAAGATTAGAAATATGTAGCAGATGTACAGAGAAGGGGCCTGCAGCAACATTTCAGAAGCGGTGCATACATTTCTTCCCAATCCTCTGTCTTATTAGAAGCATGCCAAGTGCCGTATCTCATTAACCGAGTGAGCTTTCATGCTGGTGAAACTTCACTGAGTCAAGAGAAGGGACACTGCATGACTAATGAAGCCACCAGATCTCAAACTCCTCCTCCTCCTTACCATCAGGGACAACATTGGAGGATTTTTGGTGACTTTGATAAACCAGCACCCTGGCAAAATGTGTATTGATTTGGCCTGATAGGGTTTTCTTATCCCGTAAGACCTGCCTTCACAGGTTTAATGAATTCAAGGTAAGTATTGCAGGAAATTCAGCATTGTTCCCTAACCTCTCTGGCGTCTTTGAATTCCATTTTGACCCATTTTCCAATTATTTTCCTGGAACATCCCACATTAAACAGTTCCAGGGGCGTCAGCATGCCAATCCCAAAGGAAAGAGTGCAGGGAGCTGAAGGGTACATCGGTCGCCTGACTCATCCTTGGATTCCTCTTGCTGCTGTTTCAGATTTCATTTTAAAATAGAGCCACGTGAGTTTCTCCACCACATCTAGATTCAGAGAGAGTCAAATCTTTCTGATCTCAGAGCAAGCCAGTACATCTTAGAATTTTGCACATGACTTTCACCCAGGTTAGATCTAAACCCCGCTGAAATCAATGACTCTGGTACTTCACCTCAGGGGCGTTGCTCCCTCAGACCCACCCTATATGATAATCAAGGATGTATTTTGAAACTGAATGACCTGACCTACTGCACGGGAAGTATCTATACTTCTCAAATGACTTTGTCTGCAGGGACTGGCTTGTCATGTGTCAGAAACTAGCAGAGAAAAGCTAGACCTTAGGGAAAATGGCACGAAAATAAAAAAAAATGAAGCCAACACAAAGGCATGTCAAAACTCTTGCCAGCAAGGTTTTTATAGCTGCATTTTAAAGCATTCCTTGCAGTTTGGGTTCTTTTATTAAAAAGGCTGTGATTAGCACTATGCTGTCAAAGCTCCTACTGTTGAGGAGGGAACCCAGAAAAAGCAGCTCCCAAGGACCTCAGGGGACTCAGAAATGCCTGCAAGTCCACCGTATTCTCTGAAGGAAAGCTATAAGCCAAGATATCAGTAACTATCCTGAATAATTACTGTTCATATTGAAGTAGCCAACAAGCATGATTATAAGAAAAGAAAAATATCCTCAAGTTCCAGTCCTGCGACAAAATGAGACCTTGGGAAGGAAATATTTTATCTCCTATATTCTTATACAGGGAATTACAGGAGTTTTGCTTCAAGAATGTCTCTATAGGCATGTTTCTGATAATTATGTGTTTGTATAGAAATTTTAATTCAGAGACAAAGAATGAGCCACGTACTTTGAACACAAGTGAGCTTGATTTCCCGACCCTGGGACAGGTTTCCTGCGTGGACCTGAACACGGCACATAGGGTGTTCCTCTGCTGCAGTCAGAAACCTGATTTCAGTCCATGTGGGCCAACTGGAATCGGCTTTAATCCAGTGAAGCTGCATGGAAACAAACATCAGTAACAATGTCTCAGCTGAGGTTGTGCATAGTTGAGCCTGACTGCTGGGCTTTGCTGCTGGCAGCGTTGGACTAGGCACAACCGAGTTGGGTCATGCGATTGTTCCTTCTCTGAATATCACCAAGCATCCAGAGCCAAGGACACTCATGAGGCAGAGAGGGATCTGCCTGAAAATGAAGAGGTTTGTGGTTGAACCCAAATGGCACGATGCAAAATGTGCTTCCTCTCAATGCTGAACTCTCTGGTGAAAGCCCCTTGCATGTGTTGCAGTTTGTACCTCCATTCAGTGTCAAGCTGCCTTCTCTGTATCACCATACTTCAGCTTCCCTCTTGCAAAGGGAAAATACTCAATGCAGTTCTTCCTTTAACCTCTGTTTGGGGATGGACAATGCCATATATGCAGAGACTGACTTCTGCAAACCCACAAGGGCTCATTAGCACATGCCTAATCCATGTTTATGTATTATATACCCAGCTCCAGCCTGGAAACAGTCTGCCCTCTCCAAAGACATGGAAGAGGTTTCAGGAAGCGATGCCTGGTTGGAGATGCTCCAGGGAAAGCCAGACCAAGTGTCTGTTTGCCAAGTGCTGAACTGGAACAGGGAATGATTGGGAGCAAAGTGCAGTGGTATCCTTCCATCTTGCCTTGGAGACAGCTTATGCCCAGCTAGCCTTATTACCTCTGGCTCCAGACTGGTTCCTGCAGACCATCTTGGGTGACTCCACACAATGGATCACAGGACTTTTTGTTTTTGAAAACACAGCTCTCCACACGTGCAAACACCCCACCAGCACCTGCTAACTGCAGGAGGCAGGACACAGTAACCAAGTATGTGATGTGATTCAGTTAAATGTTATTCTTCTAAATACAACTGACTGATTGTATACCTTCTTAAAATATCAGCATCAAACATCTAAAAGAAAAGCAACTGTATTTGACTTTGTTTTGGTGGTTGCATTTTTTTCTCTCCACAACTGAAGTAAATCATAGTAACTTCTGAAGTGAAAAACATCAGTATGCCAGCTCAATCAATTCATAACCCCAATTCATCTCAAAAAAATTAAATTCCTTAATCAATTTTATAAAAAATTTAAAAATCACATGCTCTGGAATATGCACAGATATGCAATCCACCCAGTCATACCCAAATCTAACAAAAACATAGTTGCTCACAAGCATCAATGAGATTTCACAACTTGTTTAATTTCCTTGTGCAAAACCTGGTATTTATTTAATGTCCTCAAAGCTTCTTAGCTATATGGGAACATTAATTTGTCCCAAGTCACATCAGAGAAAATGTGGTCAATAATATGATAAACATCAGTTTTGGTCTCTGACAAAACAACCCATGAATCCGAGATCTTGAGACTCATCAAATGTACTAGGTGCCAATACAATTAATCAGCTCTGACCACTTATAGTAGCTTGAGGAACACACTCAATTATAGTCAAGAGTTACGACTTCCACGGGAGGTGTTGGGCCGAGGGGAGCTGTGGGGAAATCCAGTCACTAGTAGTAGGAGAAGAAACAATATATTATTGCACAAAAAAAATACATCCTGATTTTGTCATGGGACTGACTGAAGCAATGAAGCTCAGATGGGTAAATGAGGGCTACAGTCCCAGGCTTCTCAGCCTGCTGGCCTTCACAGCGTGCACGTCACTGTCAGGGCCACCTCAGGCCAATGGAATGAGAACGATTAATTTCAGAGGCATTGGCTCAGTCACAAAGTCTCTCAGCATGGATGCTGGAGGTCCACTAAAACAGATCATGCCAGAGAAGTGCCTGGCATACTCCAAGAAATAAACTATGCGAGCTCCAAAGCTAAATTACAGGCCAAGAGATTAATTTTGAAGAGTGCATTTTTAAAGAAAATATGTATGTTCTTATTTATGTATTCGTACATATCAGGCACAGAACACTGCATAAACACACCTCAAGCCTGCTGTCAGTATCTTAGGTTGAAGGACTACTGTGATGCATGGTTTGTTTTCCTCTTCTAAAGAGCCAGAGGACCCATGTTCAGCGTTTATCAGTTTGCCTCTTTCCAGTCCCTAAAAAAATGTACATACAAAAGAAGAGACTGAAAGAAGTGCTTCACAGAGCCTTGTTTCCAGCTATAACCTAAATGAGTTTTGCACATGAGTGGAATCATTTACTGCTTATTTAACTCTCCAAGTGCTTTGAAAGACCTCTTGTAACACTGACTTGTTTTTCTCTGCTTGGCTGCTGCTTTGACTGCCTCAAGCAGTTTCCCTCTGTGCAGTCACAAAAAGGGATGTGGTCTTCTGGGTTTTATGACCCCTGAGCAAGGGCTGGCAACACAGCACTGCAGGACAGGCTTCTAGGTCTGCGTCTGCAAAAACTCTCCACCAGCCTGGCACTATCAATGCCAAGAGGGGCTTGCTCAAAGCAGGTCATGCAGACAGCTCTTAGCCTGGTGCTGTCTAAACACATTGAAGCGCTTTCATCTCTGTCCTAACAGGGGGTTCAAGCCACCAAAGATTATGTCTCACCAGCAGTGTGCCAAATGTGAACATGGACTCAGAGATTTTTTCTTTTTCCCCTCCTGTAGGCTGGACTCTGAGACTTGTCACACCCCCACCTGTGGTGCCCAAGGGTTGCATGCTTTTAAATTACATTCCTGGTATTTACACATGGTGTATTACACATGGTGAAATACATGGTCCCATTTCCTTTGAATGCCTTTCCCAAACATCTTATAATGTGACTGCCCATGAGCAAAAGCTTATTCTTTGACTTCCTTTCCCATCCTGCTCTCAGCTCTGAAGCACCAGAGACACGTGGAAAAACCAAACCAAACTGCGTCACAAGGTGTAAAACTGCAGTCAGTGCAAGGTGGTCAGTCTGTACAAAGAATTCACATACTCTTGGCTAAAATAGCCCTTTTTTGTCCAAACATGTTCACCCTTAGGGACCTAGATCTTTTCTGAACAACTTTGTGTTCGTTACAACTCTCAAACATAGGTTTGCTCTTGGCTTACAATTTCCATTCACTGGTCAAATATTCAGCTCTAGCAGCTTCACCACAAATCTCTTACAGACACTCTGTGCTCCTCTTTTAATTCTCCCTCATTTACCCAATTAGTATTCTGTTAATTAAACACTGAAAGTGCCCTCACTTTCTTCATAAAAAACACCTTCCTTCCCGCTTAACCCTTGATTTATATGTGCACCTCCGCAGGCTGCTTCAACGAGATTAGAGTTTGCACATGGTTTTTGTTCTTGGTTCGCAGGCATTGTTCTGAGGAAGCCTTGCAGTATAACCTCAGACTTGCTGTCTGCCATTTATACTGGAGTATTGCCGAGCATAGTTTGACTGCTGAGATAATTAATAGTCTTTAGTAACCATGATTCCCTGGCTGTGAACTTCAAAGACAGCAGTAGTTTTATATTCTTTCTGTGACTTGAAATAGCAGACAGTTATTATAACATGATTTGGAAGTGAGGGGCTGTCCAGAAACCATTAATTGAAGCTGGATAGAGGGGCTCCACCAAATCTACCTTGAGTCAAGCTTTGTATGAAGAGAAGATTATATGATTTCTCTAATTTCCTCTCCATTTCCATGCGCACTCTGCTGAATTCAAATTATTGTGTTATCCATCTTACATTACAGTACGTAACTGTGTGCCCGTCCCAGGGCCACCCCAGTGCTCAGTCACTTCCAGCTGAGGGCCCTACCTTCCCCTGGGCCTACACAGCTCCATTTGCACCTCCTGCTCACTCCAAGGCAGCCTGTGTGCAAGCACAAATGCTCGGTGTTTTCAATTTCCTTCACAGGTCTTCAAATGACCCCAAGAAATACCTCAATGTATTTTCTTTTTGTTCTCCTGTCTCTTCATTTCTATGGCACACACTTAAACAATACAAAGCAGACACTGTATAACAGCGTGAGACGCAGCAATTACAGTTCCTCTCTATGACCTCAGAGGTGTGAGTGTGTCTGCTCTGCTCTTGTGCTCAAATTTGCTGCTGCTTCATACAGATGAACATGGCTTTCTCCTTCTCCCGTGCTATCAAACACCACATTGCCCGAGTTGTGGTACACCAGGATGGGGGAGGTTGTGCAGCTGCTGGGGGTGTCCTGCAGTCCTGGCTCTGTGTGTATGAGGTTGCCACTGCAGGACCAGATCTGTAGCCTCCTGTGTTTCTCAAACTATCACCTTGTTAGAAGTTTCATTGCTTATTGCAGCACTAGTTATAAAAGCCTGATGAATCTTAAGAACAGCACTCCTTTGCACTACTGTGATGTTGAAGGATTTTCTATTTGTAAGCATGCAGTATGGCACAGTCTGTGTAAATAAGCCCTGGAGTCCAGAAAGAAGGAAACATCGTATGGTTTTTCCAAAGCTATCTTTTCAGTCTTTCCATCAAGACATACCATATGATCCTGAGAATGGTGTCAACCCCAAGACTGCAAGAAACAAAAGCTATTCTCATATGAAAGACCAACTTTCTCATGATTACAAAACCACTCAGAATTGAAGTCCATGTTTTCTCTTACATCCTACTGCTGGTCCTTGGATGAAGACTGTACCATCTCCACATTCCCACTGCCTCAAAGCCTCTGCTTGGTTCTCAGTGAGCCTCTTTTTCACAATGCCCCTGACAAGAACCTAAATGCTAATACACCCTGATCTGCAGTCAGGGAGATTGAACAACTTGCTAAAAGACACACAGGATGTTTGTAGTAGAAAATGGTATGGTGTTTGGGTATCTGGATTGCCAGTTTATAGACCAATCCACTGAGCTCACCATTGAGTTCATCTTCCTTTAACTACAGCTGAATTCACAGAATCTCTGTGAGCATGGCTGTGCCTGCCCACAGACACTTGGGTGGGCATGGGCACCCTCCTGTAAACCCCTCGAACCCCTGAAAGAAGAGGATACCTTAGAGCAGAATTCCTGGGAAAAACACAATCCAACTTACAGAAACTGAAGCATATACCTGTGGGATATATGAACCTAGTTAAAATCGTGTCCATTTTTGGACTTGAACGCAATCCACTTGATTTTTTCACCCAAGACTGATAATGCCAAGATATTACAGGTGAGAGATTTCACAGCAGTGTTTCTTTCAAGGGTGTACACCATATTTTGCTACCCTGAGTAACCCACTTTCCAGTCATTGCCCCAGTCCGACCCGGGATACAGAAAACCCTTCGAGAACAAGTTGGCCTGAAGTCTCGAGAAGGCATACAGCTGCCATGGGACTGTTAGACCATCCATGAGAGGAAGGGAAACAGCCTTGCTTGAGTACAGTGCGTGCTGTATACACACCTGATGAAGCTATGCTAGACCAGAAAAGGCTTCTTGTTGCAAGAAGATCTCTAGGTAGGTAAAGGAGTCTTAATATAAAGTCATGTCTATATAAACACATTAGCCAACTCTTACTCTCACCTTATTCAGCAGGCACAAAGGCTACTGCACTTCCACAGCTGCCTTGTATCTATTCTTCTGATCTATGTACATTTGTACCTCAAACATGAGAATTTATCTGAAGCTTACAGTTAGTCACCGGTTTATAAAGTTGTTTGTTTGTTGCTTCTGTTTTTTTTCAACTAAAGAAGAGTAATAGCACCACATAACTCAGGTGACCAGGCGGAAAAAGCCCAACAGACACAGCATTTGATTTATAGCAAATCCAACAGCTGCAGCAGCTTTTTAGACAAACTACTCCCAGTACAATTACAAATAATGAACGAAGGCGCAAATACCACAATTTGTAAGCATTTTGAAGAGGAGGGGAAAAAACCCCATAGTGCTAAATTCATTAAAAATAGTGCAGCCAGCCTTAGATTTAAAGTGTAAACATCCATGTTGTCTCAGAAACAGCAGATTTGCCTTTTCTTACACCTTTCACAAGACTCAGCACCCAATTTTTCTTACTGTTTAACATATTCCACGAAGGTCTGCTCAATTGAAAGACTGTTGCTACGTATGTTGCCAGCGCATTTGAGATAATCATGAAGTCGCTTTTTTCTGAGACATTAAAAATAAAAAAAAACCAAACCAAACCCCAGCATCATTACTTCATCTATTTACTGTGAAACCCAAAGGAAATATTTCAAATGTATCATTTATTGAAGCAAAAATGAAAAAAAAAAAAGCACATTATGCTTTTGGAAATCAATTTTCAGCTATTTTCTCATATGGATTCATCAAAGACATATCAAGGGGCTTTGGGGGGAGTTATAGGACTTTTTGTTTTTATACTATTAAAAGTCAATTTTCTCTGTGTTTGCAATTGATTTAATGTAGCCTTTAGGATTTTTGATGCACAATTTTAACTCCCTGGAGAAAGCATGGCCATTTAAATAATCTAAATAGGACTAATATACTTCCTTAGTTTTATTTGCTTTCTTATTGTTCGTAAGAATTCAAATAAAATGTGCAAAAACTATTTTCTGTTTTTATGACACAGGATATTATCTGTAATTCATGGCAAAGAGAGATAGGCTGACTCCAAACAGCAGCCTAGCATTGATGATCAGCTTCAGACATTTTAGTTGAAGAAACCACATAGATACCCTAAAAAATAATAATTTAAAAAAAAATCTTACTGTTCTGATCTTGAAGTCAGAGGTTGGCTGAGGGCTCAGATCTCCTTCTCAGCTTCATGTTTGTTTCAGCTGTTCACAGCTAAGACTGTGAATACCTTCATTGTCTGCACCCAAGTCCTTTTGAAATCCTGCGGAAGTTCCAGAACAGTCATGCTGCCTGGCAATGAGGTCCACTTTGCTCACCACTGCCAGCACATACCAAGTTAAAAAGGACAGGTATTGAACTGGATCACATCTCCATCTCACTGACTGTCCCCTTGTTTTTGAGTGAGCAAAAAGGAAATTTCTGAATAGAAGCTGAAGATTTCACTCCAAAAGGTAATAAAGATGTGATAGAGATACTGTCTGGTATCATTGCAGGAGAAAGTACTCTGAAAGAATGGTAAAATCATTAAGATTTCAGTGCATGTTTCCTTGTTCCCTAGCAGAAGAATCCCGATACTTCAAACTCTTTAAGAAGAGAGACAGTAAAAGGTGAATGACAAAAGCTTGAGCAAAGGGTCAGTGGCAGGTCTCTGGGAATGATTACCTCTTTCAAATCCAGGCAGCGGGGGATGCAAGGTGTCAAAGGCTGCGCAATCACCTCTGCTGAGCATCTAATCGCCAATGGGTCTGATCAGTGGAGAACATGAGGTGAGGAACCAGGAGAGGTCACTAAGTAGGAACTACAAAGTGAATCACGGTGCTTTACACAGGAGGAAAAAAAAATACAAAAAAAATACACCCCCCAAAAATGCAAGAAACCACTGATAAAGGAGATGGGGACAACAAAGCATTAGTTAAACATCTAGGAGGGAGGGTGAAGAAATAAAAATGACAACAGAGACAACATAAATGCTTTTACCAAGTCTGTGGAAGCTTATTGACTTTAGAGAACAGCTTCTTGAACTCTTTCCTTGGTGTCACTGGGGTAAGTAGGAAGCTGTGTTGGGTTTATGTGGCAAAGTTTTGATATTGGGAGTAGCTACAGAGGTAGAAAATTAAACAACAAAAAATCCACACCCCCCCCCAAAAAAAACCAAAACCAACATC